>CM059797.1:2131117-2218617 GCA_030435695.1 Brachymystax lenok tsinlingensis
GTATGAGTAAGGTATATTAGGTATGGTAAGGTGGAGTAAGGTGTTGTGCATGGTATGGTGCTGTATTGTATGGTAAGGTGTTGATGGTGCTGTATTGTATGAGTAAGGTGGGTAATTGTATGGTAAGTGCACAAGGTAGTGGGTGTAGTGGGTATGGTGGGTGAGTGTTGTGCACATTGAGTGGAGTGCTGTGTGTATGGTAAGGTACACTGTGTGTATGGTGGGTGCTGTATTGTGCATGGTAAAAGGTGGAGTGAAGTAAGGATGGTAAAGTAAGGTAAGGTATGGTAAGGTATGGTAAGGTAAGATGGGTGTTGCAATATGGTAATCTGTATTGTATGGTAGGTGCTGTATTGTATGGTGGTGCAGTAAGGTGCAGGTGTTGTAGTGGGTGTAAGGTATGAGTAAGGTGGGTAAGGTGTGTATGAGTATGATTTCACTGTATTGTATGGTAAGGTAAGGTGTACAGCATTGGAGTAAGGTAAGGTGTTGTATGGTATACAAGGTGCACTGTATTGTATATAAAGGTATGTAGTGGGTGTTGTATTGTAAAGGTAAAATTAAGGTAAAGATGTAAAATTAAAGGTAAGTATGAGGTAAAAGGTGGTGCTGTATTGTATTAGATGGGTATAGTAAGGAGTAAAGGTATTATAAAAGGTAAAGGTGGTGGAGTATTATATTGGTGTATTATAGGTGTTGTTGTAAGGTATGCTGTATTGTATAGTAAGATGGATGGATGGGTATGGTGGAGGTGGGTGTATTGTGGTGGGGTATGGTGGAGTGGGTAAAGGTAAGATTATATTGATTAAGGTGGGTATGGTGATATTAAGGTCAGGTGAGGTGGGTATTAGTGGACAAAGGGTGGAGTGGAGTGTTACATGGTGGGTGTGGTAGTGGGTGGAGTGGGTATTATATGGTAAATGGGTAGATGTGTATGGTATATATGGTAAGACAGTATTATGGTAAGGTAAAGGGTGTATAATGAGTAATGCTGTATTGTATATGGTATAGTGGGTGTGGTAGGTAAGATTAGAGTGGTGAGTTATTGTATGGTAAAGGTATTAAAGGGTAAGATTTAAGGTAAGGGTAAGGTAACTGGGTATGGTAAGGTAAGGTAAGGTATGAATAAGGTATATTAAGGTAAAGGGTGGAGTGTATGGTGGGTAAGAGGTCAAAGAATGGGTGTTGTATGGTGGGTGTATGGGTATGGTAAGTAAAGGTAATATCAGGTTGTATGGTATGCTGTATTGTATGGTAAAGGTATGGTAAGGTGTAGGTTGGGTAATAAGTTATATGTATGGTAATGGTATGGGTAAGGTAAATGTGGTAAAGTATAATAGGTAAGGTAGGTAAGATGGGTAATAAGGTAAATTTGTATGGTAAGATTATGGTGGTGGTATGATGAGGTGGGTAAGGTGTGTATGGTAAGATTGCTTGTTGCATGTAGTAAGATTATGGTAGGGTATGAGGCTAAGGGTAAAGAGGTTAATTGTATGGTGGTGGTATGGTGGGTAAAGGGTAAAAGGTAAGGTAACATGGTGTAATTGAGTCAGGAGTAAGGTGTTAGCATGGTATGGTAAAGGTGTGGCTTATGCAATAGGTATGGTAAGGTATGGTAAGGTATGGTGAGGTGTTGTATGGTAAGGTACTGGCATTGTATGGTAAGGTATGGTGGATATTAAAGAGTGGGTAAGTGTGTGTATGGTAGTGCTGTATTGTGGTAAAGATGTAGTGGGTATGGTAAGGCAAGGTAACATGAAGGTAAGGTGTTAATATGGTAAGGTACTGGTGTTGCATGGTGGCTGCATTGTATAGCTGGTGCAGTATTAAGGTGTGGTTAAGGTGGAGTAAGGTGCATTGTATGGTAAGGTGCATGTATTGGTGTATAGTGGGTAAGATGGAGTAAAGGATCAGGGGTATGGTAATTGTATGGAGTGTTATGGTAAGGTGGTGGTAAAGGTGTAGTAAGGTAAGATAAGGTGGGAGTGGTATATAGGTGGTAAGGTGTGTATGATGGTAAGTTACTGTATGTGTAAGTAAGGTATGGTAAAGGTATGGTAAGGTAAGGAGTAAGGTGGGTATGGTAGGAGTGCTGTATTGGTATGGTAAAAGGTATTGGTAAGAATTAGGTATGGTGGAGTAAGGTGTTGTATGGTAAGGTACTGTATTGTACTAGTGGATGCTGTGTTGTATACAGTAGGTATGGTAAAGAGGTGGCAGTGGAGTAAGGTGGTGTTGCATGGTAAGGGCTGGTTGTATGGTACAGGAGTAAGGGTAAATTGTATGGTATGGTAAGGTAAGATTAAGGTGGAGGTACTGTATTGTATGGTAATATATGGTAGGTGTGGTGGGTATACATGGAGTGTTGTATGGTAGGCAATGCTGTATTGTGTGGTAAGGTGCTGTATTGTATATGGTAATGGGTATAGTGTAAGGTATGGTAAGGTAGATGGAGTGTTGTATGCATGTAAGGGTGCTGTATTGTATGGTAGGGTAAGGTAAGGTAAGGTATGGTAAGGGTAAGGTGGAGTAAGGTATTAAGATCAGGTGCTAGTAGGTAAGGTAAGGTGGGTGTTGTATGGTAGGGTGCTGTATTGCACAGTACAGATGGTGGTAATAAGGATTTATAAGGTGGTAGGAGTCAGGATGGTGGAGTAAGGTATGGCTGTAAGGTAAGGTGTGCATTGGTAAGGTGCTGTATTGTATTATAAGGTAAGGTGGGTATGGTAAGGTAAGGTAAAGGTAAGGGCATGGTACAGGTATGGTAGGGTGTTGTATGGTAGGTGGAGTGGGTAATGGGTAAAGGAGGTATGTTGTATGGTAAGGTGCTGTATGTATGGTAGGATAAGATCAGTGCTGTATAAGGTTAATCAGAGGTAAGGTGGATGGTAAGGTATGTGGTATGGGTGCAGGTGCATGGTTGTTTGATGGTAAGGTGAAGGTAATGGTAGGAGTCAGGCAGGTGTTGTATGGTAGGTGCTGTATTGTATGGTAAGGTATAAGGTAAGGTAAAGGTAAAGGTAAGGTAAGGCAAGGTAAGGTGGAGTGTGTATGGTAAGGATGAGTAAGGTATAGTAAGGTAAGGTAGGCATTGTACATGGTATAGATGGCATACATTGCCATAGTAAGGTATGGTAAGGTATGGTAAGGTAAGGTAAGGTATTGTATGGCACAGGTGCTGTATTGTAAAGGTATGTAAGGTATGGTAAGGTAAGGTGGGTGTTGTATAAGGCATGGTGTAGTGGGTGTGGTGGGTATGGTAAGGTAAGGTGGCAGTGTTGTATGGTAAGGTGCTGTGTTGTATGGTGGGTATGGTAATAGAGTGCTGTATTGTATGGTAAGGTAATGGAGTGTTGTATGGTGGGTGCTGTGCATTGTATGGTATTATAGTGGTATGGTACAGGCAAGGTAAGCTATGTATGGTAGTAAGGCTGTATTGTATGGTAAAAGATTAAAGGGTATAGTAAGGGTAAGGTAAGGTGGAGTGGGTATGGTAAGGCATGGTAAGGTGGAGTGGGTAAGGTATGGTAAAGTACAGGTAAGGTGGTGGTGTTAGTAAGGTAGTGTTGTATGGTAAGGTGCTGTATTGTATGGTAAAGGTATGTATCAGGTATGGTAAGGTAAGGTAAGGGCTATGTATGGTAAGGTGCACTGTATTGTACATAGTATTGGGTATTGGTAAGTGTACTATGTGTGTAATGAGTAAAGGTACAGGTAAGGTATTGTATGAGTAAGGTGCTGTGTTGTATGGAGGTATGGTAAGGTATAACCCAGGTAAGGTAGGTGTTGTAGTGGTAATACATGTATTGTAGTAAGGTATGGTAAGGTGTGGTAAGGTAAGGTATATTTGTATGGTAAGGTGCTGTATTGTATGGTAATATATAAGGTAAGGTAATGGCGGTATGAGTAAGATTAAGGTATAGGTGGGTACAGGTAATGGGTGCTGGTAAGGTATAGTAAAGGTAAGGTAAGATGCAAAGTAGGCTAAGATGTATGGTATATGGTATAAGGTATGGTATAGGTGTGTGCCAGGTAGGAATTATGAGTAAAGGTAAAGGTATTAAAGGTAATAAGGTAAGATTATGGTAAGGTACATGGTAAGGTGTTGTATGGTGGAGTGGAGTGGGTATGCATGAGTAAGGTATTGTATGGTAGGTGCTGTGTATTGTATGGTAAGGTAGGTAAGGTGCATGTATTGTATGGTAAGGTAAGATAAGGTATTGTATAGTGGAGTGCATGGTTGTATAGTAAGGTATGGTGGATGAAGAGTAAGGTGTATGGGTGTATGAGTAGGTATATTAGGTGTATGTATGGTAAAGGTATGTGGGTACATGAGACAGGTAAAATGGGTAAGGTATGAGTAAGGTGTTGTATGGTATGTACAGTATGGTAAGGTCAAAGTAAGGTAAGGTATGGGTAAGGTGTTGTATGAGACAGATCAGGTGAGTAAGGTGTTACATGGTAGGTGTGGTGGCAGTGTTGTATGGTAAGGTGTAGTGGTAAGGTATGGTAAAAAAGTAAAATCAGGTAATAATAAGTAAGGTGTTAGCCATAGAAGGTGTATGGAGGTGTTACAGTATAAAAAATGCATTAAGATCAGGTATCAGTGGGTGTGTATGGTAAGGTGTGTATTAAGGTGTTGGCATGGTGGGTGTAAGTGGGTATGGTAAGGTAAAGTAAGGTAAGGTATGGTAAGGTATTGTATGGTAAGGTATGGTAAGGTATGGTAAGGGTGTTAAGGTAAGGAATTATAATAGTATAGTAAGGTATGGTAGGTATTGTATAGTAAGAGTGTAGTAAGGTATGAGTAAGGTAAGTAAGGTATGGTATGGTAAGGTATTGTATTGTATTGTATGGTATAGTAAGGTATGGTAAGGTATGGTTAGGTATGATATGGTAAGTTATGGCAAGGCAAGGCAAGGTATGGTATGGTATGGCATGGTATGGTATGATATTGTAAGGTAAGGTATAGCATGGTATGGCAGGATATGGTAAGGTATGGTATGGTATGGTATTGTATAGTAAGGTATGGTAAGGTATGATATGGTAAGGTATGGTATGGTATGGCATGGTAGGGCATGGTAAGGTATGGCATGGACAGGTAAGATGGGTGTATGGTCTGGCAATGTATGATGACATGCATGGTAAGGTATGGTAAGGCCTGGTAAGATATGATATGGCATGGTAAGGTATGATATGATAAGGCATGGTAAGGTATGGTATGGTATGGTATGGTAAGGTAAGGTAAGGTATGGTAAGGTATGGCATGGTATGGTAAGGAATGGTAAGGTAAGGTAAGGTATGGTATGGTATGGCATGGCATGGCATGCTAGGGCATGATATGGTATGATATGGTAAGCTATGGCATGGTATCATACGGTAAGGTATGGTATGGCATGGTATGGTAAGGTATGGTAAAGTATGGTATTGTATGGTATGGCATGGTAAGGTATGATAAGGTAAGGTAAGGTATGGCATGGCATGGTATGGTAAGGTATGGTAAGGTAAGGTAAGGTATGGCATGGTAAGGTATAGCATGGTAGGGTATGGCATGGACAGGTAGGGTATGGCATGGTAAGGTATGGTGTATAATACATAGTAATGTATTTGGTATGGCATGGTAAGGTGTGGCATGGTATGATAAGGGTATGGCTCATACTACACATATGTTACTTAGTGGGTGGTATGGCGTAATTAGCCATGGCATAGTGGAATGGTGGGTATGGTGGAGGCGTGGCATGGTAAGGCATGGCATGGTAAGGCATAATGGTAAAAGATCTGATTATGCGCCATGGTGTATGCTTATGGTCACATTATTATGGCATGGACAGATGGACTGTGGCATGGTAAGGTTATGGTATGAAATAACATGATTAATGAGTACGTAGTGGGTATGGAATGGTATGATATGGCATGGTATGATATGGTAAGATAAGGTATGGTATGATATGGCATGGTAAGGTATGGTATAATATGTCATACAGGGTATGGTATGATATGGCATGGTAAGGCATGGTAAGGTATGATATGGCATGGTGAGGTATGGCATGATATGGCATGGTAAGGTATGATATGGCATGGAATGGCATGGTATGATTTATAAGGTAAGATTGGGCGTGGTAATTATGGCAATGGTAATCATAACCAGTAAGGTATAGGCATGGTACATGGTATGGTATGTATGGCATGGTAATGCATAGTAATAACCACATGGTATGGTACTTATAATGGTAATGCATGTAATACATGGTAAGGTAAATACATGGTAAGGGTATAGTAATCCATGTAAACCATGGTACAGGTATAGGATGGCATGGCATGCATGGTAAGGACGTGTGGTGTGCCATGGCATGTAAGGGCATCAAGGCACAGTGCAGTGTTGTGGAATGGCATGGCACTTGGTAAGGTAAGGTAAGGCATGGTATGGTATGATATGGCATGTAGGTATGGCATGGCATGGTATGGCATGGCATGGTAAGGCATGGCATGGTAAAGCATGCCACAGTAGTCACGGTATGGAATGGCATGGCATGGTAAGGTAAGGTAAGGCATGGTATGGTATGATATGGCATGGTAAGGTAGGGTATGATATGGCATGGTAGGGTATGGTATGATTTGGCATGGTAAGGTCAATTACTTTAGAAGGTACGGGAGCCTGTAGCGGCTATTCCAGAGGTCCTGATCAGAATTGGTTAGATTGCGGATAGCGTCTTTGGAAGGCACCAGAGCCGTTAGGTTCCCACTCAGGTCAATCTCTGGCGACCTCTAAGAGAGGGGAAAGAAACAGAAAGGATCAACCCCTGACCTCTATGAACTGCCTTCAGAATGTGTTTAAATGTTGTTGTGTTACAGCCTGAATTCAGCATGGATTATATTCAGATTATGTGTCACTGGCCTAAGCACAATACCCCATGATGTCAAAGTGTAATTATAATTTTATAAATGTTTTGTGTCAATAAGTATTCAACCCCTTTGTTATGGCATGTCTGAATAAGTTCAGGAGTAGAAATGTGCTCAACAAGTCACACTTTTTAAATTTTTTTGAATGACTACCTCATCTCTGTACCCTGCACATGCAATTACCTGTACGGTCCCTCAGTCGAGAAGTGAATTTCAAACACAGATTCGACCACAAAGACCAGAGAGGTTTTCCAATCGTTTTCCACCATTCATTTATTCCATTTGGGATTTTACAAACACTTAAAATAAGGCCTGTGTTTCGTATAGGCTTACACTGGCGCAACATTTTGTGTAAATCTCTCTAAAACAAGGTTACTTTTAGCATGGTGGTGGCTGCATCATGTTATCACCACAATCACCACATCCTTATCGGCAGACTCAACAGCCTTGGTTTCTCAAATGATTGCCTCACCTGGTTCAGCAATTACTTTGCAGACAGAGTTCAATGTGTTAAATTGGAGGGCCTGTTGTCCGGACCTCTGGCAGTCTCCATGGGGGTGCCACAGGGTTCAAATCTTGGGCCGACTCTCTTCTCTGTATACATCAATGATGTCGCTCTTGCTGCTGGTGATTCCCTTATCCACCTCTACGCAGACGACACCATTCTGTATACATCTGGCCCTTCTTTGGACACTGTGTTAACTAACCTCCAAACGAGCTTCAATGCCATACAACTCTCCTTCCTTGGCCTCCAACTGCTCTTAAACGCTAGTAAAACTAAATGCATGCTTTTCAACCGTTCGCTGCCCCGCACCCGCCCGCCCGACTAGCATCACTACTCTGGACGGTTCTGACTTAGAATATGTCGACAACTACAAATACCTAGGTGTCTGGTTAGACTGTAAACTCTCCTTCCAGACACATATTAAACATCTCTAATCCAAAATTAAATCTAGAATCGGCTTCCTATTTCGCAACAAAGCCTCCTTCACTCATGCTGCCAAACTTGCACTAGTAAAACGGACTATCCTACCGATCCTCGACTTCAGCGATGTCATCTACAAAACAGCTTCCAATGCTCTACTCAGCAAACTGGATGCAGTCTATCACAGTGCCATCCGCTTTGTCACCAAAGCCTCTTATACCACCCACCACTGCGACCTGTATGCTTTAGTCGGCTGGCCCTCGCTACATACTCGTCGCCAGACCCACTGGCTCCAGGTCATCTACAAGTCCCTGCTAGGTAAAGCCCCGCCTTTTCTCAGCTCGCTGGTAACCATAGCAGCACCCACCCGTAGCACTCGCTCCAGCAGGTATATCTCACTGGTCACCCCCAAAGCCAATTCCTCCTTTGGCCGCCTTTCCTTCCAGTTCACTGCTGCCAATGACTGGAACAAACTACAAAAATCACTGAAACTGGAGACACTTATCTCCCTCACTAGCTTTAAGCACCAGCTGTCAGAGCAGCTCACAGATCACTTCACCTGTATATAGCCCATCTGTAAATAGCCCAACCAACTACCTCATCCCCTACCGTATTCATTGATTTATCTTGCTCCTTTGCACCCCAGTATTTTTACTTTGCACATTCATCTACTGCACATTTACCATTCCAGTGTTTAATTGCTATATTTGTATGTGTCGAGCTGCTTTGCTTTATCTAGGCAGTTGTTCTCAACTTCCCTACCTGGTTAAATAAAGGTGAAATATTATATATTTTTTTACAAAGTATTTACTCAGGGGTGTGACTACTTACATCAATTAGATATTTCTGTATTTAATTTTCAATACATTTAATATGGGGTATTGTGATGTCATTATGGGGTATTGTGATGTCATTATGGGGTAATGTGATGTCATTATGGGGTAATGTGATGTCATTATGGGGTAATGTGATGTCATTATGGGGCATTGTGATGTCATTATGGGGTATTGTGATGTCATTATGGGGTAATGTGATGTCATTATGGGGTAATGTGATGTCATTATGGGGTATTGTGATGTCATTATGGGGTATTGGGATGTCATTATGGGGTAATGTGATGTCATTATGGGGTAATGTGATGTCATTATGGGGTATTGTGATGTCATTATGGGGTAATGTGATGTCATTATGGGGTATTGTGATGTCATTATGGGGTATTGTGATGTCATTATGGGGTATTGTGATGTCATTATGGGGTAATGTGATGTCATTATGGGGTATTGTGATGTCATTATGGGGCATTGTGATGTCATTATGGGGTAATCTATTTAATCAGTGTTTGAATTCAGGCTGTAACAAGGAAATGTGGAATGATACTTTCTAATGCCACTGTTTCTGCAGGAATATGATGTGTAGAAACACAAACACATGTTAAATTATATGGAGAGAGTTAGAGCCAAAAGGAAAGTATAAAAATAGACAGCTACATACCTGTATCAGGCGGTACAAACCATACATATTCATTTTCATTTCCAGTTCCTAACAAACAAAACAAGTCAGCACAATAACAGTCAGTGAAACAGAACCAAAATGCAACCACCTTGTACTTTCTAGGTAAGGCAGGGGTGTATTCACTAGAAACCAAACGGAAGCACACAGAAGGAAACCCTACCTGAATTTGTCCAATGGAAACTTCAATGGAAACTCTTGCAATTTTACTTGCTACGGTGGAAAACGTTTTGCAACAGTGTCGGACTAATGAATACAACCCAGGTACCACAGGTACAGTATAGCCTACCTCAAGCATCATCCCATAGCATGTGACTCCGTCTCCAACGTACCCTTCTAGACAGACACAGACGATGTTTTCTCCATCCACTGACTCACACTTAGCCTGAGGACGCCAAACCACAACAACACTTTACTATGCATGAAGGACTGTAGGAAACCTGTCCCTTTGGTGGGTTGAAAAAGACAGGCTATACAATATCCTTAGGTGGCTGGTAAGAATCAAGCTAGAAGGATCACGATAAAGAGCGGCAAATATCTGAGAGGAGACAGAGGTTTGAAACAGACAATCTGAGAGGAGATAAAGGTTTAAAACAGACAGTCTGAGAGGAGATAAAGGTTTGAAACAGACAATCTGAGAGGAGACAGAGGTTTGAAACAGACAATCTGAGAGGAGACAGAGGTTTGAAACAGACAATCTGAGAGGAGACAGAGGTTTGAAACAGACAATCTGAGAGGAGACAGAGGTTTGAAACAGACAATCTGAGAGGAGACAGAGGTTTGAAACAGACAATCTGAGATGAGACAGAGGTTTAAAACAGACAATCTGAGAGGAGACAGAGGTTTGAAACAGACAATCTGAGAGGAGACAGAGGTTTGAAACAGACAATCTGAGAGGAGACAGAGGTTTAAAGCAGACAATCTGAGAGGAGATAGACTTTTAAAACAGACAATCTGAGAGGAGACAGAGGTTTAAAAGATGTAGGTTTTAAACAAACAGTTTATGCAAAACGGCATTACAGTCTATTGCAAAAGCACTATAAGGTTCTGTCCCAAGTGGCACCCTATTACCACAGGGCTGTGGTCTAAAGTAATGTTCTATGCAGGGAATAGGGTGCCATTTGGGATGCACACAAAAATACAATAAATTACTTTGTGTGGGGATAAAGGGTTACAGGTAAATTAAAGATATGTACAAACCAGAGAATGGCATCCTCCGTTGTTTTTCTGACAAGGGTTGATGAGATCACAGATTGTCCCATCTCCCATGTAGCCCCTCTTACAGGTACACTCACTCTGAGAACACAAGAGACAGACAGACGGACATGTAACCCCTCTTACAGGTACCCTCACTCTGTGAAGACACAAGAGACAGACACACGGACATGTAACCCCTCTTACAGGTACCCTCACTCTGCGAAGACACAAGAGACAGACTTTGAGGTACTAGTAGTAGTTGAAGTATAAAGCGTTATTATCCATCAACGGGATAAATATACACTTACTTCAGAAAACATTAGGAACATGAATATTGAGTTGCATCCCTTATTGCCCCCAGAACAGCCTCAATGAGTCAGGGCAGGGAATCTACAAGGTGTCAAAAGCATTCCACAGGGTTGCTGGCCCATGTTGACTTCAATGTGAGTGACATCATTGCAACACTTAACAAAGAGCTGCAGTTAGTTTCAGAGTGGGTGGCAAGGAATAAGTTAGTTCTAAATATTTCAAAAACTAAAAGCATTGTATTTGGGACAAATCATTCACTAAACGTCAACTAAATCTTGTAATAAATAATGTGTAAATTGAGCAAGTTGAGGTGACTAAACTGCTTGGAGTAACCCTGGATCGTAAACTGTCACGGGCAAAACATATTGATACAACAGTAGCTAAGATGGGGAGAAGTCTGTCCATAATAAAGCGCTGCTCTGCCTTCTTAACAGCATGTCATGACTCTCCTGAGTAACTACAATGTTGTTGATCCGTCCTCAACTTTCTCCTATCACAGCCATTAAAATGTGTAACTGTTTTAAAGTCACCATTGGCCTCATGGTGAAATCTTTGAGCGGTTTCCTTCCTCTCCGGCAACTTTCCTGTGAGGATCCAGGTTATCCCTCTCCCTCTGTCGCGCAGAGGGAGAGGGAGGTATGGAGCTGGACAGTTTTATGACGGTCGTAAATACCTTGCAGGAACTGTCTCTCCCTGACCATGCAGGATTGAGGGGAAATAACCCTTTGATACAAGGAGATTCCTCCTGCCAAAACTACAACATCCAAGGTTGGACATTGAAACAATATTTCTAACGTAAATAATGTGGGAAATGGTCGGGAGGGACTTAAAGAACAATCATGTCAAATCACTTTGTTGTTTTGTGATATCATTAAGGACAGTTTAACCAAATAACGGTAACTCTACAAATGTATACGTCCCAGTTATCAGTTTACATCTAAATGTTGTGGAACTTACATGATTAAATAAGAAACTATTTGTGAGAAGATGAAAAGTGAGTTTAGCCTTCTAAATGAGATAATTGTTTGTCAACTAACATTTTACCCAGTCAGTAACGCATGTGAGCACAGACATTATGCCAAAAAGATGGAACGCCCCCTTTGCCGAGGGGGCTTATAAAGGACTCTTAAAGAATGAACATATCAGACCAAAACATGCCGGGTTGCTGCCGGTGTGGACAGTGGTCTTAGCTGTACCCTGAATAATCAACCATGAATAACAGACCAGTATACGAACAGTTAGCCCCGGACGTCACAAATGGTTCAAAGCTAAAGACTCGTTTACGAAATGGTTTGAAGACTACAATACCAGAAAATGGTAAGAAACCCTCTGAAAGTTGTATGTTTTTTTGTCTTATTTCTTGTTTCACCCCTAAAAAATATTTTTTTATCTTCAAAGTGGTAGGTATGTTGTGTAAATCAAATGATACAAACCCACCAAAAATCTATTTTATTTCCAGGTTGTAAGGCAAAAAGAAAAGGAAAAATGCCAAGGGGGGTGAATACTTTCGCAAGCCACTGTAGCTCCAGTCCATTTCTTTTTATCCTGAAAAAGTCACCAATCCTTAACGATTACAAGCATACCCATAACATGATGCAGCCACCACCATCGTTCAAAATATGAAGAGTGATGTGATGATTGGACTTGCACCAAAACGTAACACTTTGTATACAGGACAAAAAGTGAATTGCTCTGCCAAATTCTTATGCAGTATATTAAACAGGATGCATTTTTTTGAATATTTTTCGTATATACAGGCTTTCTTCTATTCACTCTGGCAAGTAGGTTAGTATTGTAGAGTAACTACAATGTTGTTGATCCGTCCTCAACTTTCTCCTATCACAGCCATTACAATTTGTAACTGTTTTAAAGTCACCATTGGCCTCATGGTAAAATCTTTGAGCGGTTTCCTTCCTCTCCGGCAACTGAGTTAGGAAGGACGCCTGTATCTTTGTAGTGACTGAGTGTATTGATACACCATCCAAAGTGTAGTTAATAACTTCACCATTCTCAAAGGGATATTCAATGTCTGCTTTTATTATTTTTACTCATCTACCAATAGGTGCCCTCCCAACAGGAAAAGCTCCTGGTCTTTGCGGTTGAATCTGTGCTTGAAATTCACAGCTCGACTGAGGGACCTTATAGTTAATTGTATGTGTGGGGTACAGAGATGAGGTAGTCATTTAAAAATCATGTTAAACACTATTATTGCACACAGAGTGAGTCCATGCAACTTACTATGAGACTTATTGAGCAAATTGTAACTCCTGAACTTATTAGGCTTGCCATAAAAAAGGGGTTAAATACTTATTGACTCAAATCAATCAAATGTATTTATAAATTTATTTTGACATCAGCAAATCAAGGTGTGTGAATACTTTCTGAAGGCACTGTACAGTATGTGTTTCTGGCGATGGTATTACCCATTAGACCAGCCTCAGGTACTAGCAGAAATCTGTTTAGCAGCAAACCATATAAAACATACCTGTCCTGGGCCTAGAGACCTGCAGTCTGCATTCTTATGGCAGCCACCTTTGGTCTCCAGGAGACAGTTGTCCACCTCAGTACAGACCAGGCCGTCTCCTGTCCAGCCCTCGTTACAAACACACGACACGTTAGCTGGCCCTGAGTACACACACTGGGCCTGAGGAGAGAGATCGACATACAACACACTACACATTAGCTGGCCCTGAGTACACACACTGGACCTCAGAGGAGAGGGATATGATAACACGCTGGACATCAGAAGAGAGGGATATGATAACACACTGGACCTCAGAGGATATGATAACACACTGAACCTCAGAGGCTATGATAACACACTGGACCTCAGAGGAGAGGGATATGATAACACACTGGACCTCAGAGGAGAGGGATATGATAACACACTGGACCTCAGAGGATATGATAACACACTGGACCTCAGAGGAGAGGGATATGATAACACACTGGACCTCAGAGGAAAGGAAATGATAACACACTGGACCTCAGAGGAGAGGGATATGATAACACACTGGACCTCAGAGGAGAGGGATATGATAACACACTGGACATCAGAGGAAAGGAAATGATAACACACTGGACCTCAGAGGAGAGGGATATGATAACACACTGGACCTCAGAGGAGAGGGATATGATAACACACTGAACCTCAGAGGATATGATAACACACTGGACATCAGAGGATATGATAACACACTGGACCTCAGAGGATATGATAACACACTGGACCTCAGAGGCTATGATAACACACTGGACCTCAGAGGAGAGGATATGATAACACACTGGACCTCAGAGGAGAGGGATATGATAACACACTGGACATCAGAGGATATGATAACACACTGGACCTCAGAGGATATGATAACACACTGGACCTCAGAGGCTATGATAACACACTGGACCTCAGAGGAGAGGGATATGATAACACACTGGACCTCAGAGGAGAGGGATATGATAACACACTGGACCTCAGAGGAGAGGGATATGATAACACACTGGACCTCAGAGGAGAGGATATGATAACACACTGGACCTCAGAGGAGAGGGATATGATAACACACTGGACCTCAGAGGAGAGGATATGATAATACACCAATACGATTAACGTCCGTTAACTATCCCCAAAACCCTATTGAGAGATTCCTGTAGTCAGGAAAGACTAAACAGGAAATCCATATGGGCCTGTGCACTAAATAGGGAAACGGGGCCACTTTGGCGGGGTCCTGAGTCTTACGTTAGCGTCACAGCCTCCTCTGTCAGCCTTCAGGCAGGGGTTGACCACGATGCAGGAGTGTCCGTCTCCTTCATACCCCGACATACACACACACCTGTCACACACAGAGACACACACACACATTAATAATATAGATATAGATAATAATAATATAGACAATAGTATAGATTATAATATATATTATAATATAGATAATAATAATATAGATAATAATATATATTATAATATAGATAATAATAATATAGACAATAGTATAGATTATAATATATATTATAATATAGATAATAATATAGACAATTATATGGATTATAATATATATTACAATATAGATAATAATAATATAGATGATAATAATATAGACAAGAGTATAGATTATAATATATATTATAATATTGATAAGAGTATAGATTATAATATATATTATAATATAGATAATATTCATTAAACATTTAATAAAAAAACAAAAGTAGGAGTAGATATACGTTGTAGAAACACACACACACCTGTTACACTCGGGGACACACACAAATACACACACACACAACTGTTACACATAAGGACACACAAACACACACAACTGTTACACACAGGGACACAAACACACACACACACATCTGTTACACACCGGGACACACACATCTGTTACACACAGGGACACACACACACAACTGTTACACACAGGTACACACACACACAACTGTTACACACAGGGACACACACACACACACCTGTTACACACAGGGACACACACACACCTGTTACACACAGGGACACACACATATCTGTTACACACAGGGACACACACACACCTGTTACACACAGGGACACACACATATCTGTTACACACAGGGACACACACACACAACTGTTACACACAGGGACACACACACATCTGTTACACACAGGGACACACACACACACAACTGTTACACACAGGGACACACACACACACACACACACACACACACACACACACACACACACACACACACACACACACAACTGTTACACAAAGGGACAAGCACACACCTGTTACACACAGGGACACACACACACACATCTGTTACACACAGAAACACACACACACACACACACACACAAGGACACACTGACTGAGGCCCTTTAGAGCACTGACTGAGGCCCTTTAGAACACTGACTGAGGCCCTTTGGATCACTGACTGATGCCCTTTAGAGCACTGACTGAGGCCCTTTGGAGCACTGACTAATGCCCTTTAGAGCACTGACTGAGGCCCTTTGGAACACTGACTGAGGCCCTTTAGAGCACTGACTGAGGCCCTTTGGAGCACTGACTGATGCCCTTTGGACCACTGACTGAGGCCCTTTGGAGCACTGACTGAGGCCCTTTGGAGCACTGACTGAGGCCCTTTGGAGCACTGACTGAGGCCCTTTGGAGCACTGACTGAGGCCCCTTGGAGCACTGACTGATGCCCTTTGGAGCACTGACTGAGGCCCCTTGGACCACTGACTGAGGCCCTTTAGAGCACTGACTGAGGCCCTTTGGAGCACTGACTGAGGCCCTTTGGAGCACTGACTGAGGCCCCTTGGAGCACCGACTGAGGCCCTTTGGAGCACTGACTGAGGCCCTTTGGAGCACTGACTGAGGCCCATTGGAGCACTGACTGAGGCCCTTTAGAGCACTGACTGATGCCCTTTAGATCACTGACTGAGGCCCCTTGGAGCACTGACTGAGGCCCTTTAGAGCACTGACTGAGGCCCTTTGGAGCACTGACTGAGGCCCTTTAGAGCACTGACTGAGGCCCTTTAGAGCACTGACTGAGGCCCTTTGGAGCACTGACTGATGCCCTTTGGAGCACTGACTGAGGCCCTTTGGAGCACTGACTGAGGCCCTTTGGAGCACTGACTGATGCCCTTTAGAGCACTGACTGAGGCCCTTTGGAGCACTGACTGATGCCCTTTGGAGCACTGACTGAGGCCTTTTGGAGCACTGACTGAGGCCCCTTGGACCACTGACTGAGGCCCTTTAGAGCACTGACTGAGGCCCTTTGGAGCACTGACTGAGGCCCTTTGGAGCACTGACTGAGGCCCTTTGGAGCACTAGCAACAAGTATTCTTAGTAAGTAATACTGACGTGGTGTGGCTGCCGGCGTAGCTGCAGAAGGCGTGGACATGGCAGTGTTCAGATAGACCATCAGAGTTACAGGCCTTAGCCTCCTTATCACAGTAGTCTCCAGAGTAACCCTCCAGGCAGGAGCCCCCTCTACATTTACCCTTACTGCCTGGGCGGTTATCACACACACCATGGAGACAGCGGCAGTCTGGAGACGAGGGGAGAAACAAGATAGGGGTTCTTAAGTCAGATTTGGCTTAATATATGATTAATATATTAATATAGATATTGATATGATGTTCCTTTAGTTTCTAATCAAGGAGAGAAATGTGAAATGGCTCATTCTATGGTGCACCACATCTGGGGAGCTCCATATGGGGATTAGATACAACAGGACTGGAGAAATAATACTTTTGTGGGTCCCAAGTGGCATCCTATTCCCTATATAGCGCACTCCTTTCGACCAGAACCCCTATGGGCCGTGGTCAACAGTAGTACACACTATAGGGAATAGGGCACTATGAAGTGTAACTCACACCCACCCTGGTCACACCTCTCTCCGTGTTTGTTGGGGTCGGAACAGATGTGACAGGCGGCCCCCTTGAAGCCCTCCTCGCAGCGACACGACCCGTTTCCATGGATACCATCAAAACACTACACACAACACAGAAAGGTCACAGGTCAAAGACATGGAGACAGGACGTGATGATAGTTAAAATGGTGTGCGTTTCAAGTCTCAAAGTTTGTTCACCACGTGCACAGGATACAACATGTGTAAAACTGTTTTCTTAAACTCATTCCCTCAATGCAGTTGTGATAATAATATAGATAGTAAGATAGATAATAATAATATAGATACTAATAATATAGACAACAATAATAATAATAATATAGATACTAATAATATAGACAATAATAATAATAATATAGATACTAATAATATAGACAATAATAATAATAATATAGATAGTAAGATAGATAATAATAATATAGATACTAATAATATAGACAATAATAATAATAATATAGATAGTAAGATAGATAATAATAATATAGATACTAATAATATAGACAATAATAATAATAATAATATAGATAGTAAGACAAGTAGATAATAATAATATAGATACTAATAATATAGACAACAATAATAATAATAATATAGATAGTAAGATAGATAATAATAATATAGATACTAATAATATAGACAACAATAATAATAATAATATAGATACTAATAATATAGACAATAATAATAATAATATAGATACTAATAATATAGACAACAATAATAATAATAATAATATAGATAGTAAGATAGATAATAATAATATAGATACTAATAATATAGACAACAATAATAATAATAATATAGATAGTAAGATAGATAATAATAATATAGATACTAATAATATAGACAATAATAATAATAATATAGATACTAATAATATAGACAACAATAATAATAATACTATAGATCATAAGATAGATAATAATAATATAGATACTAATAATATAGACAACAATAATAATAATATAGATAGTAAGATAGATAATAATAATATAGATACTAATAATATAGACAATAATAATAATAATATAGATACTAATAATATAGACAACAATAATAATAATAATATAGATAGTAAGATAGATAATAATAATATATATACTAATAATATAGACAACAATAATAATAATAATATAGATAGTAAGATAGATAATAATAATATAGATACTAATAATATAGACAACAATAATAATAATAATATAGATAGTAGGATAGATAATAATAATATAGATAGTAATGATATAGACAATAATAATAATAATATAGATACTAATAATATAGACAACAATAATAATAATAATATAGATAGTAAGATAGATAATAATAATATAGATACTAATAATATAGACAACAATAATAATAATAATATAGATAGTAGGATAGATAATAATAATATAGATACTAATAATATAGACAACAATAATAAGAATAATATAGATAGTAGGATAGATAATAATAATATAGATACTAATAATATAGACAACAATAATAATAATAATATAGATAGTAAGATAGATAATAATAATATAGATACTAATAATATAGACAACAATAATAATAATAATATAGATAGTAAGATAGATAATAATAATATAGATACTAATAACATAGATAGTAATAATATAGATACTAATAATATAGACAACAATAATAATAATAATAATATAGATAGTAAGATAGATAATAATAATATAGATAGTAATAATATAGACAACAATAATAATAATAATAATAATATAGATAGTAGGATAGATAATAATAATATAGATACTAATAATATAGACAACAATAATAATAATATAGATACTAATAATATAGACAACAATAATAATAATATAAATACTAATAATATAGACAACAATAATAATAATAATATAGATAGTAAGATAGATAATAATAATATAGATACTAATAATATAGACAACAATAATAATAATAATAATATAGATAGTAGGATAGATAATAATAATATAGATAGTAATAATATAGATAGTAAGATAGATAATAATAATATAGATACTAATAATATAGACAACAATAATAATAATAATATAGATAGTAGGATAGATAATAATAATATAGATACTAATAATATAGACAATAATAATAATAATATAGATACTAATAATATAGACAACAATAATAATAATAATATAGATAGTAAGATAGATAATAATAATATAGATACTAATAATATAGACAACAATAATAATAATAATATAGATAGTAAGATAGATAATAATAATATAGATACTAATAATATAGACAACAATAATAATAATAATATAGATAGTAAGATAGATAATAATAATATAGATACTAATAATATAGACAACAATAATAATAATAATATAGATAGTAGGATAGATAATAATAATATAGATACTAATAATATAGACAACAATAATAATAATATAGATACTAATAATATAGACAACAATAATAATAATATAAATACTAATAATATAGACAACAATAATAATAATAATATAGATAGTAAGATAGATAATAATAATATAGATACTAATAATAAAGACAATAATAATAATAATAATAATATAGATAGTAGGATAGATAATAATAATATAGATAGTAATAATATAGATAGTAAGATAGATAATAATAATATAGATACTAATAATATAGACAACAATAATAATAATAATATAGATAGTAGGATAGATAATAATAATATAGATACTAATAATATAGACAATAATAATAATAATATAGATACTAATAATATAGACAACAATAATAATAATAATATAGATAGTAAGATAGATAATAATAATATAGATACTAATAATATAGACAACAATAATAATAATAATATAGATAGTAAGATAGATAATAATAATATAGATACTAATAATATAGACAACAATAATAATAATAATATAGATAGTAAGATAGATAATAATAATATAGATACTAATAATATAGACAACAATAATAATAATAATATAGATAGTAGGATAGATAATAATAATATAGATACTAATAATATAGACAACAATAATAATAATAATATAGATACTAATAATATAGACAACAATAATAATAATATAGATACTAATAATATAGACAACAATAATAATAATAATATAGATAGTAGGATAGATAATAATAATATAGATACTAATAATATAGACAACAATAATAATAATAATATAGATAGTAGGATAGATAATAATAATATAGATACTAATAATATAGACAACAATAATAATAATAATAATATAGATACTAATAATATAGACAATAATAATAATAATATAGATACTAATAATATAGACAACAATAATAATAATAATATAGATAGTAGGATAGATAATAATAATATAGATAGTAATAATATAGACAACAATAATAATAATATAGATAATAATAATATAGGTAATTATATAGATAATAATATATATTATCATGTAGATAATAATAATAAAGATATTCTATAGATAATAACAATATAGATAATCATACTATAGATCATAAGATAGATCATAATAATATAGATACTCAAAATATAGATAATAATATAGATAATAATACAAAAATTATACATTTAATATAGATAATATAGATAGTAATATAGATAATAATGCCTATAGTCTCAGTAGATAATAATATAGATAATCATAATATAGATTATAATAGTATAGATAATCATATAGATAATAGTATACATTAAAATAAAACAATGAATAAAAAACAGAAGAAGTAGATATAAGTTGAAGAAACGCGAGAATGCAAGAATATACAGGTCAGTGCCAGTACCTTATTCAATGTCCAGGGGTGCTGGAGTGGTTGTATATACAGGTCAGTGCCAGTACCTTATTCAATGTCCAGGGGTCCTGGAGTGGTTGTATATACAGGTCAGTGCCAGTACCTTATTCAATGTCCAGGGGTCCTGGAGTGGTTGTATATACAGGTCAGTGTCAGTACCTTATTCAATGTCCAGGGGTATTGGAGTGGTTGTATATACAGGTCAGTGCCAGTACCTTATTCAATGTCCAGGGGTGCTGGAGTGGTTGTATATACAGGTCAGTGTCAGTACCTTATTCAATGTCCAGGGGTATTGGAGTGGTTGTATATACAGGTCAGTGTCAGTACCTTATTCAATGTCCAGGGGTTCTGGAGTGGTTCTATATACAGGTCAGTGTCAGTACCTTATTCAATGTCCAGGGGTATTGGAGTGGTTGTATATACAGGTCAGTGTCAGCACCGTATTCAATGTCCAGGGGTTCTGGAGTGGTTGTATATACAGGTCAGTGTCAGTACCTTATTCAATGTCCAGGGGTATTGGAGTGGTTGTATATACAGGTCAGTGTCAGTACCTTATTCAATGTCCAGGGGTTCTGGAGTGGTTGTATATACAGGTCAGTACCTTATTCAATGTCCAGGGGTTCTGGAGTGGTTGTATATACAGGTCAGTGTCAGTACCTTATTCAATGTCCAGGGGTACTGGAGTGGTTGTATATACAGGTCAGTACCTTATTCAATGTCCAGGGGTCCTGGAGTGGTTGTATATACAGGTCAGTGCCAGTACCTTATTCAATGTCCAGGGGTTCTGGAGTGGTTGTATATACAGGTCAGTACCTTATTCAATGTCCAGGGGTTCTGGAGCGGTTGAGGTGGGTTTATACATAAAAAGTGACTGGTAGTAGGACATGTAAATACTTATGCTAACAAACGAATGGTGATATATACACTGAGTATACCAAACACTAAGAACACCTTCTTAATATTGAGTTGCAACCCTCCCTTCCATCCACAGGGATGCTGGTCCGTGTTGACTCCAATGCTTTCCACATTGGTGTCCAGTTGGCTGGACGCCCCCTTTGGGTGATTGACCATTCTTGATACACTTGGGAAACTGTTGAGATTGAAAAACCCAGCAGCAATTGCAGTTGTTGACCGAAACCGGTGCACCTGGCACCTACTACCATACCCTGTTCTAAGGCACTTAAATATTTAGTCTTTCCCATTCATGCTCTGAATGGTACACACAATCCATGTCTCAATTATCATAAGGCTTAAAAATACTTCTTTAACCGGTCTCCGCCCCCTTCATCCCTTCAGCTATACTGATTGAAGTGGATTTAATAAGTGACATCATTAAGGGACCATAACTTTCACCTGGATTCACCTGATCAGTCTATGTCATGGAAAGAGCAGGTGTTCATAATGTTTTGTCCACTCACTCACTCACTGTGTAAAGCAGTCATGATAACACATGAAAACTTTCAGGAGGTAGAAGGGTTGGCATTTGACCATCAGGTATTCCACGATTGGAGAATAACCGGTGGAGACTTCCACTAAAGACTGAGACTATAGACTGAGACTATAGACTGAGACTATAGACTGAGAGTATAGACTGAAGACTATAGACTATAGGCTGAGACTATAGACAGAGTATAGACTGAGACTATAGACTGAGACTATAGACTGAAGACTATAGACTGACACTATAGACTGACACTATAGACTGAAGACTATAGACTGAGACTATAGACTGAGACTATAGACTGAAGACTATAGACTGAGAGTATAGACTGAGACTATAGACTGAAGACTATAGAATGAGACTATAGACTGAATACTACAGACTGAGACTATAGACTGAGAATATAGACTGAGACTATAGACTGAAGACTATAGACTGAGACTATAGACTGAGAGTATAGACTGAGACTATAGACTGAAGACTATAGACTGAGACTATAGACTGAAGACTATAGACTGAGACTATAGACTATAGACTGAGACTATAGACTGAGACTATAGACTGAAGACTATAGACTGAGACTATAGACTGAGACAATAGACTGAAGACTATAGACTGAAGACTGAGACTAAAGACTGAAGACTATAGACTGAGACTATAGACTGAGACTATAGACTGAGACTATAGACTGAGAATATAGACTGTAGACTGAGACTATAGACTGAGACTATAGACAGAGTATAGATTGAGACTATAGACTGAGACTATAGACTGAAGACAATAGACTGAGACTATAGACTGAGACTATAGACTAAGATTATAGACTGACACTATAGATTGAAGACTATAGACTGAAGACTATAGACTGAGAGTATAGACTGAGACTATAGACTGAGACTATAGACTGAGACTATATACTGAGACTATAGACTGAGACTATAGACTGAGACTATAGATAGACTGTAGACTGAGACTGAAGACTGAAGACTATAGACTGAGACAATAGGTTGAAGACTATAGACTATAGACTGAGACTATAGACTGAGACTATAGACTGAAGAGTATAGACTGAAGACTGAGACTAAAGCCTGAATACTATAGACTGAGACTATAGACTGAGACTATAGACTGAGAAAATAGACTGTAGACTGAGACTATAGACTGAGACTATAGACAGAGTATAGATTGAGACTATAGACTGAGACTATAGACTGAAGACAATAGACTGAGACTATAGACTGAGACTATAGACTAAGATTATAGACTGACACTATAGACTGAAGACTATAGACTGAGAGTATAGACAGAGTATAGACTGAGACTATATAATGAGACTATAGACTGAAGACTGAAGACTATAGACTGAAGACTATAGACTGAGACTATAAACTATAGACTATATACTTTAGACTATAGACTGTAGACTGAGACTGTAGACTGAAGACTACAGACTGAGACTATAGGCTGAGACTATAGACTGACACTATAGACTGACACTATAGACTGAAACTATTGACTGAAGACTATAGACTGAGACTATAGACTGAAGACTATAGACTGAGAGTATAGACTGAGACTATAGACTGAGACTATAGACTGAAGACTATAGACTGAGACTATAGACAGAGTATAGACTGAGACTATAGACTGAAGACTATAGACTGAGACTATAGACTGAGACTATAGACTGAGACTATAGACTGAAAACTATAGACTGAGACTATAGACTGAGACTATAGACTGAGAGTATAGACTGAAGACTATAGACTGAAGACTGAGACTATAGACTGAGACTATAGACTGAAGACTATAGACTGAGACTATAGACTGAGACTATAGACTGAGACTATAGACTGAGACTATAGACTGAAGACTATAGACTATAGACTGAGACTATAAACTGAGACTATAGTCTGAGACTATAGACTGAAGACTATAGACTGAGACTATAGACTGAGACTATAGACTGAGACTATAGACTGAAGACTGAGACTATAGACTGAGACTATAGACTGAAGACTATAGAATGAGACTATAGACTGAGACTGTAGACTGAGACTATAGACTGAGACTATAGACTGAGACTATAGACTGAGACTATAGACTGAAGACTATAGACTGAAGACTGAGACTATAGACTATAGACAGAAGACTATAGACTGAGACTATAGACTGAGACTATAGACTGAAGACTATAGAATGAGACTATAGACGGAGACTATAGACTGAGACTATAGACTGAAGACTATAGACTGAGACTATAGACTGAGACTATAGACTGAAGACTATAGACTGAGACTATAGACTGAGACTATAGACTGAGACTACAGACTGAGACTATAGACTGAAGACTATAGACTGAGACTATAGACTGAGACTATAGACTGAAGACTATAGACTGAGACTATAGACTGAGACTATAGACTGAGACTATATACTGAGACTATAGACTGAAGACTATAGACTGAGACTATAGACTGAAGACTATAGACTGAGACTATATACTGAGACTATAGACTGAAGACTATAGACTGAGACTATAGACTGAGACTACAGACTGAGACTATAGACTGAAGACTATAGACTGAGACTATAGACTGAGACTATAGACTGAGACTATATACTGAGACTATAGACTAAAGACTATAGACTGAGACTATAGACTGAAGACTATAGACTGAGACTATAGACTGAAGACTATAGACTGAGACTATAGACTGAAGACTATAGACTGAGACTATAGACTATTATCTACTGAGCTAGAGTCTGCACACATTTTATAGTTGATGAAGAGACATCAGACAGACCGTTACCCCGCTGGATTTCATATCCAAATCAAATTTAAAAAAAAATCACATGCTTGGGAAACAACATGTTTAGACTAACAGTGAAATGCTGACTGACTGGGCCTTTTCCAACAATGCAGAGTTAAAGATAAGATCATTATAATAGAAGCAGTGACACAGTGAACAACAATTGTCCCTGAATCCATTGTCCTATCCGCTCGGTGAAAGGAGAATCCCATCGTGTTGGATAGCCATGGAGGGGGTTGCAGTTAGGAGAGTCCCGTTGATAGCATATCCGCGATCGGAGGTCATCCATCTTATTTTCAAGTGACTAGGAAACTAGGATGGAACGGAAGTGGTGGCTGGTTTTCCTTTCGCCTTTGTCTCACTTAGCTCTCCTGCCTCTTCTTCGCTGGCGTTTCCTCTTGGGTAGCTCGAATATTGGGTCGGAGGTACACAATGAGCCCATGGCAGATGAGTCGAAGTCATAGCCAGAATTGCGGTTAGTAACTGCCTACCTGATGTTCAAAAGTTTTTGTAGATCATAAGAAAATATAGCGGATACATTAATAAAGATAAACGCCAAAAGAATCACAAAATTGCAAAGATGGGTCGACGCTTGCAAGACAGCAACCAAACAGTATGGCTCCATCTTTCAATCTTGTGTGTGTGTGTGCGTGCTTGTCAGACTGAGACAGAGTCTTTACTTACAGTGCCTTTGCCATAACAGGGTGTCTGGAAACCTCCCGTACACATTTTACACTCAGGTCCATAGAACCCACTGCAGCACTCTGCTCTCTGAAACGCAACAACAACAAATGACTCACTGAGACTGCAGGGCCGCAAACGCATCCTATTCCCTGTGTAGTGCCATACTTTTGACCATGGCCCATAGGGACCCATAGGGCTCCATGGGGCTCCACAGGGCTCCATAGGGCTCCATAGGGACCCATAGGGACCCATAGGACTACACAAGGCTCCATATGGACCCATAGGGCTCCACAGGGCTCCATAGGGACCCATAGGGCTCCATAGGGCTCCACAGGGCTCCATAGGGCTCCATAGGGACCCATAGGGACCCATAGGACTCCACAGGGCTCCATAGGGACCCATAGGACTCCATAGGGCTCCATAGGGACCATAGGGCTCCATAGGGCTCCACTGGACTCCACAGGGCTCCATAGGGATCCATAGGGCTCCATAGGGCTCCATGGCGACCCATATGGCTCTATAGGGCTTCATAGGGCTCTGGTCAAAGGTAGTGAACTATTTAAAGAATAGGGTGCCATTTGGTCTCTTGTTATCCTAGCCAAAACTATTTGTTAACATCATGTTCGTATTTAATCTCTTTCATTACTTTATTCTTCAGTGAGAAGATATTGCTATAAACATGCCAGACATATAATTCTCTCTCTCTCTCTACATGATGAATGAAATAGATACAGCAAATGAACCAAGAGCTGAGCCAGGAAATGAACAAGCAAATGAACCAAGAGCTGAGCCAGGAAATGAACAAGCAAATGAACCAAGAGCTGAGCCAGGAAATGAACAAGCAAATGAACCAAGAGCTGAGCCAGGAAATGAACAAGCAAATGAACCAAGAGCTGAGCCAGGAAATGAACAAGCAAATGAACCAAGAGCTGAACCAGGAAATGAACAGGCAAATGAACCAAGAGCTGAGCCAGGAAATGAACAAGCAAATGAACCAAGAGCTGAACCAGCAAATGAACCAAGAGCTGAACCAGGAAATGAACCAGCAAATGAACCAAGAGCTGAACCAGGAAATGAACCAAGAGCTGAGCCAGGAAATGAACCAAGAGCTGAGCCAGGAAATGAACCAAGAGCTGAGCCAGGAAATGAACCAAGAGCTGAGCCAGGAAATGAACCAAGAGCTGAGCCAGGAAATGAACCAAGAGCTGAGCCAGGAAATGAACCAAGAGCTGAACCAGGAAATGAACCAAGAGCTGAACCAGGAAATGAAGCAGGAGGACTTACCTGAATAGTAGTGTTGCAGTATTTAGCACAACCTTTATTGAGCGTTGGGTTGAAAGGAAATGCCTGATAGTCACAGTCCTTCATGTGACTTTGCTGTGGTACAGAAACAACAATAAGTACTGCATCTTATTAGCAACAGAAGAGGGTCGTTGCCTTATAGGGTCGTTGCCTTATAGGGTAGTTACCTTATAGGGTCGTTGCCTTATAGGGTCGTTACCTTATAGGGTAGTTACCTTATAGGGTCGTTACCTTATAGGGTCGTTGCCTTATAGGGTAGTTACCTTATAGGGTAGTTACCTTATAGGGTAGTTACCTTATAGGGTCGTTGCCTTATAGGGTCGTTACCTTATAGGGTAGTTACCTTATAGGGTCGTTACCTTATAGGGTCGTTGCCTTATAGGTCGATACCTTATAGGGTAGTTACCTTATAGGGTCGTTGCCTTATAGGGTCGTTGCCTTATAGGGTCGTTGCCTTATAGGGTCGTTGCCTTATAGGGTCGTTACCTTATAGGGTCGTTACCTTATAGGGTCGTTAACTTATAGGGTAGTTACCTTATAGGGTCGTTACCTTATAGGGTCGTTGCCTTATAGGGTAGTTACCTTATAGGGTAGTTACCTTATAGGGTAGTTGCCTTATAGGGTCGTTACCTTATAGGGTCGTTACCTTATAGGGTCGTTACCTTATAGGGTCGATACCTTATAGCGTAGTTACCTTATAGGGTAGTTACCCTTATAGGGTCGTTACCTTATAGGGTAGTTGCCTTATAGGGTCGTTACCTTATAGGGTAGTTACCTTATAGGGTAGTTACCTTATAGGGTCGTTGCCTTATAGGGTTGTTACCTTATAGGGTCGTTGCCTTATAGGGTCGTTGCCTTATAGGGTCGTTGCCTTATAGGGTCGTTACCTTATAGGGTCGTTACCTTATAGGGTAGTTACCTTATAGGGTAGTTGCCATTTTGGGTCGATACCTTATAGGGTAGTTACCTTATAGGGTAGTTACCTTATAGGGTCGTTACCTTATAGGGCCGTTACCTTATAGGGCAGTTACCTTATAGGGTCGATACCTTATAGGGTCGTTACCTTATAGGGCAGTTACCTTATAGCGTAGTTACCTTATAGGGTCGTTACCTTATAGGGTCGTTACCTTATAGGGTAGTTACCTTATAGGGTAGTTACCTTATAGGGTAGTTGCCTTATAGGGTCGTTACCTTATAGGGTCGTTACCTTATAGGGTCGTTACCTTATAGGGTAGTTACCTTATAGGGTCGTTACCTTATAGGGTAGTTACCTTATAGGGTAGTTGCCTTATAGGGTAGTTGCCTTATAGGGTCGTTAGCTTATAGGGTCGTTACCTTATAGGGTCGTTACCTTATAGGGTCGTTACCTTATAGGGCCGTTACCTTATAGGGCAGTTGCCTTATAGGGTAGTTGCCTTATAGGGTAGTTGCCTTATAGGGTCGTTACCTTATAGGGTAGTTACCTTATAGGGTCGTTACCTTATAGGGTCGTTGCCTTATAGGGTCGTTAACTTATAGGGTCGTTACCTTACAGGGTAGTTACCTTATAGGGTAGTTGCCTTATAGGGTCGTTGCCTTATAGGGTCGTTACCTTATAGGGTAGTTACCTTATAGGGTAGTTACCTTATAGGGCAGTTACCTTATAGGGTCGTTAACTTATAGGGTCGTTACCTTATAGGGTAGTTGCCATTTTGGGTCGTTACCTTATAGGGTAGTTACCTTATAGGGTCGTTACCTTATAGGGTAGTTACCTTATAGGGTAGATGCCTTATAGGGTCGTTACCTTATAGGGTAGTTACCTTATAGGGTCGTTACCTTATAGGGTCGTTACCTTATAGGGTCAAGTACCTTATAGGGTAGTTACCTTATAGGGTCAAGTTACCTTATAGGGTAGATGCCTTATAGGGTCGTTACCTTATAGGGTAGTTACCTTATAGGGTCGTTACCTTTATAGGGTCAAGTTACCTTATAGGGTAGTTACCTTATAGGGTCGTTACCTTATAGGGTAGTTACCTTATAGGGTCAAGTACCTTATAGGGTCAAGTTACCTTATAGGGTCAAGTACCTTATAGGGTAGTTACCTTATAGGGTCGTTACCTTATAGGGTAGTTACCTTATAGGGTAGATGCCTTATAGGGTCAAGTACCTTATAGGGTCACACCTTATAGGGTCAAGTTACCTTATAGGGTAGTTACCTTATAGGGTAGTTACCTTATAGGGTCGTTACCTAATAGGGTAGTTACCTTATAGGGTAGTTACCTTATAGGGCAGTTACCTTATAGGGTCGTTACCTTATAGGGTCGTTACCTTATAGGGTCGTTACCTTATAGGGTAGTTACCTTATAGGGTCGTTACCTTATAGGGTAGATGCCTTATAGGGTCGTTACCTTATAGGGTAGTTACCTTATAGGGTCAAGTACCTTATAGGGTCGTTACCTTATAGGGTAGTTACCTTATAGGGTCTACCTTATAGGGTAGTTACCTTATAGGGTCAAATTACCTTATAGGGTCAAGTTACCTTATAGGTCGTTACCTTATAGGGTAGTTACCTTATAGGGTCAAGTTACCTTATAGGGTAGTTACCTTATAGGGTAGATGCCTTATAGGGTCGTTACCTTATAGGGTCGTTACCTTATAGGGTCGTTACCTTATAGGGTAGTTACCTTATAGGGTAGTTACCTTATAGGGTAGTTACCTTATAGGGTCGTTACCTAATAGGGTAGTTACCTTATAGGGTAGTTACCTTATAGGGCAGTTACCTTATAGGGTCGTTACCTTATAGGGTCGTTGCCTTATAGGGTAGTTGCCATTTTGGGTCGTTACCTTATAGGGTAGTTACCTTATAGGGTAGTTACCTTATAGGGTAGTTACCTTATAGGGTCGTTACCTTATAGGGTAGATGCCTTATAGGGTCGTTACCTTATAGGGTAGTTACCTTATAGGGTCGTTACCTTATAGGGTCGTTACCTTATAGGGTAGTTACCTTATAGGGTCGTTACCTTATAGGGTAGTTACCTTATAGGGTCGTTACCTTATAGGGTCGTTACCTTATAGGGTAGTTACCTTATAGGGTAGTTACCAACAGAGCCAATATAAATAGTTGTATCCTGTGCTTGCATATGACAAATAAACATTTGATTAGATTTGAGTGTAGACACATCATTAGAAATACGTGCAGTTGTTTATGAAGCTGGTATTTTAATAGTAGGGACCTCGCTGTATAATAATACAGGCCATGAGCTGAACAGTGAGGCAGACATGGAGCCGCACTCAAAAAAAGATGTAGCAGAAGCTAAGGGTCTTTGCACTGCATCAGGGATAGCAGGCACAGGTGTTGACACCTTCACGAGAGGAATAGAAAAAACATTGCTGTGATTATTTTACCAGTTCTACGCTTCCCTCGGGGCAATGGGACTCATAGAGATAGCTGCAGCGCACACACGGGCCCTGGAGAAAAGACACACGACCAACATTACAACGTCACACAGTCATTTTTTTTTTATTAGAATAGACTAGAATAGACTAGAACAGAACAGAATATTTCCACCTACCACCATGATTTTGTTCTCTGTGACATCACATCTCTTAGGCAGGATGGGGACGATCGAGGGCGGGACCAGAATCCCGTCAATCATATGGATCACACCATTGGACGCCATAATATTAGTGATCTGAAGAGGTTTCCCGCCCAGCAGCACCAGGCCCTGTCAGACACATGAAGAGTCATACCAATGGAGATGTTGTCACGGTGTGCGCTACTGGGGTGAATTCAGGTGCAGGAGAGCGGAACGTGTCGTAAAAGCGCACACTTTAATGGCACAAACAAACAAAAGAAGGAACGCAACAACGCGTCAATATTCTAGGCCACAAAATAGAGTGTCTAGCGCCACGACATAAATACAGTCCAGGTGAATCACAGAATACAAAAACGGGATAACAAACGTTACCCGGAGAAAATGAGCCTGTACTATACACACATGCAACAAAGATTAATTCCACACAATGAATTAACATATTCACCGGAAATAAATACACGCCGCAATCACTGGAAAACAAACCAGGTGCGGGGTGAACAAGACAAAAGCAAAGGAAACAAAATAACAGCTGAGCGGCGATGGCTAGAAAGCCGGTGACGTCGACCGCCGAACGCCGCCCGAACAAGAAGAGGAGGCGACTTCGGTGGAAGTCGTGACAGATGTGCCCTAAAAGGGAACTTCAGAATTGTGACAGATGGTTTCTAATCCTGAAAGTGCTCCATGTCTCTAACAATAAGATATGAAATAGTGACCCTCACTTTTTAACGAATCACGATTAAATGACACTTCAAGTAAACAGTAAAGAACACTATCTCCTTCTACATTCAACACTATTTTACAGAAAATACCCTGCTGTCTTCCAGGTGTAGTACTACTGTTGACCAGAGCCTATAGGGAATAGGGTGTAGTACTACTGTTGACCAGAGCCTATAAGGAATAGGGTGTAGTACTACTGTTGACCAGAGCCTATAGGGAATAGGGTGTAGTACTACTGTTGACCAGAGCCTATAGGGAATAGGGTCTAGTACTACTGTTGACCAGGGCCTATAGGGAATAGGGTGTAGTACTACTGTTGACCAGAGCCTATAGGGAATAGGGTGTAGTACTACTGTTGACCAGAGCCTATAGGGAATAGGGTGTAGTACTACTGTTGACCAGAGCCCTATAGGGAATAGGGTGTAGTACTACTGTTGACCAGAGCCTATAGGGAATAGGGTGTAGTACTACTGTTGACCAGAGCCTATAGGGAATAGGGTGTAGTACTACTGTTGACCAGGGCCTATAGGGAATAGGGTGTAGTACTACTGTTGACCAGAGCCTATAGGGAATAGGGTGTAGTACTACTGTTGACCAGAGCCTATAGGGAATAGGGTGTAGTACTACTGTTGACCAGAGCCTATAAGGAATAGGGTGTAGTACTACTGTTGACCAGAGCCTATAGGGAATAGGGTGTAGTACTACTGTTGACCAGAGCCTATAGGGAATAGGGTGTAGTACTACTGTTGACCAGAGCCTATAGGGAATAGGGTGTAGTGCTACTGTTGACCAGAGCCTATAGGGAATAGGGTGTAGTACTACTGTTGACCAGAGCCTATAGGGAATAGGGTGTAGTACTACTGTTGACCAGAGCCTATAGGGAATAGGGTGTAGTACTACTGTTGACCAGAGCCTATAGGGAATAGGGTGTAGTACTACTGTTGACCAGAGCCCTATAGGGAATAGGGTGTAGTACTACTGTTGACCAGAGCCTATAAGGAATAGGGTGTAGTACTACTGTTGACCAGAGCCTATAGGGAATAGGATGTCACTTGTGAAGCAGCCCGTCTTGAAATAACAGAACTTACATCGTTGGTGAGGTTGACTAGCAGTATCTGATTGGCCATAGTCTGAATCTGACCCATGCTTGCCAGCTGGTCCACGGTCAACTACAGAGATAGAATCAAGAATTAATAGCTGTGCTGGATTCAGTAATTCCTTATCAAAAGACTTTAGGTGCAGGGTTCCAAAGGCAGTTTAACTGGAAAATCTAATCCAGCACTCACTGTAGTAGTGTTAATATTTAATGTTGTTTAGCAGTAGCAGAGATTATTAAAAAATTGACAAGCTTTGTCGACAAGCATTAGAATTTTAAAAGTGTCTGTTTGAGTGGAGCCCATTTTTTAAAAGGTGCACTCAGCAACATAACCTCATTAACAACATGATAAGCTTTTGTAACATTTTGTAAATTGGTTTTCCACGTCGGAGACCGGGGTTCAGATCCCACCTGTAACATAAACTCTTGTAACATGTGGTAAAGTTGCTTACCGCAGCCTGGGAGTAGATATGTTGTTTCAATAGCTCTTGCAGCTTGTTCTGGGCCTTCAGCGGGAGAGAAGAGAGTTCTATATTGAACAGTTTCACACTGGGAATACTGTATGGCCACAGGGAATACTGTAGGGTCATTGGGAATACTGTATGGTCACTGGGAATACTGTATGGCCACGGGGAATACTGTAGGGTCATTGGGAATACTGTAGGGTCACTGGGAATACTGTATGGCCACGGGGAATACTGTAGGGTCATTGGGAATACTGTATGGTCACTGGGAATACTGTAGGGTCATTGGGAATACTGTAGGGTCATTGGGAATACTGTAGGGTCACTGGGAATACTGTATGGCCACGGGGAATACTGTAGGGTCATTGGGAATACTGTAGGGTCATTGGGAATACTGTAGGGTCACTGGGAATACTGTATGGCCATGGGGAATACTGTATGGTCACTGGGAATACTGTAGGGTCACTGGGAATACTGTATGGCCACGGGGAATACTGTATGGTCACTGGGAATACTGTAGGGTCACTGGGAATACTGTATGGCCACTGGGAATACTGTAGGGTCATTGGGAATACTGTATGGTCCCTGGGAATACTGTATGGCCACGGGGAATACTGTAGGGTCATTGGGAATACTGTATGGTCCCTGGGAATACTGTATGGTCACTGGGAATACTGTAGGGTCATTGGGAATACTGTATGGCCACTGGGAATACTGTAGGGTCATTGGGAATACTGTAGGGTCATTGGGAATACTGTATGGCCACTGGGAATACTGTAGGGTCATTGGTAATACTGTAGGGTCACTGGGAATACTGTAGGGTCATTGGGAATACTGTATGGCCACTGGGAATACTGTATGGTCACTGGGAATACTGTAGGGTCATTGGGAATACTGTATGGCCACTGGGAATACTGTAGGGTCATTGGGAATACTGTAGGGTCACTGGGAATACTGTAGGGTCACTGAGAAAACTGCAGGGTCACTGGGAATATTGTAGGGTGACTGGAAACACTGCATGGTCACTAGGAATATTGTAAGGTCACTGGGAATACTGTAGGAGGAAGGATTCACTTGTATTCACATCACTGCCATTTCCCTTTACAAATTATTTCTGAATTACTTTGGATTAAATGTCTTTGTCCCAAATGACACCATATTACCTTTGTATTGATTTACTTTTGAAAATAGTATATATAGTATAATATAGCATCTATAGTAGTAGTAAATGATACAGCTTATATATCAAGAAATACAGTGCATTCGGAGTGTATTCAGACCCCTGGACTTTTTCCACATTTTGTTAAGATACAGCCTTGTTCTAAAATGGATAACGTGTTTTCCTCATCAATCTATACACAATACACCATAATGACATCACAATACACCATAATGACAAAGCAAAAACAGGTCTAGACATTTTTGCTAATTTGTAAAATAAAATAAACGGAAATATTAGATTTACATAAGTACTCAGACCTTTGTTAAATCGCATTTGTCAGCGATTACAGCCTCGAGATGTCTCGAGCCTCAAGGTCACGAAGCCACTACTCTGTTGTATTGGCTGTGTGCTTAGGGGCGTTGTCCTGTTGGAAGGTGAACCTTCGCCCCAGGCTGAGGTCCTGAGCGCTCTGGAGCAGGTTTTCATGAAGGATCTCTGTACTTTGCTCCGTTCATCTTTCCCTCAACCCTGTCTAGTCTCTCAGTCCCTGCCACTGAAAATCATCCCCACAGTATGATGCTGCCACCACCATGCTTCACCGGTAGGGATGGTGCCAGGTTTCCTCCAGACGTGACGCTTTGCATTCAGGACGAAGAGTTCGGCCTTGGTTTCATCAGACCAGAGAATCTTGTTTCTCATGGTCTGAGAGTCATTCAGGTGCCTTTCGGCAAACTACTGAGGAGTGGCTTCCGTCTGGCCACTCTACCATAAAGGCCTGATTGGTGGAGTGCTGCAGAGATGGTTGTCCTTCTGGAAGGTTCTCCCATCTCCACAGAGGAACACTGGAGCTCTGTCAGAGTGACCATCGAGTTCTTGGTCACCTCCCTGACCAAGGACCTTCTACCCCGATTGCTCAGTTTGGCTGGGCGGCCAGCTCTAGGAAGAGTCTTGGTGGTTCCAAACTTCTTTCATTTAAGAATGATGGAGGCCACTGTGTTCCTGGGGACCTTCAATTCTGCAGAATGTTTTTGGTACACTCGTGGCTTGGTTTTTGCTCTGACATGCACTGTCAACTGTGGGACCTTTTATATAGACAGGTGTGTGCCTTTCCAAATCATGTCCAATCAATTGAATTTACCTCCAGGTGGATTCCAATCAAGTTGTAGAAACATCTCAAGGATGATTAATGGAAACAGGATGCACCTGAGCTCAATTTCGAGTCTCATAGCAAAGGGTGTTAATATTTATGTAAATAAGGTATTTCTGTTTTTTATTTTTAATACATTTGCAATAAATTAAAAAAATCTGTTTTCACTTTGTCATTATTGGGATATTTTGTGTAAATTGAGGGAATAAAAAAAAAGATTTTAGAATAAGGCTGTAACAAAATGTGGAAAAAGGGAAGGGGTCTGAATCCTTTCCAAATGCGTGGTAGTACACGGTAGTACTCACGTGGTACAGCATACATGTACAGTGGGGAAAAAAAGTATTTAGTCAGCCACCAATTGTGCAAGTTCGCTCACTTAAAAAGATGAGAGAGGCCTGTAATTTTCATCATAGGTACACTTCAACTATGACAGACAAAATGAGGGAAAAAAATCCAGAAAATCACATTGTAGGATTTTTTATGAATTTATTTGCAAATTATGGTGGAAAATAAGTATTTGGTCAATAACAAAAGTTTATCTCAATACTTTGTTATATACCCTTTGTTGGCAATGACAGAGGTCAAACGTTTTCTGTAAGTCTTCACAAGGTTTTCACACACTGTTGCTGGTATTTTGGCCCATTCCTCCATGCAGATCTCCTCTAGAGCAGTGATGTTTTGGGGCTGTCGCTGGGCAACACGGACTTTCAAAGATTTTCTATGGGGTTGAGATCTGGAGACTGGCTAGGCCACTCCAGGACCTTGAAATGCTTCTACTGAAGCCACTCCTTCGTTGCCCGGGCGGTGTGTTTGGGATCATTGTCATGCTGAAAGACCCAGCCACGTTTCATCTTCAATGCCCTTGCTGATGGAAGGAGGTTTTCACTCAAAATCTCACGATACATGGCCCCATTCATTCTTTCCTTTACACGGATCAGTCGTCCTGGTCCCTTTGCAGAAAAACAGCCCCAAAGCATGATGTTTCCACCCCCATGCTTCACAGTAGGTATGGTGTTCTTTGGATGCAACTCAGCATTCTTTGTCCTCCAAACACGACGAGTTGTGTTTTTACCAAAAAGTTCTATTTTGGTTTCATCTGACATTCTCCCAATCCTCATCTGGATCATCCAAATGCTCTATAGCAAACTTTAGACGGGCCTGAACATGTACTGGCTTAAGCAGGGGGACACGTCTGGCACTGCAGGATTTGAGTCCCTGGCGGCGTAGTGTGTTACTGATGGTAGGCTTTGTTACTTTGGTCCCAGCTCTCTGCAGGTCATTGACTAGGTCCCCCCGTGTGGTTCTGGGATTTTTGCTCACCGTTCTTGTGATCATTTTGACCCCACGGGTGAGATCTTGCGTGGAGCCCCAGATCAAGGAAGATTATCAGTGGTCTTGTATGTCTTCCATTTCCTAATAATTGCTCCCACAGTTGATTTCTTCAAACCAAGCTGCTTACCTATTGCAGATTCAGTCTTCCCAACCTGGTGCAGGTCTACAATTTTGTTTCTGGTGTCCTTTGACAGCTCTTTGGTCTTGGCCATAGTGGAGTTTGGAGTGTGACTGTTTGAGGTTGTGGACAGGTGTCTTTTATACTGATAACAAGTTCAAACAGGTGCCATTAATACAGGTAATGAGTGGAGGACAGAGGAGCCTCTTAAAGAAGAAGTTACAGGTCTGTGAGAGCCAGAAATCTTGCTTGTTTGTATGTGACCAAATACTTATTTTCCACCATAATTTGCAAATAAATTCATAAATCCTACAATGTGATTTTCTGGATTTTTTTTCCTCATTTTGTCTGTCATAGTTGAAGTGTACCTATGATGAAAATCACAGGCCTCTCTCATCTTTTTAAGTGAGAGAACTTGCACAATTGGTGGCTGACTAAATACTTTTTTTCCCCACTGTATATAGTATAGTATTAGTACTCACATGGAACAGCATATATATCAGCCTGCCGTCTCTGAACTTGTCCACAGCATCGTTGGTCGGGACGAACACAGTGAGAGGACCAGGACCTCTCAGAGGCAGAATAGTCCCACAGTTCTGAAAGACAGACAGACAGACAGATGTACAGACATACAGACAGATGTACAGACAGACGTACAGACAGACATATGGACAGATAGATGGACAGACATACAGACAGACGTACAGACAGACAGATGGACAGACAGACAGATGTACAGACAGACAGACAGACTGACAGGAAATGTGTCTTGGATATTCAATGATCAAGTCATGCATTATCATTAGTGCTCTCTACAAGGTAAATATCTGTTGTTCTGCTCCTGAGCAAGGCAGTTGTCGATTATGGCAGCCCCCCGCACCTCTCTGATTCAGAGGGGTTGGGTTGAAGACACATTTTAGTTGAAGGCATTCAGTCGTACAACTGACTAGTTATCCCCTCTTTCCTTTTCTCTATCACCTAGCAGCAGAATGCTTTAAGAAGCGTTATGCCAGAATGGTCCAATACGTAGGTGAAGTACATCAGAAGGAATACCACCAGGGCCTGTATTCATAGCAGGATGATCTAGGATCAGTTTAGCGTTTCAGATGGTAACAAATCAGATTTCATGGACATGGAGGGACCTGATCATAGATCAGCGTTCCTACTCTGAGACTCTTTGTGAATATGAACCCTGAAACAAAACATCTAGTGAAACACCATTAAAGGCTACTCACGTCCACCAGCGAGAGGAAGCGGTTGTATTTCTCATCCTTTGTGAGGATCTCCCCGATGGTCTTATCAGCAAACTTCAAGTGAGAGAACGATCAGTCAGTATCATCGAAAGAGTTTGATAGAGGGCTTTGTATCTTTGTAACTTTGCCATATTGGCTCCTGTGTCAAAATATGCAGCGCCTCTGAGGGCTATCTCCATTTTAAAGTAGTTAATTTCTTCTTCTTCTACTACTTCTGTGAGTTTATTGACAGTCTGTAAACAAACTGAAAGGTGGCATACTGCCAACTACAGTTATGTAATGTTTTCTCATGAGCATAATTAATGGACTGATCCCTCATGTTGACCTTGATAGAATGACATGATCCTTCCTTAACCAATACTGTAGGAAGTCCCAGCCAGTTGACTACTTCAAAATGGTGAACGTCCTCAATTGCACTGTTTTGTGAAAAGTGGGCCCTCTATGCAACTCTATGGTATCATCCAATCACAAGTGGTAGCATAGCATAATGCTAAGGTAGTGTTTCTTCCTCCTGGTTCTGGGGACCCAAAGGAGTCCACATTTTTGTTTTTGCACTACACAGCGAATTCCACTAATAAAAGTCTTAATGATGAGTTGATTATTTGAATCAGGTGTTTAGTGCTGTGGGCAACAACTCAAATGTGGGCCCCCAGGACCAGGATTTAAAAACACTGTGCGAAGGAAAACCAGCAATACTGCGGACCTCTGGCCTGAGATGTACTACTCATTCTAATTCTATGGTAACACCTGCTCATCCTTTGGGCTGTCAGGGAGGATGTTCCTGGGCATGATTGGCAGGTCGATGATATGGATAATCCCATTGGCTGCTGGGATGTCCTGCTGGATGACTGAGTAGAGAGTCTCAGGAGACTTCACGAACATGAATTGCTGTCAAACAACACAAAACACATTGGGGGTGGGACCAAACACATTGGGGGTGTGACCACCACATGTAATCTGTGTCAAACAACACCAAATACATTGGGGGTGGGACCAAACACATTGGGGGTGGGACCAAACCCATTGGGGGTGGGACCAAACACATGAAATCTGAGTTCCAAATGGCACCCTATTCCCTATATAGTCATATTCCCTAGAGCCCTATGAGCCCTGGTCAAAAGTAGTGAACTATAAAGGGAATAGGGTGACATTTGAGATGCAATCTTAAAGAATGAGGTCATTTTTAAGATAGTAAACAAGATAATTTAGGGTTGCAAAATTCCTGTAACATCCCAGGTTTTCCAGAAATCCCTGTTGGAGGATTTTTGGATTTCCTGCTTATTCCCTCTCTGATTCCAGGAATATTCCAACTGGGAAAACCTATGCAGCATTTTGCAACCTTACCCAAAGCATTCAATATTCAGTATTCAGAATGTTTTAATATCTGGAGAAAAGTCACAGAGATCTAGTTTATCCTGTAGATGAAATATTATTGAAACAAATGATTTGAACCAAGATATGAAAGATATGATGTGCCTAGACAAACAGATGAATGAGAATGTAGTATTTCCTTCACCTTATTGGGCTTGAACCTGAGTTGTAGTCCATTTGCAGTATAGACGTCGGTTCCATCCAGGCTTTTATACAGGTACTGACCCCTCAACAGGTAACGTTGACACACAAACTCGTCGGTCACGCCCTGATGAGAATGGACAACAGGACTGGAGTCAGTAACCTGGGCTGCATCTCTAATGGTGCCCTACTACTAAGGCTGCAACATTCTGGTAATTTTCCAAAATTCCCTGGTTTTCCAGGGAATTTTGGTTCTCCTGGTTGGAGGATTCACGGATTTCCTGGTCATTCCCTTATAAATCCATAAAACTTGCAACCAGGATTTCTGGAAAGTCGTGGAATTTTGGCAAAGTTACCAGAATTATGCAACACTACCTCGTACACATTTATTTTCTGCTAACACTTTAGCTGAAGAAAGCATCAGCTTGGGATGCAACTGTGGTCTCTGTTCAGATCTGGAAAGTGCTTTAGCTGACTGGTTGCCATGAGGCAGAGGAGTAAAGCAGTGATGCTGTTGTAGCCCTGAACCAGCTCACCTGAATGACCTATTAAAGGGCTTCATGACTAGTTGTTGAATCAGGTGTGCTAGCTCTGGAACAGTTCTAATACAGGGAAGGGCTGGTGGTCCTGAGGAGAGGTTGAAACCCCTGGACAGGGAACGGCTGGTGGTCCTGAGGAGAGGTTTGAAACCCCTGGACAGAGAATGGCTGGTGGTCCTGAGGAGAGGTTTGAAACCCCTGGACAGGGAACGGCTGGTGGTCCTGAGGAGAGGGTTGAAACCCCTGGACAGGGAACGGCTGGCGGTCCTGAGGAGAGGTTTGAAACCCCTGGACAGGGAATGGCTGGTGGTCCTGAGGAGAGGTTTGAAACCCCTGGACAGGGAACGGCTGGCGGTCCTGAGGAGAGGTTTGAAACCCCTGGACAGGGAACGGCTGGCGGTTCTGAGGAGAGGTTTGAAACCCCTGGACAGAGAATGGCTGGTGGTCCTGAGGAGAGGTTTGAAACCCCTGGACAGGGAACGGCTGGCGGTCCTGAGGAGAGGTTTGAAACCCCTGGACAGGGAATGGCTGGCGGTCCTGAGGAGAGGTTTGAAAACCCCTGGACAGGGAATGGCTGGTGGTCCTGAGGAGAGGTTTGAAAACCCCTGGACTAAAGCACAGACAGATCTGGGATCAGGGTAAGGTTAGTATGATTAGCAACCCCTGGGTTAGGTTGTTAGGGCTAGGTTGTTAGGGTTAGGTTGTTAGGGTTAGGTTGTTAAGGCTAGGTTGTTAGGGCTAGGTTGTTACGTTAACTTACTGCTAGAGGCACAATGAATAGAGGGACGAAAGCGGTGAAAGGTCCCTGTTGGCTCATGGTCAGCATACAGCCTCTCACTGAATATAAAGAAAACAGACATTAGTTACCCGCCTTTAAACAACAACAATAACACATACAGGGAGGTTGGGTACCAAATAGCAAGATGGCTCCAGAGAACTTCCCCTTGTGTGTACCCTCCCTGTTCAGCTCCACTAGCCGTTGCATCAGGCTACCATAACAACGGTAGCCATCGCCGATCTGTTCGGGGTTACACAAGCACCTGATTGAGGAGAGAGACCGAGAGAAAGAGAGAGAGAGAGAGAGAGAGAGAGAGAGAGAGAGAGAAAAGGACAGCAATCAATTCAGAGTTAAAATACAGGGGGGGTCCAGCCCTCCTCCCAGAGAGCTACTGGGTGTGCAGGATTTACAGGGGGGGTTCGGCCCTCCTCCTGGAATGCGACTGGTGTGCAGGGTTTTGCTCCAGCCCTACTCTAACACACCTTGTTCTACTATTTAGCTGCTCATCCGATCCTTGATTAGCTGAATCAGGTGTGTTAGAGCAGGTCTGGAGCAAAACCCTGCAGACCTAGCAACCCTCCAGGAGGAGAGTTGGCCAGGTCACCCCTGAGTTTAGAGTTGCAAAATTCCAGTAACATTCCCTAAATTCCCATGAGGATTCCCAGATTTCCTTTCTCCTTATTCCGTTTCTGATGCCAGGAATCTTCCACCAAGGATTTCTGGAAAATCTGTGATTTTTGAGAAAGTTTCCAGAATTTTAGGAAAGTTACCAGAATTCTAGGAAAGTTACCAGAATTATAGGAAAGTTTCCAGAATTTTAGGAAAGTTACCAGAATTCTAGGAAAGTTACCAGAGTTCTACAGCCCTACCTGGGTTACAATGTTCTTCTTGTGAGGACAGTGACCAGGTTTAAATGTTTCTTTCTAGGTTTCCTGGCCACTGTGCTTCTGCCACTAAATTGCTTGCTCTGTGGAGGTTTTAGGCTGGGTATCTGTAAAGCGTTTTGTGACAATTGCAGATGTAAAAAGGGTTTTATAAAATACATTTGATTGATTGCTTGATTAGTTGGTTGATTGACTGGTTGACCCACCTGGGGTATCCGTCCAGGCCGGTCTCACAGCGGGCGTTGGGGTGACAGGTGGTGTCATTACACATATTTTCCAGGGTACAGCCGGAGGACGGAGTAGAGCCCTTCCAACCATGCATACACTCACATCTAGACTGGAAGATCAGACACAGACATTCAATTACACTCGGGATGTACATTTATTGGAACTTTCACAACATTCTGGATTCCCTGCATATTCCATCCATTCGAGAATCTTCCAACCAGGAATTCTGGAAAATCTTTTGGATAACTTACCGGAATTTTGCAAGCCTGTTACACTGGAGTTTACACCTAACCGTCCCACTCAACTATACACATAGTTGTGGCTGTTATGTATCATTGTCTCTGCATTTTTGTGGTGTTATCTGTGCCCAATAATGTTTGTACCACGTTGTGCTGCTGCCTTGTCAAATCAAATTGTAATTGTCACATGCGCCGAATTACAACGGGTGTAGACCTTAAAGAAAAATGCTTACTGTTTTAAGAATTAAAAAAATAATAGTAAGTGTTAAATAAAAAATGGAAAAGTGAAAATAAAAGTAACAAAAAATTAAACAGCAGCAGTAAAATAACAAGCAAGGCTATATACAGGGGGTACCGGTACAGAGTCAATGTGGAGGCTATATACAGGGGGTACCGGTACAGAGTCAATGTGGAGGCTATATACAGGGGGTACCGGTACAGAGTCAATGTGGAGGCTATATACAGGGGGTACCTGTACAGAGTCAATGTGGAGACTATATACAGGGGGTACTGCACAGAGTCAATGTGGAGGCTATATACAGGGGGTACTGCACAGAGTCAATGTGGAGGCTATATACAGGGGGTACCGGTACAGAGTCAATGTGGAGACTATATACAGGGGGTACTGCACAGAGTCAATGTGGAGGCTATATACAGGGGGTACTGGTACAGAGTCAATGTGGAGGCTATATACAGGGGTACTGGTACAGAGTCAATGTGGAGGCTATATACAGGGGTACTGCACAGAGTCAATGTTGAGGCTATATACAGGGGGTACTGCACAGAGTCAATGTGGAGGCTATATACAGGGTACTGCACAGAGTCAATGTGGAGGCTATATACAGGGGTTACTGTACAGAGTCAATATGGAGACTATATACAGGGGGTACTGCACAGAGTCAATGTGGAGGCTATATACAGGGGGTACTGTACAGAGTCAATGTGGAGGCTATATACAGGGGGTACCGGTACAGAGTCAATGTGGAGGCTATATACAGGGGGTACCGGTACAGAGTCAATGTGGAGACTATATACAGGGGGTACCGGTACAGAGTCAATGTGGAGACTATATACAGGGTGTTGTCTCTCTTTATGTAGTGTTGTGTTGTCTCTCTTTATGTAGTGTTGTGGTGTCTCTCTTTATGTAGTGTTGTGTTGTCTCTCTTTATGTAGTGTTGTGGTGTCTCTCTTTATGTAGTGTTGTGTTGTCTCTCTTTATGTAATGTTGTGTTGTCTCTCTTTATGTAGTGTTGTGTTGTCTCTCTTTATGTAGTGTTGTGTTGTCTCTCTTTATGTAGTGTTGTGTTGTCTCTCTTTATGTAGTGTTGTGTTGTCTCTTTTTATGTAGTGTTGTGTTGTCTCTCTTTATGTAGTGTTGTGTTGTCTCTCTTTATGTAGTGTTGTGTTGTCTCTCTTTATGTAGTGTTGTGTTGTCTCTCTTTATGTAGTGTTGTGTTGTCTCTCTTTATGTAGTGTTGTGTTGTCTCTCTTTATGTAGTGTTGTGTGTTTTGTCCTTTATTTTTACCATTTGCCTTTATTGTAAATAAGAATTTGTTCTTAACTGACTTGCCTAGTTAAGGGATCGGACCCTTTTTTAACATTCCGCCTAAAATGACATACCCAAATCTAACTGCCTGTAGCGGCAGGTAGCCTAGTGGTTAGAGCGTTGGACTTGTAACCGGAGGGCTGCAAGTTCAAATCCCCGAGCTGACAAGGTAAAAATCTGTCGTTCTGCCCCTGAACAAGGCAGTTAACCCACTGTTCCCGGGCGCCCGAAGACGTGGATGTCGATTAAAGGCAGCCCCCCGCACCTCTCTGATTCAGAGGGGTTGGGTTAAATGCGGAAGACACATTTCGGTTGAAGGCATTTGGTTGTACAACTGACTAATAATGGTGACTTTGACTTTTGACTTTGACTGTAGCTCAGGCCCTGAAGCAAGGATATGCATATTCTTGTTTCCATTTGAAAGGAAACACTTTGAAGTTTGTGGAAATGTGAAAGGATTGTAAGAGAATATAACACATTAGATCTGGTTAAAGATAATACAAAGAAAAAACATGCGTAATTTTTTTAAATGTTGTACTATCATATTTGAAATGCAAGAGAAAGGCCATAATGTATTATTCCAGCCCAGGCGCAACTTAGATTTTGCCCCCTAGATGGCAGCAGTGTATGTGCAAAGTTTTAGACTGATTCAATCAACTATTTAATTTCTGTTAAAACATTCATATCAAGACTGCCCAAATGTGCCTAATTGGTTTAATAACTTTTCAAGTTTATAACTCTGCACTCTCCTCAAACAATAGCATGGTAGTCTTTAACTGTAATAGCTACTGTAAATTGGACAGTGCAGTTAGATTAACAAGAATGTAAGCTTTCTGCCAATATCAGATATGTCTACGCCCTGGGAAATGTTCTTGTTACTTACAACCTCATGCTAATCACATTAGGCTATGTTAGCTCAAATGTCCCGAGGGGGACCCACCAATCCTGTAGAGGTTTTAAATAAAGGTTAAAACATTTTTATCAAAAACAAATAAATACACCTAACCATCCCACTAAACCATACACTATCACCTAGACTGGTTGTTTATGTGAAAGGCCCAGTGCAGTCAAAAACTAGATTTTCCTGTGTTTCATATATATTTCCACACTATGAGGTTGGAATAATACTGTGAAAATGTGAAAATTAGTTACTTTCAGCGTAAGATCTGTTCGAAAAGACCGCCTGAAATGTCAGCCTGTTTTGGTGGGATGGAGTATTTGGCCTGGCTGGTTCCAAACCTCTGCCAATAACAGTTAGTTTTCTGTTTTCCCCACTCAGACAACTCCCAGACAGTCCTAGCAAAATTCTTACTTGAGAAATTTCTCTTGGGTAAGAAGCTATTTTTATAATCTACATATACTCACAATCAACTTTACAGTTGATATGCTATGAGATTTTATATAACTAATCAGCCTAATTTCCTGATTCACTGAACTCACTCATTGTTCTCTTTCCCCTTGTAATCAGAGTTTGCAAACAATGCTACAAAATGGTTACGATCTCAGCTTTCATTTCATATAAAGTTTGTCCATCTGTGATGAACACCAGTTGGTTTTGTTTTACCTTTTTCAAATTTTATTCGATATCAAAGCATTTCTGTTTGTTGTAGAACCATGGGACTACTTTATGACTGCAGGAGACTCTCAGCTTTCAGGATGTGATTTATCAGTGAATTACCTTGATAAAAACAATTCAATTATAACTAAACTCCTCTAAATCGTATAGACACTAGTGATGAGCATTTTTGAGGTCGGTTCGGTTTAGGTTAGACGATAGTGCATTTCATGTCTAAAAACTATTTGGGTTGAATGCTGTAACAACACAGAAAAAAGTAATTAATAAAAGTCCCATGATAGTAGTGACTGTCCATTACTGCTTAACACCAAACATCATTTCTTCACATGACTTTACTAAAATATTTCTTTGTTTGGTATATTGCATTTGTTTTATTCGATGGCGTTATTATTTCATTCCAAGTCATCATCTCATCTCTTCAGAGCTGCTGCCTATTCTGTCTGACCAAAACTATTATAGCAGTTCTTCAAATTAAATAAGGCATATTTGTGTGACTGCTGAGCACCAACTATCCATAAATGGATCATGTATTTTCAGGGAGAGAAACCTTGCGAAGCAACTGCTCCATCCTTCTCTCTTCTCTCCATCTCCGGGCAAGTAGGCGCGCAATGGATTATGGTCATTGTAGTCATTGAATTCAAATAATTGGTCAATTCTTTTAAAAACAAAATAAAAATAACCGACATTTTGGTTAAATCGCTCAGCACTAACAGACACAAATCAAATCAAATCAAATTAATTTACATCTTACATCAGCTGATGTCCCAGAGGGCTGTACAGAAACCCAGCCTAAAACCCCAAACAGCAAGCAATGCAGGTGTAAAAGCACGGTGGTTAGGAAAAACTCCAGACTAACCCTATTGGCATAGACACAGACTAACCCTGCTGGTATAGATACAGACTAACCCTGCTGGTATAGATACAGACCCACCCTGCTGGTATAGATACAGACTAACCCAGCTGGTATAGATACAGACTCACCCTGCTGGTATAGATACAGACTAACCCTGCTGGTATAGATACAGACTAACCATGCTGGTATAGATACAGACTAACCCAGCTGGTATAGATACAGACTCACCCTGCTGGTATAGATACAGACTAACCCTGCTGGTATAGATACAGACTAACCATGCTGGTATAGATACAGACTAACCCTGCTGGTATAGATACAGACTCACCCTGCTGGTATAGATACAGACTAACCCTGCTGGTATAGATACAGACTAACCCTGCTGGTATAGATACAGACTAACCCTGCTGGTATAGATACAGACTAACCCTGCTGGTATAGATACAGACTAACCCTGCTGGTATAGACACAGACTAACCCAGCTGGTATAGATACAGACTAACCCTGCTGGTATAGATACAGACTAACCCTGCTGGTATAGATACAGACTAACCCAGCTGGTATAGACACAGACTAACCCAGCTGGTATAGACACAGACTAACCCTGCTGGTATAGATACAGACTAACCCAGCTGGTATAGCCACAGACTAACCCTGCTGGTATAGATACAGACTAACCCTGCTGGTATAGACACAGACTAACCCAGCTGGTATAGATACAGACTAACCCTGCTGGTATAGATACAGACTAACCCTGCTGGTATAGATACAGACTAACCCAGCTGGTATAGACACAGACTAACCCAGCTGGTATAGACACAGACTAACCCTGCTGGTATAGATACAGACTAACCCAGCTGGTATAGCCACAGACTAACCCTGCTGGTATAGATACAGACTAACCCTGCTGGTATAGACACAGACTAACCCTGCTGGTATAGACACAGACTCACCCTGCTGGTATAGATACAGACTCACCCTGCTGGTATAGATACAGACTAACCCTGCTGGTATAGATACAGACTAACCCTGCTGGTATAGACACAGACTTACCTTGCCAGGGCTGGTATAGACACAGACGGTGGAATTGCTAGGACAGCCTCCGTTGTTATTCTCACATTGGTTGATGGGAACACACATCCGGCCATCCCCCTTGTATCCTGCCTTACACTGGCACTGGAACAACCGCCCTCCCAGCCAAGAACAGTCCGCATTCACATCACACTGCTTAGCTGAACAAATACCTGGGAAATAACATAGATTATTAAATTCCAGAATAGAATAGAAGAGAGTAAATTAGAGGGGAGCACAGCAAAGCATAACAGAGAAGAACAGAATTTAAGAATTTAATCAAACAGAATAAAACAGAATAGAACTGTATACAACTAAATAAAACAGAATAGAACAGAGCAGAAAATAACAGAATAAAACAGATAAAACAGAACAGAACAGAAAATAACAGAATAGAACAGAACAGAAAAGAACATAATACAACAGATAAAAAAAGAATAGAACAGAATAAAACAGAATAAAACAGAATAGAACAGAACAGAAAATAAAAGAATAGAACAGAATAGAACAGAATAGAACAGAGCAGAAAATAATAGAATAAAACAGAATAAAACAGAAAAGAACAGAATAAAACAGAATAAAACAGAATTGATCAGAGCAGAAAATAACAGAATAAAACTGAATAGAACAGAACAAAACAGAATAAAACAAAATAAAACAGAATAAAACAGAGCAGAATATAACAGAATAAAACAGATTAAAACAGAATAGAAGAGAATAAAACAGAATAGAACAGAGCAGAATAGAACAGAATAAAACAGAATAGAACAGAATAGAACAGAAAAGAACAGAATAGAACAGAGCAGAAAATAACAGAAAATAACAGAATAGAACAGAATAAAACAGAATAAAACAGAATAAAGCAGAATAGAACAGAATAGAACAGAATAGAACAGAGCAGAAAATAATAGAACAGAATAGAACAGAACAGAACAGAATAGAACAGAGCAGAAAAGAACAGAATAGAACTGAATAAAACAGAATAAAACAGAATAGAACAGAATAGAACAGAACAAAATAGAACAGAAAAGAAAATAACAGAACAGAATAGAACAGAATAAAACAGAACAAAACATAATAAAACAGAATAAAACAGAATAGAACAAATTAGAACAGAATAGAACAGAGCAGAATATAATAGAACAGAACAGAATAGAACAGAGCAGAATAGAATAGTATAGAATAGAACAGAGCAGAAGAGAACAGAATAGAACAGAACAGAGCAGAATTTAACAGAATAGAATAGAACACAATAGAATATAAAAGAGCAGAATAGAACAGAACAGAGCAGAATGGAACAGAACATAATATAGAAGAATATAACAGAATATAATAGAATAGAGCATATTAGAATACAATAGAATAGAGCAGAATAGAACATAATAGAATAGAATAGAATAGAACAGAATAGAATATAATAGAATAGAGCAGAATATAACATAATAGAACATAATAGAATAGAATAGAACAGAATATAATAGAATAGAATAGAGCAGAATATAATTGAATAGAACAGAACAGAGAAGAATAGGACAGATTATAATAGACAGAATAGAATACAGTAGAATAGAACAGAATAGAATATAATAGAATAGAACAGAAGAGAGCAGAATATAATAGAACAGAGAAGAGCAGAATAGAATTGAATAGAACAGAAGAGAGCAGAATACAATACAGTAGAATAGAACATAATAGTATATAACAGAGCAGAATAGAACAGAATAGAACAGCGCAGAATATAATAGAACAGAGCAGAATAGAAAAGAACAAAACAAAAAAGAACAGAGCAGAATGGAACAGAACAGAATAGAGCAGAATAGAATAGAACAGAGCAGAAATAGAACAGAACAGAGCAGAAAAGAATAGAACTGAAAAGAGCAGAAAAGAATATAACAGAGCAGAACAGAACATAATAGAATAGAGCAGAATAGAATAGAACAGAGCAGAAATAGAACAGAACAGAGCAAAATAGAATATAACAGAATAGAAAAGAAAAGAGCAGAATTGAATATAACAGAGCAGAATAGAATAGAGCAGAATATAATAGAATAGAACAGAGCAGAATAGAATAGAGCATAATAGAACAGAGCAGAATAGAATAGTATAGAATAGAAAAGTGCAGAATAGAATAGAACAGAATAGAATAGAACTAAACAGAGCAGAATTTAACAGAATAGAATAGAACACAATAGAATATAAAAGAGCAGAATAGAACTGTCACGTCCAGGCCTGAGAAGACAGGCTGGTGTGTTTAGTTTTGGTTTTGGTGTAGGGTTTTTTATGTTCTAGGTGTTATATTTCTATGTTGGGGTAATGGTTCCCAAATAGAGGCAGCTGTGTGTCGTTGTCTCTAATTGGGAACCATATATATGTTTGTGGTTTTCATATAGGTTTTGTGGGTTAATGTTTATGCATAGCTTCTTTGTGTGTCAGTCTATGTTTATGTTGCGATCTTTGTTCATTTTGTTGTTTTGCCCAGTTACGTTCGTTCATAATAAAGATGTATACTGAATGCCTCGCTGCGCCTTGGTCTGTCCCTTCCGAAGTTCGTGACAAGAACAGAACAGAGCAGAATGGAACAGAATAGAATAGAACAGAATGTGAAAGAATAGAATAGAGCAGAACAGAACATAATAGAATAGAGCAGAATAGAACAGAATAGAATAGAGCATATTAGAATATAATAGAATAGAGCAGAATAGAACATAATAGAATAGAATAGAACAGAATAGAATAGAATAGAGCTGAATAGAACATAATAGAACATAATAGAATAGAATAGAACAGAATAGAATAGAATAGAATAGAGCAGAATAGAACTGAATAGAACATAGCATAGCAGAATAGAACACTATATAATAGAATAGAATAGAGCAGAATATAATAGAACAGAACAGAACAGAGAAGAGCAGAATAGAATTGAATAGAACAGAACAGAGCAGAATTCAATACAGTAGAATAGAACACAATAGAATAGATGAGCAGAATAGAACACAATAGAAAAGAGCAGAACAGAATAGAACAGAACATAGCAGAATAGAACAGAGCAGAGCAGAACATAATAGAACAGAATAGAATAGAGCAGAATAGAACAGAATATAATAGAATAGAGCAGAATATAACACAATAGAATAGAGCAGAATAGAATAGAACAGAACATAGCAGAATAGAACATAATAGAATAGAGCAGAATAGAACAGAACAGAGCAGAATAGAATTGAACAGAACAGAGCAGAGCAGATTGAACAGAGCAGAATGGAACAGAATAGAATAGAGCAGAATATGAAAGAATAGAATAGAGCAGAATAGAACATAATAGAACATAATAGAATAGAATAGAACAGAATAGAATAGAATAGAATAGAGCAGAATAGAACTGAATAGAACATAGCAGAGCAGAATAGAACACTATATAATAGAATAGAATAGAGCAGAATATAATAGAACAGAACAGAACAGAGAAGAACAGAATAGAATTGAATAGAACAGAACAGAGCAGAATTCAATACAGTAGAATAGAACACAATAGAATAGATGATCAGAATAGAACACAATAGAAAAGAGCAGAACAGAATAGAACAGAACATAGCAGAATAGAACAGAGCAGAGCAGAACATAATAGAACAGAATAGAATAGAGCAGAATAGAACAGAATATAATAAAATAGAGCAGAATATAACACAATAGAATAGAGCAGAATAGAATAGAACAGAACATAGCAGAATAGAACATAATAGAATAGAGCAGAATAGAATAGAACAGAACATAGCAGAATAGAACATAATAGAATAGAGCAGAATAGAACAGAACAGAGCAGAATAGAATTGAACAGAACAGAGCAGAGCAGATTGAACAGAGCCGAATATAACAGAACAGAATAGAACAGAGCGGAATAGAATAGAACATAATAGAATAGAACATAATATAATCATTTGGCTTCAAAGTTTAAGGTGAATAAGTTAAATAGAATACATTGACTTTAAATAACAAGGAAGAACATAGCTAAAATGTCTTGAACGCTCGCCAATGTTATAGTGAAATCATATGCTACTTCATCTACACAGCATGGTAAGATCAGTGACAACCAGTCTGGTTGGGGGAATGCGGACTTCCTTCTTATTTCCTCCTGTTCCCGGGAACCATCAAAGCGTCATTTTTTGAAAACCTGTGAATTTTGGGAAAGCTAGCAGAATTTTGCAACCCTAGTGATATCTACGCTCTCTGTTACCTGAGCAACGGTCTCCAGTCTTGTGAAACCCAGGAAGACATTGACACACGGCATTCTCTGCAACTCCTTTACAGTGGGAGTAGGCACTGCAGTTCTTACAGGCAGCAGAGACTGGAGGGAACACAATACATCAGCAGACACCAACCTTACAGTACTGAAGTACCTTTCACTGAATGAGATCGCTAAATGAGATCGCTAACTGAGATCGCTAAATGAGATCGCTAAATGAGATCGCTAACTGAGATCGCTAAATGAGATCGCTAAATGAGATCGCTAACTGAGATCGCTAAATGAGATCGCTAAATGAGATCGCTAAATGAGATCGTTAACTGAGATCGCTAACTGAGATCGCTAAATGAGATCGCTAAATGAGATCGCTAACTGAGATCGCTAACTGAGATCGCTAAATGAGATCGCTAAATGAGATCGCTAAATGTGATCGCTAAATGAGATCGCTAACTGAGATCGCTAAATGAGATCGCTAAATGAGATCGCTAAATGAGATCGCTAACTGAGATCGCTAAATGAGATCGCTAAATGAGATCGCTAACTGAGATCGCTAAATGAGATCGCTAAATGAAATCGCTAACTGAGATTGCTAAATGAGATCGCTAAATGAGATCGCTAAATGAGATCGCTAACTGAGATCGCTAACTGAGATCGCTAAATGAGATCGCTAAATGAGATCGCTAAATGAGATCGCTAACTGAGATCGCTAAATGAGATCGCTAAATGAGATCGCTAAATGAGATCGCTAAATGAGATCGCTAAATGAGATCGCAAAATGAGATCACTAAATGAGATCACTAAATGAGATCACTAAATGTAAACAAGATGACAATGATCAAAACAATTTCTTTTATTTTTGAAAGCTTGTCTGTCCAGAACACGGTGAAAGCTGGGTTTCCCTTAAAAAAAATACATGAATTTCACATGTGAAAAATAATGTATTTTTTGTAAGGGTCAATATCAATGGACTATTTCTGGGGTGCATCACAAATGGCACCCTATTCCCTACATAGTGCACTACTTCTGATTAGGGCCCATAGAGCTCTGGTCAAAAGAAGTGCACTATATAGGGGATAGGGTGTTATTTGGGACACATCCCATTCATGTATCTGGTGTAAAGGAGGGCGGGGTTACCTTGATCACACCTGGGTCCAGTGTACGGAGGCTGGCAGTAGCACTCTCCGTTCCCATCAGGACCGTTGTTACACTCTCCATTCACACAGCCGCACTCTGGACAACACACCAAAACAACAACAACATTAGCTGACGGGTTAGAATTTTCTTGGAGGGAGAGAGAGAGAGAGAGAGAGAGAGAGAGAGAGAGAGAGAGAGAGAGAGAGAGAGAGAGAGAGAGAGAGAGAGAGAGAGAAAGAGAAATGTGGGAAAATAGAGCTATATCAGGGGGAGAGAGAGAGAGAGAGAGAGAGAGAGAGAGAGAGAGAGAGAGAGAGAGAGAGACTTCTGACTGTTTGTCTTTCTTTAATGATACATCCTCATTTCATTAAAACCTCACCCCCTCAACCCCCTTTAAAAACAAATATCCACTGTACTGCATACTCACCTTGTCCTCTACCCCACAATTCAAAACAACACCACACATGACAATAACCAAAACCTCACCATTTCTACAACCCATCTTCCCCAGCTGTACAGACATTAGTGGAATTAACCTGGCACAAACAGGAAACACATGAATCACAGTTTCACTCATGACACAGAAAGGACACCCCTGTCCAACTCCCAGGTCAACCAGCTGTTAGTGGCCAGGGCTCCATGTAGAACCCTCCACTGGAGGTCCCCTGACCTCTTTGTTACTGGGGGTTTGTAGAGCCCCCTCCATCTAAAACCCACCATACTCTCCGCTCCACATACCCCCTGCCACTGATGTGCCTGCACTCCTGTTAGGCTCCTAATGTTCCTCACCTTAATGCAGAGGTTGTAGAGGGCTTTACCTCCCACCCACTCCCTGCAAACTCCTGCGTAGCTGGCCCAAAAAAGGCTCAATGGCTAGTGTATATAACTGCCCCGATAGAGGGCATCCTTGTCTAATGCCCCGTCTCACCCAAACTGGCCTGCTGAGCCCCCCTCCCACCTTGACCATACATGACTCCAGAAGCATACAACAGCTTCACACAGGTCAAAAAACTTTCCCCAAACCCACACACAGACATCACATTAAACAGAAGCTCATGGTCCACTCTATCAAAAGCCTTCTCTTGGTCTAAAGTGACCAGTCCAAAGTTCACATTAGAAACTCTCAACATGTCCCTGATTAAGAACAAGTTGTCTGTGATTGAACCTTCCGGTACACAATATGTCTGGTCCTTGAGTACTATAGAGTCCAGATGGGACATCAGTCGGTTAGAGAGGACTTTGGCAAATATCTTGAAGTCCGCACATAGCAATGCCACAGGCCTCCAGTTCTTAAGTTTACTTTAAGCATAAGCTATTTGAGCAGCTTACCGATCGCTGCAGCTGTACACAGCCCATCTGTAAATAGCCCATCCAACTACCTACCTCATCACCATGTTTTTATTTACTTTTCTGCTCTTTTGCACACCAGTATTTCTACTTGCACATCATCATCTGCACATCTATCACTCCAGTGTCAATTGCTAAATTGTAATTACTACTGTGGCCTATTTATTGTCTTACCTCCTTACGCCATTTTGACACACTGTACATAGATTTTTCTATTGTGCTATTGACTGTATGTTTGTTTTACTCCATGTGTAACTCTGTGTTGTTGTTTGTGTCGCACTGCTTTGCTTTAGCTTGGCCAGGTCGCAGTTGTAAATGAGAACCTGTTTTCAACTTGCCTACCTGGTTAAATAAAGGTGATATAAATAAATAAAATATAAAAATATATAGGGTGACTAGACCCAGCCTCATCTACACCACCATCTATAACATGACTAGACCCAGGCTCAAGAAAGTAAGTAAGAACAGAGCCCTCCACACGGCCTCTGAACTACAAAACACTCCCAGCATGCACTGAGAGAGAGAGTGAGAGAAAGAGAGAAAGTGAGTGAGAGAGAGAGAGAGCGAGAGGTACCTGATTTACAGTCGTCTCCGTACGAATTCTTGTTGGAACACTGCTGGCAGGCAAAGCCCGTGTATCCCTCCTGACCCAGACAACAAAGGGAAACACATAGAGGCAGAGTCTTAACTCTCATCCCTTCTCCCAAAGTGTGCACTTTCTTGCATGGATTTTACAAAATCTAAATTCAAGATTATACTCAACATTACACACACAGTATAAACTTGAGATTTGACTCTGGAAATGTAGACTTTACAGTGAAATCAGAAAATATCTGTATCTGTATCTCCGTCCCTATTCCCACAGGGCTCTGGTCAGAAGTGCACTATATAGGGAGGATGGAGCAAATAGTGCAGGGAGCCAGTATTGTAGGGAGCCAGTAGTGTATGGAGCCAGTAGAGTAGGGAGCCAGTAGTGTAGGGAGCCAGTAGAGTATGGAGCCAGTAAGGTATGGAGCCAGTAGTGTATGTAGCCAGTAGTGTATGGTGACAGTAGTGTAGGGAGCCAAGAGTCTACAAAGCCAGTACTGTAGGGAGCCAGGAATGCATGTAGCCAGTAGTGTATGGAGCCAGTAGTGTAGGGAGCCAGTAGTGCATGGAGCCAGTAGAGTACGGAGCCAGTAGTGTAGGGAGCCATTAGTGTAGGGAGCCAGTAGTGTAGGGAGCCAAGCATGCATGGAGCCAGTAGTGTAGGGAGCCAGTAATGTATGGAGCCAGTAAAGTAGAGAGCCAGTAGTGTAGGGAGCCAGTAGGGTATGGAGCCAGTAAGGTATAGAGCCAGGATTGTATGGAGCCAGTAGTGCAGGGAGCCAGTAGTGTAGGGAGCCAGTAGAGTAGGGAGCCAGTAGTGTAGGGAGCCAGTAGAGTATGGAGACAGTAAGGTATGGAGCCAGTAGTGTATGTAGCCAGTAGTGTAGGGAGCCAGTAGTGTATGGAGCCAGTAGTGTAGGGAGCCAGTGGTGTATGGAGACAGTAGTGTATGGAGACAGTAGTGTATGGAGCCAGTAGTGTAGGGAGCCTGTAGTATATGGAGCCAGTAGTGTAGGGAGCCAGTAGTGTAATTATCCAGTACTGTAGGGAGCCAGGAATGTATGGAGCCAGTAGTGTATGGAGCCAGAAGTTAAGCGAGACAGTAGTGTATGGAGCAAGGAGTGTAGGGAGCCAAGCGTGCATGGAGCCAGTAGTGTAGGGAGCAAGTAGTGTAGGGAGCAGGTAGTGTATGGAGTCAGTAGTGTATGGAGACAGTAGTGTATGGAGACAGTAGTGTAGGTAGCCAGTAATGTATGGAGCCAGTTGAGTATGGAGCCATTAGAGTAGGGAGCAAGTAGTGCATGGAGACAGTAGTGTAGGGAGCCAGTATTGTAGGGAGCCAGTAGTGTATGGAGCCAGTAATGTAGGGAGCCTGTAGTGTATGTAGCCAGTAGTGTATGGAGACAGTGAGGTATGGAGCCAGTAGTGTATGGAGACAGTAGTGTAGGGAGCCAGTAGTGTAGGGAGCCAGTAGAGTAGGGAGACAGTATTGTAGGGAGCCAGTAGTGTAGGGAGCCAGTAGTGTATGGAGCCAGTAGTGTAGCGAGCTAGTAGTGTAGGTAGCCAGTAATGTATGTAGCCAGTAGTGTAGGGAGCCAGTAGTGTAGGGAGCCAGTAGTGCATGGAGACAGTAGTGTAGGGAGCCAGTATTGTAGGGAGCCAGTAGTGTATGGAGCCAGTAATGTAGGGAGCCTGTAGTGTATGTAGCCAGTAGTGTAGGGAGCCAGTAGTGTAGGGAGCCAGTAGTGTAGGGAGCCAGTAATGTAGGGAGCCTGTAGTGGATGTAGCCAGTAGTGTAGGGAGCCAGTAGTGTAGGGAGCCAGTAATGTAGGGAGCCTGTTGTTTAGGGAGCTAGTAGAGTTGGGAGCCAGTAGTGTATGGATCCTGTAGTGTAGGGAGCCAGTCGTGTAGGGAGCCAGTAATGTATGGAGCCAGTAGTGTATGGAGACAGTGAGGTATGGAGCCAGTAGTGTATGGAGACAGTAGTGTAGGGAGCCAGTAGTGTAGGGAGCCAGTAGAGTAGGGAGACAGTATTGTAGGGAGCCAGTAGTGTAGGGAGCCAGTAGTGTATGGAGCCAGTAGTGTAGCGAGCTAGTAGTGTAGGTAGCCAGTAATGTATGGAGCCAGTTGAGTATGGAGCCATTAGAGTAGGGAGCAAGTAGTGTATGGAGCCAGTAGTGTATGGAGCTAGTTGTGTAGGGAGCCAGTAGTGTAGGGAGCCAGTAGTATAGGAACCAGGCAGTGTATGGACCAGTTGTGTATTGAGCCAGAAGTGTAGGGAGCCAGAAATGTATGGAGCCAGTAGTGTATGGAGCTAGTAGTGTAGGGAGCCCGTATATTAGGTAGCCAGTAATGTAGGGAGCCAGTAGTATAGGGAACCACTAGTGTAGGGAGCCAGTAGTGCAGGTAGCCAGTAGTGCAGGTAGCCAGTAGTGTAGGGAGCCAGTAATGTATGGAGCCAGAAATGTAGATGGCCAGTAGTGTAGGGAGCCAGTGGTGTAGGGAGCCAGGAAAGCATGGAGCCAGTAGTGTATGGAGCCAGTAGTGTAGCGAGCCAGCAGTGTATGGAGCCAGTAGTGTAGGGAGCCACTAGTGTAGGGAGCCAGTAGTGTAGGGAGCCAGTAAAGCATGGAGCCAGTAGTGTATGGAGCCAGTAGTGCAGGTAGCCAGTAGTGCAGGTAGCCAGTAGTGTAGGGAGCCAGTAATGTATGGAGCCAGAAATGTAGAGGGCCAGTAGTGTAGGGAGCCAGTAGAGGATGGAGCCAGTAATGTAGTGAGCCAGTAGGGTATGAAGCCAGTAAGGTATAGAGCCAGTAGTGTATGGAGCCAGTAGTGTAGGGAGCCAGTAGTGTAATTAGCCAGTACTGTAGGGAGCCAGGAATGTATGGAGACAGTAATGTAGGGAGCCTGTAGTTTAGGGAGTCAGTAGTGTAGGGAGCCTGTAGTGTAGGGAGCCAGTAGTGTAGGGAGCCAGTAGTGTAGGGAGCCTGTGGTGTGAGGAGCCAGTAGTGTGGGAGCCAGTAGTGTGAGGAGCCAGTAGTGTAGGGAGTCAGTAGTGTAGGGAGCCAGTAGTGTAGGGAGCCTGTAGTGTAGGGAGCCAGTAGTGTAGGGAGCCAGTAGTGTAGCGAGCCAGTAAGGTAGGGAGCCAGTAATGTAAGGAGCCTGTAGTGTATGTAGCCAGTAGTGTAGGGAGCCAGTAGTGTAGGGAGCCAGTAATGTAGGGAGCCTGTTGTTTAGGGAGCTAGTAGAGTTTGGAGCCAGTAGTGTATGGATCCTGTAGTGTAGGGAGCCAGTCGTGTAGGGAGCCAGTAGTGTAGGGAGCCTGTAGTGTAGGGAGCCAGTAGTGTAGGGAGCCAGTAGTGTAGGGAGCCAGTAGTGCATGGAGCCAGTAGTTTAGGGAGCCAGTAGTGTAGGGAGCCAGTAGTGCATGGAGACAGTAGTGTAGGGGGCCAGTAGTGTAGGGAGCCAGTAGTGTATGGAGCCAGTAATGTAGGGAGCCTGTAGTGTATGTAGCCAGTAGTGTAGGGAGCCAGTAGTGTAGGGAGCCAGTAATGTAGGGAGCCTGTTGTTTAGGGAGCTAGTAGAGTAGGGAGCCAGTAATGTAGGGAGCCAGTAGTGTAGGGAGCCAGTAATGTAGGGAGCCTGTTGTTTTGGGAGCTAGTAGAGTAGGGAGCCAGTAGTGTATGGATCCTGTAGTGTAGGGAGCCAGTCGTGTAGGGAGCCAGTAATGTATGGAGACAGTAGTGTATGGAGACAGTGAGGTATGGAGCCAGTAGTGTATGGAGCCAGTAGTGTAGCGAGCTAGTTGTGTAGGGAGCCAGTAGTGTAGGGAGCCAGTAATGAATGGAGCCAGTTGAGTATGGAGCCATTAGAGTAGGGAGCCAGTAGTGTATGGAGCCAGTAGTGTATGGAGCTAGTTGTGTAGGGAGCCAGTAGTGTAGGGAGCCAGTAATGTCGGGAGCCAGTAATGTAGAGAGCCAGTAGTATAGGGAACCACTAGTGTAGGGAGCCAGTAGTGTAGGGAGCCAGTGTATGGAGCCAGTGGTGTATGGAGCCATTAGTGCAGGTAGCCAGTAGTGTAGGGAGCCAGTAATTTTTGGAGCCAGTAATGTAGAGAGCCAATAGTGTAGGGAGCCAGTAGAATATGGAGCCAATAAGGTATAGAGACAGTATTGTATGGAGCCAGTAGTGCATGGAGCCAGTAGGGTAGGGAGCCAGTAGAGTAGGACGCCAGTAGAGTACGGAGCCAGTAATGTAGTGAGCCAGTAGAGTATGGAGCCAGTAAGGTATAGAGCCACTAGAGTATGGAACCAGTAGTGTATGGAGCCAGTAGTGTAGGGAGACAGTAGTGTATGGAGCCAGTAGTGTAGGGAGCCAGTAGTGTAATCAGCCAGTACTGTAGGGAGCCAGGAATGTATGGAGACAGTAATGTATGGAGCCAGTAGTATAGGGAGCCAGTAGTGTTTGGAGCCAATCATGTAGGGAGCCTGTATTTTAGGGAGTCAGTAGTGTAATTAGCCAGTACTGTAGGGAGCCAGTAATGTATGGAGACAGTAATGTATGGAGACAGTAGTGTAGGGAGCCAGTAGAGTAGGGAGACAGTAGTCTAGGGAGCCAGTAGTGTATGGAGCCAGTAGTGTAGGAAGCCAGTAGTGTATGGAGACAGTAATGTATGGAGCCAGTAGTTTAGGGAGCCAGTAGGTATGGAGCCAATAATGTAGGGAGCCTGTAGCTTAGGGAGTCTGTAGTGTAGGGAGCCAGTAGTGTATGGAGACAGTAGTGTATGGAGCCAGTAATATAGGGAGCCTGTAGTGCATGGAGCCAGTAGTGCACGGAGCCAGTAGTGTAGGGAGCCAGTAGTGTAGGGAGCCAGTAGAGTAGGGAGCCAGTAGTGTAGGGAGCCAGTAGAGTAGGGAGCCAGTAGCTGAAGGAGCCAGTAGTGTAGGTAGCCAGTAGTGTAGGGAGCCAGTAGTGTAGGGAGCCAGTAGTGTATGGAGTCAGTAGTGTATGGAGCCAGTAGCTGAGGGAGCCAGTAGTGTAGGTAGCCAGTAGTGTAGGGAGCCAGTAGTGTAGGGAGCCAGTAGTGTATGGAGCCAGTAGTGTATGGAGCCAGTAGTGTATGGAGCCAGTAGTGTATGACATGATAAAGCCCGTACTCACATTGCAGACACAGGTCCCATTCCCTGATGTTCCATCCATGCATGTTCCATGCCAGTTACAGGTTCTGCCATTCCAGCTAGGACAGGCTGCAGAAACATATACATCAGCAAATGACATGAAACAGACAGGTTTAGATTACTACTGCAACTATCTTCCCTTTGTGTTTCAGTGGCTGCATAACATATCATAAAGTACGATAGAAAATCCCTTCTCAGCACTTCCTCTCTGTCTCCCCTCTACATTCCAACTGTCACTGTCCATAAAAATAATGGAATGAGTGAAAATATGTTTTTTAACAAAACATCTGCTATTGAGGGTATGGTACTCACACAGACACAGAGGGCCCCAGAAGTCTGCGCAGCATTTGGGCATGGTGACAGTCCTCTCACATTGGTGGTTGCAGCCATTCAACGCCACCTGTTTCCCTGCGATGGTTACTGTGTACTGGCAACCACCTTGGCCCATGTTGGTATCCATGGGCTGGGTGGTGGACTTCTTGAAGCCCCAGGGACACTGCTGAGTCTGGGAGGCAGCACACGATGTACAGGGAGTTGTGGTCTGGTCGGCTCCGGTCTCATCACAACGGTTCATAGAGCTCTGCTGCAATACAGTAACACAGTGATCACTTCATCCCAATTCCTCCAGGGCAATGTGGATATAGATATTTTGTATTTGTTATGATTCAATGTTGTCATATTTTTAAACCCACAGGGCTCTGGTCAAAAGAGGTCCACTATATAGGTAACACGGTACTTTTTGGGACACATTCCTAAGTCAATACTTACAGTTTATTGGGAAAGTATTCAGACCCCTTGACTTTTTCCACATTATGTTATGTTACAGCCTTATTCTAAAATGTATTTTATGTATTTCTTCCCCATTTGTTTTCTTTAAAAAACTGTTTTATATTATTTACATAAGTATTCAGACCCTTTGCTATGAGACTCGAAACTGAGCTCAAGTGTATCATGTTTCCATTGATCATCCTTGAGATGTTTCTACAACTTGATTGGAGTCCACCTGTGGTAAATTCAATTGATTGGACATGATTTTGGAATGGCACACACCTGTCTACAAAACGCACTACTGACAGACAACACTGAAACTATTACTCTATGGATTCAGTTACACTACGCCTACGTCCCCGACGGTAACCCTTCTCCCATATAGTGCTATGCTCAGCTCTGGTCCAAAGTACTGCACTGAGGTGCCAAGTGAAATGAACCTAAAGAGAAACATGTCTTACCCCTACGCTGTTAAACTCAAAGCTCTCGAAGACTAATCCAAGGAGAGGAGGCAACCTGGAGATCCTACTACTACAAAGGGAGGCTTACCTGATAAACTTCTCTAAAACATTGACCCCCCCCCTAATGGTCTGAGTATATACTTTGTTATCGGGCGTTTCTTATGAACAATTCTCTCTTTTATGAACAAGTCTTACAAATGGATATATTCCTTCTACAGCTTATCAGGGTACACCCAATATGTTCCCCCTGTTGATGATGCTTATTATGCATTATGGTTGAACCAAAAGATTACATGTCACAAAATGTAATGAAATAGGAAACAATTCAATTCATATGTGAAATTGAATCAGACAATAATGTATGTTGATGCTAATAATATGTACAATATTCAATTATGTTCCCATATGATAACAATAGCCTAATATATTCAATATGCTAAAAACTATAGGTATTTTTTTCATCATTTTCACTCAATTCATTCTAATTAACTTAATATTTATGACACATCCCTCACTATTGTCATTGGTTTTGTCTACATATCCTGGTTCAAGTATTCATGACATCACCCTGAGGAATGGACAGTGGTAACGGAAATTTGGTGATTTACCCAATAAATTACTGGGAGTTTATATACAGAGTGTGTGACTCTTTACATTTTTTTTTACAGCTTATAGTTTATTCACCATTAGTCAGCGCGCCTCGACACAAAATACTTTTTCCTGGGTGTGCGCCAGCTCATGTTCTTTATTTGTGTTTTAATGAAATCTATTATTGTACGTTTTACTATGCTGTGTAGCACCTTTAAAAATGCGCTTTTTACAAATAAAATGTACTGACACTGCTATTGTTATTATTATAAACCACATGACAGAAAGCAATGTCTTACTGCCTGTTGTAAACTACACGGCACCATGGTCCCCAGTGACAGTAGTAGTATCAGCATGGTGGGTTCCGTTGACTGCATGATGTTGTCCAGTAACAGTTTCTCCACAATTAGTCCTCGGTCTCACATCCAAAACAATGGGTCAATGCAGTCCGTGGTGTGGCAGTAGGTAGGCGGGTAACACTGCCCGGTTCTAACCGTGCCTCTCTCCACCGGAGACCGGGGTTCAATCTCTGCCTTGTTCCTTCCTTCCAATTGTTTCTCCCACCTGTCCTCTGTGTCTTTCTCCTCTTCTCCCTTCACAACTGTCTCCATAAAGTGCCAAAAATGTGTAAGAAGTAGTGGAATTCAACTGTTCTTTTTTTTTTTTTTAAGTGTCAGGCACCTCCTTCTCCTCCTCCCCTAGAGCTCGGCCCTCGGATCCCTTATCTCGGATCCCCTGAGATGTCAGAGAGCAGAAACTCCCCAAATACTTTCCTAAATTCTGCATTCTACTTCCTGATCGACTGCCTGCCTGCCGTGCCAGGATGAGTTACAGACTGCAGACTACTCCAGTCAAGTTCCATGTGCTGGTTGCTGGAAAGGCAGAATTAGGTAGCTAGTTAAACTAGCACCAACCACCCACCAGTTTTAGAGTTTTAGCAGAGAGAGGAAGAAGAAGATATGAGACGTTTGGTGTATTGTCAAATGTACACGGATGTCCAACGGAAACTTATGTCGTCCGCTTTATTCCAAACCCAACCGAAAAGAGAAGAGGATTCGCTAGAGTAGTTTCAGTAGAGAGAGGAGTTTCAGTAGTTTCAGTAGAGAGAGGTGTTTCAGTAGTTTCAGTAGAGAGAAGAGTTTCAGTAGTTTCAGTAGAGAGAAGAGTTTCAGTAGTTTCAGTAGAGAGAGGAGTTTCAGTAGTTTCAGTAGAGAGAAGAGTTTCAGTAGTTTCAGTAGAGAGAAGAGTTTCAGTAGTTTCAGTAGAGAGAAGAGTTTCAGTAGTTTCAGTAGAGAGAAGAGTTTCAGTAGTTTCAGTAGAGAGAAGAGTTTCAGTAGTTTCAGTAGAGAGAAGAGTTTCAGTAGTTTCAGTAGAGAGAGGAGTTTCAGTAGTTTCAGTAGAGAGAAGAGTTTCAGTAGTTTCATAGAGAGAAGAGTTTCAGTAGTTTCATAGAGAGAAGAGTTTCAGTAGTTTCATAGAGAGAGGAGTTTCAGTAGTTTCAGTAGAGAGAAGAGTTTCAGTAGTTTCAGTAGAGAGAAGAGTTTCAGTAGTTTCAGTAGAGAGAAGAGTTTCAGTAGTTTCAGTAGAGAGAGGAGTTTCAGTAGTTTCAGTAGAGAGAAGAGTTTCAGTAGTTTCATAGAGAGAAGAGTTTCAGTAGTTTCATAGAGAGAAGAGTTTCAGTAGTTTCATTATAGAGAGGATTTTCAGTAATTTCAGTAGAGAGAGGAGAGCGTGAGAGATATATATGTTCCTGACAGGAAGGTCGGAGGATTTCCCTTCCTGAATGGACTTCATGATGGAGCGGATATCCTGCCTCCCAACTCAGCTCACTGGACTGGCACTTTGCACCGTTTAACAACAAAATAACGTATTCGCTATTACAGAGTAATCATCCGTTTTACAACAAAATTATCATAAGAATATTAACCAGGGGCACTGTGACTTCAGTACTGTAAGGCCGATGATGAGAATGTAAGCCAGGGACACTGTGATTTATGTCCTATTTGATTCTGATTTCGGACATATAAAGTGTGTATGTGAAAACTACTTCTAAGACACATACATTGTTGTTCAGAAATCACTTCACTTGCGCTAAAGAGAGAGGCTAGCTTGGCTGATGCTAGCACAGATCAAGTACACGGATGGAATGCAGATGAAGGTCTTTACATGTCCTAATCATTTGAAAAACCAGGTGTTTTAATCGACGTGTGCTTACTTCAATTTTGACCTGACGCCGATTACAGTTTTTTACAATCACTTTGGCACTAATTTCAGAACCTTGATGCCATTTTTCAAAACTCTGGACACTTTTTCCAATTGCTAAGATACAATACACATGAAGCTAAGATAATGTGTTCATTGAACTAAAATCACCGTTCAAAATGACACAACTTAACATCAAAGTATTACCATTTCAAAATGCGATTCACACATTACATCTGTAATGACTGTCTATTCATTTCATTACAACGATCTAACTATCAACTGATAGAACTGATCAAAATGATAAATAACTGTTGCATTACTCTTAATGCATAGTTTTATGGAAACTGACTAACAATATTTTATGAAAGGTTCAGGATAACGAGATCCATTGACACCAATTACCGTGGAACATGAACCAAGTGGACTACATTATCTATGGATGTAATAGATCATCATCATTCTTTATCAGACACCGTTTCTATGGTCCCATGTACCACTTTTCCACACCATGTTTTCAGATTTGACATTACTGTACACTCATTACTGTACACTCGGCCACTTTATTAGGTACACCTATGCCAGTTCTAATGTTTGGTCGAACAACAACTAAAGCTCTCTACTCTATATACAGTACTCTATATATTGAGTTGCAGGCAGTTACAACATTTGCCGTTAGAAGGAGCAGGCTATTTGCGTTAACACGCTGGTGTACCTACTAAAGTGGCCAAGGGTGAGTGTATGTATGCAGGGCCTTGTAATTGCTTTTCCAATACTGAAAAGTCGTTAGTGATGATTGATTTCACGTTGTGGTTAAGAGTGTATAGTGAAATGAGTGGTATCCACCTACAACAACATAGCCATAACATGGAGCTGTATAGTGTAATGAGTGGTATCCACCTACAACAACATAGCCATAACATGGAGCTGTATAGTGTAATGAGTGGTATCCACCTACAACAACATAGCCATAACATGGAGCTGTATAGTGTAATGAGTGGTATCCACCTACAACAACATAGCCATAACATGGAGCTGTATAGTGTAATGAGTGGTATCCACCTACAACAACATAGAGATAACATGGAGCTGTATAGTGTAATGAGTGGTATCCACCTACAACAACATAGCCATAACATGGAGCTGTATAGTGAAATGAGTGGTATCCACCTACAACAACATAGCCATAACATGGAGCCGGCAGGTGATCCAGGTCACAGTAGAGGTCAAGCAGTGGGAGGAGGAAGACGAGGAAGATGAGGAAGACGTGGTGGGACAAGTACCCTTCTGAGAGGTGGTCGTGGGGAGGGGGCGTGGTAGAGGACAAGGCCACGGACCGAGACAGCGGCAGCAACAGCAAAGAGTGTCCAATGAAATCCCAGCAATAGTTGTAGACCAGGTCGTAGATCCTGGCATGACAATGACTGAGGCAGCTACGACGATTCAACCAAACCTCAGAAGATCAACCGTGGCCTCAATCATCAGAACTTTCCGCAATGAGAACCCGGTAAGTCTTCAGCAAAGCACTGACCATTAAGCTACTCTCAACATTGTAGAGGGTTGATGGAACTGGATGCCGATTAAAACCATCACAAATTCCTGAGGATGAGGCAGGCTTCAACCTGGCCAAGACAAGGAGGAGTGGTCGGAATTTCATTGGCCAGCGGGCAACCATCCAAGCACCTGGACAACGTGGCGTGCGGCTATATTGGATCATATAACATGGCAGTTAACCCACTGTTCCCCGGGCGCCGAAGACGTGGATGTCGATTAAGGCAGCCCCCCGCACCTCTCTGATTCAGAGGGGTTGGGTTAAATGCGGAAGACACATTTCAGTTGAAGGCATTCGGTTGTACAACTGACTAACCTTCCTTGACGAGCTAAATCAGGTCTGTGGAGCTGATGGCGTGACCTATGTCATTGTGTGGGATAATGTCAGGTTCCACCATGATCAAATGGTGCCCGAATGGTTTCAGGCCCATCCACAATTTACCACCCTTGTACTTACCCCCCATACTCTCCTATCCTTAACCCGATTGAGGAATTTACGATAGGCCCCCATCAAGCCACCCTTGTCCAGGCCATGGATGACGCATGCAATGACATCACGGCAGACCAGTGTCAGGCCTGGATTCGCCACGCACACAGATTCTTCCCAAGATGTTTGGCTAATGAAAGCATCCGCTGTGATGTGGATGAGAACCTGTGGCCAAATCCACAAGACAGGGTTGATAGTACAGTAATCAATCCTTTGTTTTGCTGTTTCACAGTAAGCCAGGTGAGGAACACTTGCAGTTGACGTTTTACAGTAGTTTTCTCTCTACTAGTCCTTTTACAGTGATGTATTAACGTGTAGTACCATAATGAAACATGTATCACATATTTTGTACTACAATATTTAATGATCGTACGAACAACTAACACAGTGAAACTATCGGGCTCTTGTGTGTGGGTGATCTAAATGAATGCTCTTATGGTATTTCATGATACATTAGTTATTTGAACCAATGATTCTGCAAGTGCAAAGTTTCTTTGAAGATGTGAATGCGCAATGCAATGTTTTGAACATTGGACAGCCTGCGTTACAAGTGATGACCGTTTTGAGTTTTGTGTCTATGGAGTTTTGAAAAATGACCACAAGGTTCTGAAGTTAGTGCCAAAGGGATTGTAAAAAACGGTGAGATAAGCAGAATTCAGTGTTTACATGGCTATTACATAATCTGCCTACTGCCATAATCACTTTAATAATGTCAAATTATTACTGTGCATGTAAACATAGTCATTGTTTAATGTCAGAGCGCTACACATCTTGAGGTCTGTGTGTGTCTGTGTGTCTGTGTGTCTGTGTGTGTCTGTGTCTGTGTGTCTGTGTGTGTCTGTGTGTCTGTGTGTGTCTGTGTGTGTCTGTGTGTGTTTGTGTGTCTGTGTGTATGTGTGTCTGTGTGTGGCTGTGTGTGTCTGTGTGTCTGTGTGTGTCTGTGTGTGTGTGTGTCTGTGTGTCGGTGTGTGTCTGTGTGTGTCTTTCTGTGTCTGTGTGTGTGTGTGTGTGTGTGTGTGTGTGTGTGTGTGTGTGTGTGTGTCTGTCTGTGTCTGTGTCTGTGTCTGTGTCTGTGCCTGTGTGTCTGTGTGTCTGTGTGTCTGTGTGGCTGTGTGTGTCTGTGTGTGTCTGTGTGTGTCTGTGTGTGTCTGTGTGTGTCTGTGTGTCTGTGTGTCTGTGTGTCTGTGTGTGTCTGTGTGTCTGTGTGTCTGTGTGTGTCTGTGTGTGTCTGTGTGTGTCTGTGTGTATGTGTGTCTGTGTGTGTCTGTGTGTCTGTGTGTCTGTGTGTTTTTGTGTGTCTGTGTGTGTCTGTGTGTGTCTGTGTGTCTGTGTGTGTCTGTGTGTGTCTGTGTGTCTGTGTGTGTCTGTGTGTCTGTGTGTCTGTGTGTCTGTGTGTGTCTGTGTGTCTGTGTGTCTGTGTGTGTCTGTGTGTGTCTGTGTGTGTCTGTGTGTGTGTTTGTGTGTGTCTGTCTGTGTCTGTGTCTGTGTCTGTGTCTGTGTGTCTGTGTGTCTGTGTGTCTGTGTGGCTGTGTGTGTCTGTGTGTCTGTGTGTGTCTGTGTGTCTGTGTGTGTCTGTGTGTGTCTGTGTGTCTGTGTGTCTGTGTGTCTGTGTGTCTGTGTGTGTCTGTGTGTGTCTGTGTGTGTCTGTGTGTCTGTGTGTGTCTGTGTGTCTGTGTGTATGTGTGTCTGTGTGTGTCTGTGTGTCTGTGTGTGTTTGTGTGTCTGTGTGTGTTTGTGTGTCTGTGTGTATGTGTGTCTGTGTGTGTCTGTGTGTCTGTGTGTGTGTGTGTGTGTCTGTGTGTCTGTGTGTCTGTGTGTCTGTGTGTGTCTGTGTGTGTCTTTCTGTGTCTGTGTGTGTGTGTGTGTCTGTGTGTGTGTTTGTGTGTGTTTGTGTGTGTCTGTCTGTGTCTGTGTCTGTGCCCGTGTCTGTGTGTGTCTGTGTGTGTCTGTGTGTGTCTGTGTGTGTCTGTCTGTGTCTGTCTGTGTCTGTCTGTGTCTGTGTGTTTCTGTGTGTGCGTGTGGATTGGCACTCAATGATGCATTTAATTGAAAAATAACTAACTCACTATTAGGTTGAGTTCCAAATGGCCCCTATTCCCTATGGTGCACTATACAGGCCATACTGAGGGCCCTGGTCCAAATGGCCCCTATTCCCTTTGGTGCACTATACAGGCCATACTGAGAGCCCTGGTCCAAATGGATGTTTTAAATAGAGAATACGGTGTATGTTGGTACGAATGTGACCATGTCTCTCAGGGGAGGTGAGTGGAAACCCAGTCGACCCGTCCTCACCTTACTGTCCACAGAGAAACACACTGTGCTGTCTCATCATCATGTGTTCCAGTCATTTCCTCTTATTGTCTTCTCTGCTAACACCAAGCTTCAGACAAACTGTCCAGGGAAGACAAGAACAAGGAAGGAAATGGGATTTTAATAGGGTGAAAGGCTTAGTACTCTACTCTCATTGTCTGCATCCCAAATGGCACACTATTTCCATTATAGGGCACAACTTCGTTATAGTGCTCAATGAAGAGAATAGGGTGTAATATATAATGTCCTATAATGGAAATATAGGACATTATTTCACCTTTATTTAACCAGGTAGGCAAGTTGAGAACAAGTTATAATTTACAACTGCGACCTGGCCAAGATAAAGCAAAGCAGTTCGACACATACAACAACATAGAGTTACACATTGGAGTAAAACAAACATACAGTCAATAACACAGTAGAAAAACAAATCTATATACAAAGTGTGCAAATGAGGTAAGATAAGGGAGGTAAGGCAATAAATAGGCCATGGTGGCAAAGTAATTACAATATAGCAATTAACACTGAAATGGTAGATGTGCAGTAGATGAATGTGCAATGTATAAATACTGGGGTGCAAAGGAGCAAGATAAATAAATGACTACGGTAGGGGATGAGGTAGTTGGTTGGGCTATTAACAGATGGGCTATGTACAGGTGCAGGGGTCTGTGAGCTGGTCTGACAGCTGGTGCTTAAAGCTAGTGAGGGAGATAAGTGTCTCCAGTTTCAACGATTTTTATAGTTCGTTCCAGTCATTGGCAGCAGAGAACTGGAAGGAAAGGCGGCCAAAAGAGGAATTGGTTTTGGGGGTGACCAGTGACATATACCTGCTGGAGCGCGTGCTACGGGTGGGTGCTGCTATGGTGACCAGCGAGCTGAGATAAGGCTGGTCTTTACCTAGCAGGGACTTGTAGATGACCTGGAGCCAGTGGGTCTGGCGACGAGTATGTAGCGAGGGCCAGCCGACTAAAGCATACAGGTCGCAGTGGTGGGTAGTATAAGGGGCTTTGGTGAAAAAGCGGATGGCACTGTGATAGACTGCATCCAGTTTGTTGAGTAGAGTATTGGAAGCTGTTTTGTAGATGACATCGCCGAAGTCGAGGATCGGTAGGATAGTCAGTTTTACTAGTGCAAGTTTGGCAGGGTGTAATATATAGTGCCCTATGAAGGGAATAGGGTGTAATATATAGTGCCCTATGAAGGGAATAGGGTGTAATATATAGTGCCCTATGAAGGGAATAGGGTGTAATATATAGTACCCTATGAAGGGAATAGCGTGTAATATATAATGCCCTATGAAGGGAATAGGGTGTAATATATAGTACCCTATGAAGGGAATAGCGTGTAATATATAGTGCCCTATGAAGGGAATAGGGTGTAATATATAGTGCCCTATGAAGGAATAGGGTGTAATATATAGTACCCTATGAAGGGAATAGCGTGTAATATATAATGCCCTATGAAGGGAATAGGGTGTAATATATAGCGCCCTATGAAGGGAATAGGGTGTAATATATAGTGCCCTATGAAGGGAATAGGGTGTAATATATAGCGCCCTATGAAGGGAATAGGGTGTAATATATAGTGCCCTATGAAGGGAATAGGGTGTAATATATAGTGCCCTATGAAGGGAATAGGGTGTAATATATAGTGCCCTATGAAGGGAATAGGGTGTAATATATAGTGCCCTATGAAGGGAATAGCGTGTAATATATAATGCCCTATGAAGGGAATAGGGTGTAATATATAGCGCCCTATGAAGGGAATAGCGTGTAATATATAGTGCCCTATGAAGGGAATAGGGTGTAATATATAGCGCCCTATGAAGGGAATAGGGTGTAATATATAGTGCCCTATGAAGGGAATAGGGTGTAATATATAGCGCCCTATGAAGGGAATAGGGTGTAATATATAGTGCCCTATGAAGGGAATAGGGTGTAATATATAGTGCCCTATGAAGGGAATAGGGTGTAATATATAGTACCCTATGAAGGGAATAGGGTGTAATATATAGTGCCCTATGAAGAGAATAGGGTGTAATATATAGTGCCCTATGAAGGGAATAGGGTGTAATATATAGTGCCCTATGAAGAGAATAGGGTGTAATATATAGTGCCCTAGGAAGGGAATAGGGTGTAATATATAGTACCCTATGAAGGGAATAGCGTGTAATATCTAGTACCCTATGTAGGGAATAGGGTGTAATATATAGTGCCCTATGAAGGGAATAGGGTGTAATATATAGTGCCCTAGGAAGGGAATTGGGTGTAATATATAATGCTCTATCAGAGTCCAGGATGAGATCATAAGAGATGATCAGAATCCAGGATGAGATAATACCAGATCATCAGAATCCAGGATGAGATAATACCAGATCATCAGAATCCAGGATGAGATAATAACCAGATCATCAGAATCCAGGATGAGATAATAACCAGATCATCAGAATCCAGGATGAGATAATAACCAGATCATCAGAATCCAGGATGAGATCATAACCAGATTATCAGAAGCACAGGATGAGATAATAACCAGGTCATCAGAATCCAGGATGAGATAATAACCAGATCCTCCGAATCCAGGATGAGATCATAACCAGATTATCAGAAGCACAGGATGAGATAATAACCAGATCATCAGAATCCAGGATGAGATAATAACCAGATTATCAGAATCCAGGATAAAATAATACCAGATCATCAGAATCCAGGATGAGATAATAACCAGATCATCATAATCCAGGATGAGATAATAACCAGGTCATCAGAATCCAGGATGAGATAATAACCAGATCATCAGAATCCAGGATGAGATAATTCCAGATCATCAGAATCCAGGATGAGATAATAACCAGATTTTTAGAATCCAGGATGAGATAATACCAGATTATCAGAATCCAGGATGAGATAATAACCAGATCATCAGAATCCAGGATGAGATAATAACCAGATCATCAGAATCTAGGATGAGATCATAACCAGATTATCAGAAGCACAGGATGAGATAGATTATAACCAGATCATCAGAATCCAGGATGAGATAATAACCAGATTTTCAGAATCTAGGATAAGATAATACCAGATCATCAGAATCCAGGATGAGATAATAACCAGGATAAATACAAATCAAATCAAATGGTATTTGTCACATACACATGGTTAGCAGATGTTAATGCGAGTGTAGCGAAATGCGTGTGCTTCTAGTTCCGACCATGCTGTAGTATCTAACAAGTAATCTAACAAATTCACAACAAATACCTTATACACACAAGGGTAAAGGAATGAGTACGAGCATGAAAATATAAATATATGGATGAGCGATGGCTGACCGGCATAGGCAAGATGCAGTAGATGGTATAGAGTACAGTATATACACATATATATGAGATGAGTAATGTAGGATATGTAAACATTATATAAATGGCATTGTTTAAAGTGGCTAGTGATACATTTATTACATCCAATTATAATTATTAAAGTGGCTAGAGATTTGAGTCGATGGCCGAACGGCATAGGCAAGATTCAGTAGATGGTTTAGAGTACAGTGTATACATTTGATATGAGTAATGTCGGATATGTAAACATTATATACAAAAATGTTTACAATGGTACACATATATATGAGATGAGTAATGTAGGATATGTAAACATTATATAAATGGCATTGTTTAAAGTGGCTAGTGATACATTTGTTACATCCAATTCCTATTTTTAAAGTGGCTAGAGATTTAAGTCAGTATGTTGGCAGCAGCCACTCAATGTTAGTGATGGCTGTTTAACAGTCTGATGGCCTTGAGGTAGAAGCTGTTTTTCAGTCACTCGGTCCCAGCTTTGATGCACCTGTACTGACCTCGCCTTCTGGATGATAGCGGGGTGAACAGGCAGTGGCTCGGGTGGTTGTTGTCCTTGATGCTCTTTTTGGCCTTCCTGTGACATCGGGTGGTGTAGGTGTCCTGGAGGGCAGGTAGTTTACCCCCGGTGATGTGTTGTGCAGTCCTCACTACCCTCTGAAGAGCCTTACGGTTGTGGGCGGAGCAGTTGCCGTACCAGGTGGTGATACAGCCCGACTAGGATGCTCTCGATTGTGCATCTGTAGAAGTTTGTGAGTGATTTTGGTGACAAGCCGAATTTCTTCAGCCTCCTGTTGCGCCTTCTTCACGACGCTGTGTGTGTGGGTGGACCATTTCAATTTGTCCGTGATGTGTACGCCGAGGAACTCCACTACTGTCCCGTCGATGTGGATAGGGGGGTGCTCCCTCTCCTGTTTCCTGAAGTCCACGATCATCTCCTTTGTTTTGTTGACATTGAGTGAGAGGTTATTTTCCTGACACCACACTCCGAGGGCCCTCACCTCCTCCCTGTAGGCCGTCTCGTCGTTGTTGGTAATCAAGCCTACCACTGTAGTGTCGTCAGCAAACTTAATGATTGAGTTGGATGCGTGCTTGGCCACGCAGTCATGGGTAAACAGGGAGTACAGGAGAGGGCTGAGAACGCACTCTTGTGGGGGCCCAGTGTTGAGGATCAGCGGGGTGGAGATGTTGTTTCCTACCCTCACCACCTAGGGCCGGCCCGTCAGGAAGTCCAGGACCCAGTTGCACAGGGCTGGGTCGAGACCTAGGGTCTTGAGCTTAATGACGAGCTTGGAGGGAACTATGGTGTTAAATGCTGAGCTGTAGTCGATGAACAGCAATCTTACATAAGTATTCCTCTTGTCCAGATTGGTTAGGGCAGTATGCAGTGTGATTGCGATTGCGTTGTCTGTGGATCTATTGGGACGGTAAGCAAATTAGAGTGGGTCCAGGAAGTCTGGCAGGATGGAGGTGATATGATCCTTGACTAGTCTCTCAAAGCACTTCATGATGACGGAAGTGAGTGCTACGGGCCGAAAGTCATTTAGCTCAGTCACCTTAGCTTTCTTGGGAACAGGAACAATGGTGGCCCTCTTGAAGCATGTGGGAACAGCAGACTGGGATAGGGACTGATTGAATATGTCCGTAAACACACCAGCCAGCTGGTCTGCGCATAATCTGAGGACACGGCCAGGGATGTCATCTGGGCCTGCAGCCTTGCAAGGGTTAACACATTTAAATGTTTTTCTCACATTGGCTGCAGTGAAGGAGAGCCCGCAGGTTTTGGTAGCGGGCCGTGTCGGTGGCACTGTATTGTCCTCAAAGCGAGCAAAGAAGTTGTTTAGTTTGTCTGGGAGCAGGACGTCGTGGTCCGCGACAGGGCTGGTTTTCTTTTTGTAGTCCGTGATTGACTGTAGACCCTGCCACATTCCTCTTATGTCTGAGCCGTTGAATTATGACTCTACTTTGTCTCTGTATTGACGCTTAGCTTGTTTGATTGCCTTACGGAGGGAATAGCTACACTGTTTGTATTCAGTCATGTTTCCGGTAGCCTTACCCTGGTTAAAAGCAGTGGTTCACGCTTTCAGTTTTGCGCGAATGCTGCCATCAAGCCACGGTTTCTGGTTAGGGAAGGTTTTAATAGTTGCTATGGGTACAACATCACCGATCCACTTGCTAATAAACTCACCAAATCAGCGTATACATCAATGTTGTTGTCAGATGCTATGCGGAACATATCCCAGTCCACGTGCTCGAAGCAATCTTGCAGCGTGGAATCAGTTTGGTCGGACCAGCGTTGAACAGACCTGAGAACGGGCGTTTCCTGTTTTAGTTTCTGTTTGTAGGCTGGGAGCAACAAAATGGAGTCATGGTCAGACTTGCCGAAAGGAGGGCGGAGAATAGCCTGGTATGCATCACGGAAGTTAGAATAACAATGATCCAGGATTTTCCCGGCCCGGGTGGCACATTCGATATGCTGATCAAATTTAGGGAGCCTTGTTTTCAAATTAGCCTTGTTAAAATCCCCAGCCACAATAAATGCAGCCTCAGGATATGTGGTTTCCAGTTTACATAGAGTCCAATGAATTTCTTTCAGTGCCGTCGATGTGTCAGCTTGAGGGGGGATGTACACGGCTGTGATTATAATCAAGGAGAATTCTCTTGGTAGATAATGCGGTCGGCATTTGATTGTAGGGAATTCTATGTCAGGAGACTGTGTCGACTCAGATAACGTGTCCTGAGTGAGCCATGTTTCCATGAAGCAAAGAACGTTGCAGTCTCGGTTGTCTCTCTGGATAGCAACCCTTGCTCTGATTTTGTCCACTTCGTTGTCCAGAGACTGGACATTGGCAAGTAGAATACTCGGGAGAGGTGCACGATGCGCCCGTCTACGTAGCTTCACCAGAAGACCGCCGCGTTTCCCCCTTCTCCGGCGCCGCCGTTGTTTTGAGTCGCCGGCTGGGATCCAGTCTATTGTCCTGGTTGGTGGACCAAACAGAGGATCCGCTTCAGGAAAGTCGTATTCCTGGTCGTAATGTTGGTAAGTTGACGTTGCTCTTATATCCAATATTTCCTCCCGGTTGTATGTAATAAAACGTAATATTTCCCGGGGTAACAATAAAGTAATACATAAAAAAACAAAATACTGCATAGTTTCCTGAGAACGTGAAGCGAAGCGGCCATCTCTGTCGGCACCGGAAGTATGCAATAGATACAATAGAAAGTGATTTTGGTCTAAATGAAGTTCCCCTTATGTCCCCTGGAGCTGTCCTGGCTGGTCATGCTCAGTTATCAGATACTCAGTTCCATTAAAAATATTTTTGAAAAGTTTTAAGTCTGTGCAACAGAAAGACGTTTATACTGGATAGGTAAAAGAGAGAGGGAGAGAGAAAGAGAAAGATAGTTAATTTCATCACAGTACAGATTCCCTGACTCAACAGGATTGGATGGTTCATCACAGTAAATGTTGCACTAGAAATTTCTGAGATTCCCTGACTCAACAGGATTGGATGGATAGTCCTTCCGCCCGTCTGTCCTGAGGCCTGGGGGTGAGGAGGTGCTGCGGTGTCCCTCCCACCTTCCCATGCTGCCGACATCAGCAGCACTCTGTCCTGTACCAGAGGGAGGGTGCGTGGTGCACTTGGCCTGCAGGCCAGAGTCATGCCCTTTATTGTTGGGAATCACGCCTGTCAGCTCCCTCTATCACTCAATCCCCCCCACCTCACTCTCTCTACCTTTCTCTCTCTCCCTTTCTCTCTCTCCCTTTCTCTTTCCCCCTCTCTCTCTCCCCCTTTCTCTCTCCCTCTCTCTCTCTCCCCTCTCTCTCTCACTATCTCCCTTTCTCTCTCTCCTTTCTCTCTCCCCTCTCTCTCCCCCTTTCTCTCTCCCTCTCTCTCTCTCCCCTCTCTCTCTCACTATCTCCCTTTCTCTCTCTCCCTTTCTCTCTCTCCCTTTCTTTCTCCCTCTCTCTCTCCCTTTCTCTATCTCCCTCCCTTTCTCTCCATTTCTCTCTCCACCTTTCTCTCACTCCCTTTCTCTCTCCCCCTTTCTATCTCCCCCTCTCTCTCTCCCCGTCTCTCTCCCCCTCTCTCTCTCCCTTTCTCTCTCCCCCTCTCTCTCTTCCTTTCTCTCTCTCCCCCTTTCTCCCTTTCTCTCTCTCCCTTTCTCTCTCTCTTTTTCTCTCTCCCCCTTTCTCTCTCTCCCTTTCTCTCTCTGCCTTTCTCTCTCCCCCTCTCTGTTCCCTCTCTGTTCCCTCTCTGTTCCCTCTCTGTTCCCTCTCTGTTCCCTCTCTGCCCTCTCTGTTCCCTCTCTGTTCCTTCTCTGTTCCCTCTCTGTTCCCTCTCTGCCCTCTCTGTTCCCTCTCTGCTCCCTTGCTGCCCTCTCTGTTCCCTCTCTGTTCCCTCTCTGCCCTCTCTGTTCCCTCTCTGTTCCCTCGCTGCCCTCTCTGTTCCCTCTCTGTTCCCTCTCTGTTCCCTCTCTGCCCTCTCTGTTCCCTCTCTGTTCCCTCTCTGCTCCCTTGCTGCCCTCTCTGTTCCCATTCTGTTCCATCTCTGCCCTCTCTGTTCCCTCTCTGCCCTCTCTGTTCCCTCTCTGTTCCCTCTCGGTTCCCATTCTGTTCCATCTCTGCCCTCTCTGTTCCATCTCTGCCCTCTCTGCCCCCTCTCTGCCCCCTTTCTGTTCCCTCTCTGTTCCCTCTCTGTTCCCTCTCTGCCCTCTCTGTTCCCTCTCTGCTCCCTCGCTGCCCTCTCTGTTCCCTCTCTGTTCCCTCTCTGTTCCCTCTCTGCTCCCTCGCTGCCCTCTCTGTTCCCTCTCTGTTCCCTCTCTGTTCCCTCTCTGCTCCCTTGCTGCCCTCTCTGTTCCCATTCTGTTCCATCTCTGCCCTCTCTGTTCCCTCTCTGCCCTCTCTGTTCCCTCTCTGTTCCCTCTCTGTTCCCTCTCTGTTCCCTCGCTGCCCTCTCTGTTCCCTCTCTGTTCCCTCTCTGTTCCCTCTCTGTTCCATCTCTGCCCTCTCTGTTCCCTCTCTGCCCTCTCTGCCCCCTTTCTGTTCCCTCTCTGTTCCCTCTCTGTTCCCTCTCTGTTCCCTCTCTGCCCTCTCTGTTCCCTCTCTGCTCCCTCGCTGCCCTCTCTGTTCCCTCTCTGTTCCCTCTCTGATCCCTCTATGCTCCCTCGCTGCCCTCTCTGTTCCCTCTCTGTTCCCTCTCTGTTCCCTCTCTGCTCCCTTGCTGCCCTCTCTGTTCCCATTCTGTTCCATCTCTGCCCTCTCTGTTCCCTCTCTGTTCCCTCTCTGTTCCCTCTCTGTTCCCTCTCTGTTCCCTCGCTGCCCTCTCTGTTCCCTCTCTGTTCCCTCTCTGTTCCCTCTCTGTTCCCTCGCTGCCCTCTCTGTTCCCTCTCTCTGTTCCCTCTCTGTTCCCTCTCTGCCCCCTTTCTGTTCCCTCTCTGCCCCCTTTCTGTTCCCTCCCTGCTCCCCCAGGCCTTCATGCAAGGCTGCAGCGGTACACACTTCCTGTTGTTTTTACCCTGCTGACACACATTCCAGGGACTTTTAAAACAACATCACAATATATAATATGGATGTATGCTATTTAACAGCAATTTTACATTAAGCAACATTAAATCATTGGTTAAGATCTTTGTTTCCAACACATTCATTAACGTATTTAGTTGTTTCATATACACTGAATGTACAAAACATTAAGAACAATGAATTTTATTAATATTAAGTATTCAATATTTTGTCTTGCCCTTTCACCCTCTAAATGGCACACATACACAATCCATGTCTCAATTGTCTCAAGGCTGAACAATCCTTCTTTAACCTGTCTCCTCCCCTTCAGCTACACAGATTGAAGTGGATTTAACAAGTGACATCAATAAGGGATCATAGCTTTCACCTGGATTCACCTGGTCAGTCTATGTCATGGAAAGAGCAGGTGTTCATAATGTTTTGTACACTCAGTGTACATACTGAATAACAGAAGCAGTGAAAACATTATAATGTGAGATCCCTTTAAGTCCCTTTACGACAGAAACTATAGAGTTGGATAGAGGGAGCACTTGCCACAAAACCTGCTTTAAGATGGGCAGTGCTATTGAGAACGTCTACCATTTTGAAGTAGTCAACTGGGTGGGACTTCCTATCAACCTATAGTGCCAGTCAAATGTTTGGACCAATAATAAGAAGAGACTTGCTTGGGACAAGAAACACGAGCAATGGACATTAGAGCGGTGGAAATCTGTCCTTTGGTCTGATGAGGCCAAATTTTAAATTTTTGGTTCCAACCGCCGTGTCTTTGCGGGAAACTTTGCCGTATTTTGTTTTTTAATGTATTATTTTTTACGTTATTAGGAAAAAAAATTGTGTCATTACATACAGCCAGGAAGAACTGTTGGATATTAGAGCGGCGTTAACTCACCAGAACTACCAGCATTACGACCAGGAATTGTCACGCCGTGATCTGTTTCGCCTGTCCTTGTGATTGTCTCCACCCCCCCTCCAGGTGTCGCTTATTATCCCGGTGTATTTATCCCTGTGTTTCCTGTCTCTCTGTGCCAGTTCATCTTGTTTTGCCAAGTCAACCAGCGTTTCTCCTAGCTCCTATTTTTCCCAGTCTCTGTTTTTTCCGAATCCTCCTGGTTTTGACCCTTGCCTGTCCTGACGCCGAGTCCGCCTGCCTGACAACTCTGCCTGTTCTGACGTCGAGCCTGCCTATCCCCTGGTACTGTTTGGACTCGGACCTGTTCACTGAACCCCTGCCTGTCTTGACCTCATGCCTGCCTATCTCCTGGTACTGTTTGGACTCTGACCTGGTTTATGAACTCTCGCCTGTCCCCAACCTGCCTTTTGCCTACCCCTTTTGTTATAATAAATATCGGAGCTCAACCATCTGCATTTGGGTCTCGCCTTGTGCCCTTATAGGAATATCACTTCCCTGGAGCAATTGAACTTATTCCAGAGGTCGACCCAAAACATCACCGGCGGAGGAGAGGCACTCGAGGCGGCCTGCTGGTTCGACTTAGGAGGCGCGCACACCACCCACAGCTTCCAAGTATATTCCTTGCTAATGTTCAGTCTTTGGATAATAAAGTTGATGAGCTTAGCGCAAGGATTTCTTTCCAGAGAGACATCGGGGCCTGTAACATACTGTGTTTCATGGAAACATGGCTCTCTCTGGATACTCTGTCGGAGTCAGTAAAACCAGCAGGATTCTCAGTACATCGCACAGACAGGAATAAATATCTCTCCGGGAAGCAGAAGGGCGGAGGTGTGTGTTTCATGATTAACGACTATTGGTGTAATTCTAGGAACATACAGGAACTCAAGTCATTTTGTTCACCCGACCTAGAATACCTCACAATTAAATGCCGACCCGTATTATCTCCCAATATAATTATTCTCCATTATCACCAAAGCCATTTACATCCCACCTCAAGCCGAAACCTTGACGGCCCTCAAAGAACTTCACTGGATTTTATGCAAACTGGAAACCACATATTCTGGGGCGGCAGGTAGCCTAGTGGTTAGAGCATTGGGCCAGTAACCGAAAGGTTGATAGATTGAATCCCCAAGCTGACAAGATAAAAATATATCGTTCTGCCCCTGAACAAGGAAGTTAACCCACTCTTCCTTTGCAGTCATTGTAAATATGAGTTTGTTATTAACTGACTTGCCTGGTTGAATAATATATTCTGAGGCTGCATTTACTGTAGCTGGGGATTTCAACAAAGCAGATCTGAGGATTTCAACAGACTGCGCTGCTAAGACTATCAACCATTGCTATTCAAACTTCCAGAATGCTTACAAGGCCCTCCCTCCCCGCCGTTCTTTTGGCAAATCTGACCACGATTTCATCTTGCTCCTCCCATCCTATAGGCAGAAACTCAAACAGGAATCGTCCGTGCTTCGTACTATTCAACGCTGGTCTGACCAATCGGAATCCAAGCTTCAGGATTGTTTTGACTGGGATATGCGAAAATAATCTAGACGCATACACGGATACGGTGACTGAGTTTATAAGGAAGTGTATAGGAGATGTAGTACCCACTGTGACTATTAACTAAGTATTAGCCCCTTTTTCTAAATTTTCGCCTAAAATGACATACCCAAAACTAACTGCCTGTAGCTCAGGACCTGAAGTACCATTGGATAGGAAACACTCTGAATTTCCTAAACGTGTTAACATTTTGTCTGTGAGTATAACAGAACGGATATGGCAGGCAAAAACCCGAGGAATTTCTGTCCTGGAAAAAGTGGTTTTGACACATTGCCTCATTTAGAACCCCTCCCTTATGAGCATGCCCATATAAGGGCATATGAATGCAGTACCTATTGCTTCCTCTGGATGTCAACAGTCTCGAGAAAGTGTTCTGATTCTTCTTAGATGCTTTTAGAGCAGAGAAGAAGACGAATAAGGAAGTGGCCACACAGATGTCAATAGAAGTAAATGCGCGTTCACGGCTGGCACGCTCTTTGGTTTTATCCTTTCTTATCGCCCAGTTTATATTCCGGTTGAAATATTATACTATTTATACATAAAAGTGTTCCTAAGGATACATTTACAATTATGTTTGATTGTTCTTGGACAAGTTTATAGGTATAAGTTGAATGAGTTCTCTTCACGTTTCAATGGACGATTGGAGGCTGTATTTTCTTATCATAACGCGCCAACCAAATGGAGATTTATGGATATAATACATTTTAGTCTCCTGAGGTGGAATAGGCTTTGTCATGCCCTCTTCACGACTGTCTTGGTGTGTTTGGACCATTCTAGCTTGTTGTTGATGTGGACACCAAGGAACCTGAAGCTCTCAACCTGCTCCACTACAGCCCCGTCGATGAGAATGGGGGCGTGCTCGGTCCTCCTTTTCCTGTAGTCCACAATCATCTCCTTAGTCTTGGTTACGTTGAGGGAGAGGTTGTTGTCCTGGCCACACGGCCAGGTCTCTGACCTCCTCCCAGTAGGCTGTCTCGTCGTTGTCGGTGATGAGGCCTACCACGGTTGTGTCGTCTGCAAACTTAACTCTTTAGGCATCATAAGCAGTGGTGACTGTTTTGGAGAGTCTGGCATTATTATTAAACAAAATATTATTATAATATATTATATAATATAATATTAAAATGATTAAACATTCATCAATATACAAGTGTTGCATAGTCATCAAAAGCTCTGCTTCTTGGCAATATCACAGCGTTGTCAGATTTCAAAAAGGCTTTACGGCGAAAGCACAACATTTTATTGTTTGAGGGTAGCACCTCCAATATTTTACCATTAGCATAAATTCATAAACCATCGCGGTTCACACAAAACACATTTCACAGTGAAAACAAATCCCTTACCTTTTGAAGAACTTCTGCTGAGGGCTTCCCAAGTGTCCAACAAAGACATCCAATGGTTCTTTTGTTAGAAAAAGTCATTTATTATATCCATAAATCTCTGTTTGGTTGGCGCATTATGTTCATAATATACAGCGTCCACTCGCCCATTGAACCGTGAAGAGAACTCGTTCAACCTATACCTATACAGTTGTCCAAGAACAATCAAACATCATTGATAATGTATCCTTAGGAACACTTTTATGTATATTTACTATAATATTTCAACCGGATTATAAACTGGGCGATAGGAAAGGAAAAAACCACAGCGCGCGCTAGCCCGTGAACGCGCATCCTCTTCTGTTTACATCCAATGACCAATTCGAATTTCTTCTTCTATTACCATCCAGAGCATTCTAACATCATCAAACACTGTCTAGAGACTGTTGACATCCAGTGGAAGCAATAGGTACTGCAATCTTACTCCTATATATGGCAGTTTTTAATAGGGAAGGGGTTCAAAATGAGGCAATGTGTCAAAAACACTTTTTCCAGGACAGAAATTCCTCGGGTTTTCGCCTGCTATATCCGTTCTGTTATACTCACAGACATGATGTTAACACTTTTAGAAATGTCAGAGTGTTTCCTATCCAATAGTACTAATTATGTGCATATCCTATTTTCTGGGCCTGAGTGGGAGGCACGCCAGACTCTCCAAAACCGTCACCTCGGGAGCCGCTCCCTAAGAAGTTAAGATTCCCTGCATTAAAGTCTCCAGCCACTAGGAACGCCGACTCTGGGTGAATGGTTTCCTGTTTGTTTATTTCCTTATACAGCTGATTGAGTGCAGTCTTAGTGCCAGCATCTGTCTGTGGTGGTAAATAAACAGCCACGAAAAGTATAGCTGAAAACTCTCTAGGCAAGTAGTGTGGCCTGCAATTTATCACAATATACTCCACTTCAGGCGAGCAAAATCTAGAGACTAAACACATTCTTTGCACGCTTTGAGGATAACACAGTGCCACTGACGCGGCCCGCTACCAAGGACTGTGGAATCTCCTTCTACGCGTCCTCAGAGCATGCACAGACCAGCTGGCTGGTGTGTTTACGGCATACTCAATCTCTTCCTATCCCACATGCTTCAAGATCGGCACCATTGTTCCTGTACCCAAGAAGTTTAAGGTAACTGAACTTAATGACTACCGCCCCGTAGCACTCACCTCTGTCATCATGAAGAGCTTTGAGAGACTAGACAAGGATCATATAACGCCCTGTGAAACTGGGTCCTGGACTTCCTGACGGACCACCCCCAGGTGGTGAGGGTAGGAAACAACACTCCGCTGAGCCGCTGAGCCGCTGAGCCTCAACACTGGGCCCCCACAATGGTGCATGCTCAGCCCCCTGAGCATGCAGGTAGCAGGTAGCCTAGTGGTAGCAGGTAGCCTAGTGGTTAGAGCGTTGGACTTGTAACCGGAGGGTTGCAAGTTCGAATCCCCGAGCTGACAAGGAAAAAATCTGTCGTTCTGCCCTGAACAAGGCAGTTAACCCACTGTTCCCCGGGCGCCGAAGACGTGGATGTTGATTAAGGCAGCCCCCCGCACCTCTCTGATTCAGAGGGGTTGGGTTAAATGCGGAAGACACATTTCGGTTGAAGGCATTTGGTTGTACAACTGACTAATAATGGTGACTTTGACTATACTTCTTGTTCAACCATGACTGCATGGCCAAGCACGCCTCCAACTCAATCATCAAGTTTGTTGTGTAATTTGTTAGATATTGCTTCACTGTTGGAGCTAGAAGCACACGCATTTTGCTACCAGCAATAACATCTGCTGATCACGTGCATGTGACCAATACAATTTGATTTGACTTGATTTGTGTGGTTACCACCGTGAAGCATGGAGGAGGAGGTGTGATGGTGTAGGGGTGCTTTGCTGGTGACACTGTCAGTGTTTATTTAGAATTCAAGGCACACTTAACCAGCATGGCTATCCCATCTGGTTTGAGCTTAGTGGGACTATCAGTTGTTTTTCAACAGGACAATAACCCAACACACCTCCAAGCTCTGTAAGGGCTATTTGACCAAGAAGGAGTGTGATGGACTGCTGCATCAGATGACCTGGCCTCCACAATCACCCGACCTCAACCCAATTGAGATGGTTTGGGATGAGTTGGTCTGCAAAGTGAAGGAAAAGCAGCCAACAAGTGCTCAGCATATGTGGGAACTCCTTCAAGACTGTTGGAAAAGCATTCCAGGGGAAGCTGGTTGAGAGAATGCCAAGAGTGTGCAAAGCTGTCATCAAGGCAGAGGGTGGCAACTTTGAATAATCTAAAATATAAAATATGTTTTGATTTGTTTAACACTTTTTTGGTTACTACATGATTCCATATGTGTTATTTCATAGTTTTGATGTCTTCACTATTACTCTACAAAGTAGAAAATAATATTTTTTACGAAAAAACGTTGAATGAGTAGGTTTGTCCACATTTTGTACAGGTACTGTATATACTAGGCGGTGTCTGAGGAAAGCCCAAAAAGTGTCAACATAAATTGCCCTCTGCTACCTTACAGCAAGCAGAACAGGAGCGCCAAGTCTAGCACCAAAAGGATCCTTAACAGCTTCTACCCCCAAGCCATATGACTTCTGAACACTTAATCAAATGGACTATATACATTGACCCCCGCCCACCACAGCGCCGACAGAGATGGCCGCCTCGCTTTGCGTTCTTAGGAAGCTATGCAGTATTTTGTTTTTTTATGTAATACTTCTTACATTGTTACCCAAGGAAATCTTAAGTTTTATTACATACAGCCGGGGGGAACTATTGGATATAAGAGCAACGTCAACTTACCAACATTACTACCAGGAATACGACTTTCCCAAAGGGGATTCTCTGTTTGTTCTATCAACCAGGACAATAGACCGGATCCCAGCCAGCAATCCAAAACAACGTCGCCGTAGGAGAAGGGGCAGACGAGGTGGTGTTCTGGTCAGGCTCCGTAGACGAGCACATCGCGCACCGTTCCCGAGGATACTTCTTGCTATTGTCCAGTCTCTTGACAACAAGGTAGACAAAATCTTAGCAAGGGTTGCCTTACAGAGAGACATCAGAGATTGCATCGTTCTTTGCTTCACGGAAACATGGCTCACTCAGGATACGTTATCAGAGTTGGTACAGCCACCTGGTTTCTTCACGCATCGCGCCAACAGAAACAAACATCTATCTGGTAAGAAGAAGGGTGGGGGTGTGTGTCTTATGATTAACGAGACATGGTGTGATCATAACAACATACAGGAACTCACGTCCTTTTGTTCACCAGACAGAATTTCTTACAATCAAATGACGACTGCATTATCTACCAAGAGAATTCTCCTCGATTATAATCACAGTCGCATATACCCCCCCTCAAGCTGACACATCAACAGCACTGAAAGAAATTCATTGGACTCTATGTAAACTGGAAACCACATATCCTGAGGATGCATTTATTGTGGCTATGGATTTTAACAAGGCTAATCTAAAAACAAGGCTCCCTAAATTTTATCAGCATATCGAATGTGCGACCCAGGCCGGGAAAATCCTGGATCATTGTTATTCTAACTTCTGCGACGCATACAAAGCCATTCTGCGCCCCCCTTTAGGCAAATCTGACCACGACTCCATGTGTTGCTCCCAGCCTACAGACAGACACTAAAACAGGAAACGCCCGTGCTCAGGTCTGTTCAACACTGGTCCGACCAATCTGATTCCACTCTTCAAGATTGTTTCGAGCACGTGGACTGGGATATGTTCTGGATAGCATCAGACAACAACATTGATGTATACGTTGATTCGGTGAGCGAGTTTATTAGCAAGTGCATCGGTGATGTTGTACCCATAGCAACTATTAAAACCTTCCCCAACCAGAAACCGTGGATTGATGGCAGCATTCACGCAAAACTGAAAGCGCGAACCACTGCTTTTAACCAGGGTAAGGCGACCGGAAACATGACTGAATACAAACAGTGTAGCTATTCCCTCGCAACGCAATCAAACAAGCTAAGCGTCAACATAGAGACAAAGTAGAGTCGCAATTCAATGGCTCAGAAACGAGAGGTAAGTGGCAGGGTCTACAGTCAATCACGGACTACAAAAAGAAAAACAGCCCCATCGCGGACAACGATGTCTTGCTCCAAGACAAACTAAACAACTTCTTTGCTAGCTTTAAGGACAATATAGTGCCACCGACACGGCCTGCTACCAAAACCTGCGGGCTCCCCTTCCACAGCAGCCAACATAAGTAAAACATTTAAATGCATTAACCCTCGCAAGGCTGCCGGCCCAGATGGCATCCCTGGCCGCGTCCTCAGAGCATGCGCAGACCAGCTGGCTGGTGTGTTTACGGACATATTTAATCAATCCTTATCCCAGTCTGCTGTTCCCACATGCTTCAAGAGGGCCACCATTGTTCCTGTTCCCAAGAAAGCTAAGGTAACTGAGCTAAATGACTTTCGGCCCGTAGCACTCACTTCCGTCATCATGAAGTGCTTTGAGAGACTAGTCAAGGATCATATCACCTCCATCCTACCAGACACCATAGACCCACTCCAATTTGCTTACCATCCCAATAGGTCCACAGACGATGCAATCGCAATCACACTGCACACTGCCCTAACCCATCTGGACAAGAGGAATACCTATGTAAGAATGCTTTTCATCGACTACAGCTCAGCATTTAACACTATAGTTCCCTCCAAACTCGTCATTAAGCTCGAGATCCTAGGTCTCGACCCCGCCCTGTGCAACTGGGTCCTGGACTTCCTGACGGGCCGGACCCAGGTGGTGAGGGTAGGAAACAACATCTCCACCCCGCTGATCCTCAACACTGGGGCCCCACAAGGGTGCGTTCTCAGCCCTCTATTGTACTCCCTGTTCACCCATGACTGCGTGGACAAGCATGCCTCCAACTCAATCATCAAGTTTGCCGATAACACAACAGTAGCAGGCTTGATTACCAACAAAGTGGTGATCCTAACTGACCTAAGACAGGTAACTTTTACTAGGATTAAATGTCAGGAATTGTGAAAAACTGAGTTTAAATGTATTTGGCTGAGGTGTATGTAAACTTCAACTGTACATTCAGCCTCTTACTAATTGAAGGAAAATTATGAAACACAGAGACAAAAGATACATTGTTGCTCAATTTTCTATTGGAAGCCTGGCTCCCTTGGCAGCCATGAATACTGACTGCTTCCTATGGGTTAATTAATCACAGGATTCCATACAGGTCAGCAGGTGGGATCAGCCAATTAATTATACTCCTGAGCTCAGTGAGCACCGTTTCAATTTGTTTACCCATAAACTCATAGAAGTAGAAGAAGAAAGCTACTTTAAAATGGGAGATTGCCCTCTAATGGTACTGCCTATGCTGTCACAGAGGCTGTTACGCCAGATATATGCAAACATGTGTCCTCTATCCAACACTTTGCCAGCACCCAGCCTATAGAACCATGTCGGTGTTGCAATGAAGCACCAGTTCCTCAACGGTCTGTTTGTGAAACACACAATGCTGACTGTCTTATTGACCGGGGTAGGGGTTAGGGGTCGGTGACTGGGGAGCACTCAGAGGACAAAGGCTGTGTTCCAAATGGAACACTATCGCCTATATAGTACACTACTTTTGACTAGAGCCCTGTGGTAGTGCACTATAAAGGTAACGCGTTGCCATTTGGGATGCAGACAACCACATTCTGCTGACCAACAACTCTTAGTGTTTTAACGTGTCTTACTGACGATGGTTCGTGTTCCTGGTAGAGTAAAGTGCATGTTCAATTCCTTCCTGTGATCAAAATAAAGAATGACTGAGGATGCGTTCCAAAAAATGGCAGCCTATTTACTGTGTAGTGCACTACTTTGGAAAAGGGGATGATTCCCACTACAAGTGCCTTCAGGAAGTATTCAGACCCCTTGACTTATTTTACATTTTTTGTGTTACAGCCTGAATTCAAAATCAATTAAATTCAGTTTTTTTCTCATCCATCTACACACAACAGTACCCCATAATGACAAAGTGAAAACATAATTGAATACATTTTTGCAAATTTATCTGAAATGAAATACAGAAATATATCCCTTACATAAGTATTCACACCCCTCAGTCAGCAGGACTCTAACCCGGAAGCGTGAAATCCCGCTATGCCCTCCAACGAACCATCAAACTGGCAAAGCATCAATACAGGACTAAGATCGAATCGTAGTATACCGGCTCTGACGCTTGTCGGATGTGGCAGGGCATGCAAACCATTAGAGACTACAAAGGGAAGCACAGTTGAGAGCTGCCCAGTGACACAAGCCTACCAGACGAGCTAAACTACTTTTATGCTCGCTTTGAGTCAAGCAACACTGAAACATGCATGAGAGCACCAGCTGTTCCGGGAAGATTGTGTGAACACGCTCTCCGCAGCCAATGTGAGTAAGACCTTTAAACAGGTCAACATTCACAAGGCCGCAGGGCCAGACGGATTACCAGGACGTGTACTGCGAGCATGCGCTGACCAACTGGCAAGTGTCTTCACTGACCTTTTCATCCTCTCCCTGTTCGAGTCTGTAATACCAACATGTTTCAAGCAGACCATCATAATCCCTGTGCCCAA
>CM059797.1:2223617-2476117 GCA_030435695.1 Brachymystax lenok tsinlingensis
TCTAGTTCAGTGTTGAGCTTCATAGCTGATGTAGCATTAGTGTTTGCTATTTCTTGGCTCTTGTGTTTGGGAGGTAGTTCAAGATGGCTACTTTTGATTTAAAATACTTTTTGGATAACCCTACGTGGGAGGTTTTTGACAAATGTCGTAGAGTTGATTTACTGACTTTGGCTGACCATTATTCTGTATCTGTTCCGCAGAGTTTAGTTAAAGCGGAGGTTAAACAGATGGTGTTAAATGTTTTGTTGGAAGAGCAAGTGCTTGTGTTACCGCTGCCTGAGCCTACCACCCCTGTAGGGGATGTTGCTGCTCCTGTAAGCCCGTCGGTGTCTGAGACCGAGGGCGAGGCTAAAGTTCCAGCCACTTTGCCCCGTTTTGATCCACTCTCCCCACTGTCACCCCACGGTGAGGCCCTGAGGGATGTCCGTTCGATACAGCTCCAACTGGAGGCGGAAGAGAGAGCCCAAATTAGGCGAGAATCTCCAGTTGGAGATGTGTAAAATTGAGGTAGAAAGAGAAAGAGAACAGCGGCAGATGGAGTTCAAAATGCGCCAGATGGAACTGGAGGCAGAGACAGCGAGGCTAGCCTCCGTTCCTGCTGTGCCTGTTAGTGAGCCGTCGCTCAGAGATACTGGTGCGGCGCAGTCGTTTATATTGTCTGATGTGTTGCCCTTATCTGACGATACATACTGTGGTTCCAGTGTGTTAGTTCAGGGTATTGAAACGGGTTTTGTCCCAGTGCCATTGCACTTTGTGAAAGTACACTCTGAGTTAATCAGTGGGATATTCAGAGTGGGGGTACGTCCTATGTTGCCAGTAAAAGGTGTGACCTTTATAATGGGTAACGATATTGCCGGAGGAAAGGTAGTACCCGTATTGGAAGTAATGGATAAAAGTGACCACTCTCTCTCCAATGAGCTGGCACAGAATTATCCACATGTGTTCCCCGCTTGTGCTGTCACTCGTGCTCAGGCACGACAAACGGGTGACGTGATAGATTTGTCGAGCGCTGTTTTGTTCAAAGAGTTTGATCAAGAGGATGGGTTGTGTGTTACCTCTGGGAAGCTGTTGCCCTCTGACAAACCGCCCAGGGAAGAATTGAAGGATAGTGAACTTATTGCTGAGGCAATACAGTTACCAGTCACTCATGAGCAGCTGATTGCTAACCAGAAGGTTGACAAGAGGCTTGCTAAATGTTTTTCTAGGGTTGTCTCATTGGAAGAGGTAAAGAAGAAGAACGTGGCTTACTTCATTGATGGTAATCTCCTCATGCGTAAATGGACATCCCATGTTGACGCGGACGGAGATTGGAATGCTGTTTACCAAATAGTGATTCCTACAGCCTTTCGACAAAATGTGCTATCCCTTGCTCATGATCACCAGTGGTCCGGTCATTTAGGAATCACCAAGACTTATGATCGGGTCCTTCTACATTTCTTTTGGCCAGGTTTGTAACAAGATGTGGCTCGGTTCTGTCGACCATGCCACACGTCAGATAACAGGAAAACCAAATCAGGTTATTCCTCCTGCTCCTCTTTGTCCAATACCTGTTATAGGTGAACCATTCGAACATGTGGTGGTTGATTGCGTTGGACCGTTACCTAAGACAAAATCGGGTAAGTTGTCTGTGTTTTCTGTTCTCACTGTTCCTTTTCACGATAATAATTTGCATGAGATATGTTGCGGGTCTCGATTCCATTCCTCCTAGACTGCGGGGTAAAAGGGATTCGTAACAATTATTATTATTATTATTTGTTATTATCATTATTATTATTATTATTATTTGTTATTATCATTATTATTATTATTATTATTTGTTATTATCATTATTATTATTATTATTTGTTATTATTATTATTACTATTATTATTAATATTATTATTATTATTACTATTATTATTACTCTTCATTTATTTAACAAAATTGCACTTTGACATTATGAATTATTGTGTCTAGATCATTGACAAACAAATGTAATCTATTTTAAATTCAGGCTGTAACACAACAATATGTGGAAAAGTCAACGGGTGTGAATACTTTCTGAAAGCTCACTATATGAGAATACTTAGCTAGCAAGCTAGCTCTCTTCTTACCTTGCATGTACCCTGGGCAGCCAAAACCACTAGGGGCTTCCCACTCTACCTTGAAAGAAGTTGCCACTCAAGCCCTTTGATTTCTTTACAGAATGAAGAAAAATCAGGAACATGTTAACAAGGCTCGAGGAAGAGATTGCAGCACTGCGAGGCCAACATGAGAAAGATGAGCAAGAGATCACAATGCACTTTGGATGCAGAGCGCATTATCTACCAAGAGAATTCTCCTCGATTATAATCACAGCCGTGTACATCCCCCCTCAAGCTGACACATCGACGGCACTGAAAGAAATTCATTTCACTCTAGGTAAATTGGAAACCACATACCCTGAGGCTGCATTTATTGTGGGACTTTAATAAGGCTAATTTGAAAACAAGATTCCCGAAATTTTACCAGCATATCGAATGTGCCACCCGGGCTGGTAAAATCCTGGATCATTGTTATTCTAACTTCCATGATGCATACAAGGCTATTCTCCGCCCTCCTTTCGGCAAGTCTGACCATGACTCCATTTTGTTGCTCCCAGCCTACAAACAGAAACTAAAACAGGAAACGCCCGTTCTCAGGTCTGTTCAACGCTGGTCCGACCAATCTGATTCCACGCTGCAAGATTGCTTCGATCACGTGGACTGGGATATGTTCCAGATAGCATCAGACAACAACATTGATGTATACGCTGATTCGGTAAGCGAGTTTATTAGCAAGTGGATCGGTGATGTTGTACCCATAGCAAATATTAAAACCTTCCCCAACCAGAAACCGTGGATTGATGGCAGCATTCGCGCAAATCTGAAAGCGCGAACCACTGCTTTTAACAAGGGTAAGGCTACCGGAAACATGACTGAATACAAACAGTGTAGCTATTCCCTCCGCAAGGCATTCAAACAAGCTAAGCGTCAATATAGAGACAAAGTAGAGTCACAATTCAACGGCTCAGACACAACAGGAATGTGGCAGGGTCTACAGTCAATCACGGACTACAAAAAGAAAACCAGCCCCGTTGCGGACCATGATGTCCTGCTCCCAGACAAACTAAACAACTTCTTTGCTCGCTTTGAGGACAATACAGTGCCACCGACACGGCCTGCTACCAAAACCTGTGGGCTCTCCTTCACTGCAGCCAATGTGAGAAAAACATTTAAATGTGTTAACCCTCGCAAGGCTGCCGGCCCAGATGGCATCCCTGGCCGTGTCCTCAGAACATGCGCAGACCAGCTGGCTGGTGTTTAATTCAATCAGTCCCTATCCCAGTTTGTGGTCCCACATGCTTCAAAAGGGCCACCATTGTTCCTGTTCCCAAGAAAGCTAAGGTAACTGAGCTAAATGATGACTATCGCCCCGTAGCACTCACTTCCGTCATCATGAAGTGCTTTGAGAGATTAGTCAAGGATCATATCACCTCCATCCTGCCAGACACCCTGGACCCACTCCAATTTGCTTACCGTCCCAATAGGTCCACAGACGACGCAATCGCAATCACACTGCATACTGCCCTAATCCATCTGGACAAGAGGAATACTTATGTAAGAATGCTGTTCATCGACTACAGCTCAGCATTTAACACCATAGTTCCCTCCAAGCTCGTCATTAAGCTCGAGACCCTAGGTCTTGACCCAGCCCTGTGCAACTGGGTCCTGGACTTCCTGACGGGCCGGCCCCAGGTGGTGAGGGTAGGAAACAACATCTCCACCCCGCTGATCCTCAACACTGGGGCCCCACAAGGGTGCGTTCTCAGCCCTCTCCTGTACTCCCTGTTAACCCATGACTGCGTGGCCAAGCAAGCATCCAACTCAATCATCAAGTTTGCTGACGACACTACAGTGGTAGGCTTGATTACCAACAACGACGAGACGGCCTACAGGGAGGAGGTGAGGGCCCTCGGAGTGTGGTGTCAGGAAAATAACCTCTCACTCAATGTCAACAAAACAAAGGAGATGATCGTGGACTTCAGGAAACAGGAGAGGGAGCACCCCCCTATCCACATCGAGGGGACAGTAGTGGAGAAGGTGGAAAGTTTTAAGTTCCTCGGCGTACACATCACGGACAAACTGAATTGGTCCACCCACACAGACAGCGTGGTGAAGAAGGCGCAACAGCGCCTCTTCAACCTCAGGAGGCTGAAGAAATTCGGCTTGTCACCAAAATCACTCACAAACTTCTACAGATGCACAATCGAGAGCATCCTGTCGGTCTGTATCACCGCCTGGTACGGCAACTGCTCCGCCCACAACCGTAAGGCTCTCCAGAGGGTAGTGAGGACTGCACAACACATCACCGGGGGTAAACTACCTGACCTTCAGGACACCTACACCACCCGATGTCACAGGAAGGCCAAAAAGATCATCAAGGACAACAACCACCCGAGCCACTGCCTGTTCACCCCGCTATCATCCAGAAGGCGAGGTCAGTACAGGTGCATCAAAGCTGGGACCGGGAGACTGAAAAACAGCTTCTACCTCAAGGCCATCAGACTGTTAAACAGCCATCACTTACATTGAGTGGCTGCTGCCAACATACTGACTTAAATCTCTAGCCACTTTATACATAGGAATTGGATGTAACAAATGTATCACTAGCCACTTTAAACAATTTTGTATATAATGTTTACATATCCGACATACTCATATCAAATGTATACACTGTACTCTAAACCATCTACTGAATCTTGCCTATGCCGTTCGGCCATCGACCCGAATCTCTAGCCACTTTAATAATTATAATTGGATGAAATAATGTATCACTAGCCACTTTAAACAATGCCATTTATATAATGTTTACATATCCTACATTACTCATCTCATATATATATATATGTGTATATACTGTACTCCATACCATCTACTGCATCTTGCCTATGCCGGTCAGCCATCGCTCATCCATATATTATCTGTACATACTCGTATTCATTCCTTTACTCTTGTGTGTATAAGGTAGTTGTTGTGAATTTGTTAGATTACTTGTTAGATACTACTGCATGGTCGGAACTAGAAGCACACGTATTTCGCTACACTCGCATTAACATCTGCTAACCATGTGTATGTGACCAATAACATTTGATTTGATGAGGACCCCTGCAAGATGCTCTGTGAGTTTACATTTAGGCCGGGAGATACCAATCCTACCGTTGTGTTCGTTTACACAGCTGCACTGGGGTCAGAATGCAATCATGGTTACATTAAGACACCCTGGAGCTGGTGTGAGATATGGGTCGGAAAATGTACCTCAATGCAGGGATGGGATACTGTACTCAATGCAGGGATGGGATACTGCGCTCAATGCAGGGATGGGATACTGCGCTCAATGCAGGGATGGGATGGTGCGCTCAATGCAGAGATGGGATACTGCGCTCAATGCAGGGATGGGATACTGCGCTCAATGCAGAGATGGGATACTGTACTCAATGCAGGGATGGGATACTGCGCTCAATGCAGGGATGGGATACTGCGCTCAATGCAGGGATGGGATGGTGCGCTCAATGCAGAGATGGGATACTGCGCTCAATGCAGAGATGGGATACTGTACTCAATGCAGGGTTGGGATACTGCACTCAATGCAGGGATGGGATACTGCGCTCAATGCAGGGATGGGATACTGCGCTCAATGCAGGGATGGGATACTGCGCTCAATGCAGGGATGGGATACTGCGCTCAATGCAGGGTTGGGATACTGTACTCAATGCAGGGTTGGGATATGCCACTGTACTCCAAGCTCATCCAAGCACATTAAATATGGTGCCTTCATGTAATTCATGAAGATGTTTGTGGATTTTGAAATACATCTGGGAATATATTAATTTAAATGTATTATAAAAGCAATGTATATTACTGTACAGTGCAATCCTTTTCATATGTGAATAATTTGGAGGTGAAGGAATCTCTCTGGGGTCTTAAAGCTCTGGCAATGTTGATGTGTGAACTAGTCAGGTGGCCATGATCATCGTCTCATTCTTTTCTGCTGTCTTCTTCTAAGGTTCAACAACACAGGCTGACTGGCTATGGCTCCTTCCTAGACTACAAGGTTGGAGTTTGAGCTCACTGATGTTCAGGTGAAAAGACTGTCATTATCTGGGTGTAGGGTTGTATAGTATGGATGGCCCTCAACTCACTGGTTCGCGCAAAGGCAGTCATCTTCCCATTTGGGCGTAGGGATTCAGAGAATGTGTCAGGATGATGGATTTTATTTTTTAGCAAGGGGAGTGGTTGGAGAGACGCCAGGAGGTTGAGAGAACTAGATATTTTCTCACTGTTATATGCAGTCTTCAACACAAGGGGGCAGTGTAGAACTATATGTCAGGCCAGAGCGAGGATAGTTTGCCAGCACAGAATATTACTTCCTACAGTTTGGGGGATATTATAACCTTTAACTGTATACCTGTTGCCTGGAAAGCAAGAAACATCCAGCACTCTGGTATCAGATTTACAACAGAAAACTGTTGTGATTATAGGCCACAGCCTGCATTAATACTGCAATGTTGTGATTATAGACCACAGCCTGCATTAATACTACAATGTTGTGATTATAGACCACAGCCTGCATTAATACTACAATGTTGTGATTATAGACCACAGCCTACATTAATACTACAATGTTGTGATTATAGACCACAGCCTACATTAATACTACAATGTTGTGATTATAGACCACAGCCTACATTAATACTACAATGTTGTGATTATAGACCACAGCCTGCATTAATACTACAATGTTGTGATTATAGACCACAGCCTGCATTAATACTACAATGTTGTGATTATAGACCACAGTTTTTATTTTATTTAACTAGGCAAGTCAGTTAAGAACAAATTCTTATTTACAATGACAGCCTAACAGAAGGCAAAAGGCCTGCGGGGACGGGGGCTGGGATAAAAATTGTAAATATGGGACAAAACACACATCACAACAAGAGAGACACCTCAACACTACATAAAGAGAGACCTAAGACAACAACATAGGAAGGCAGCAACACAGGACATCACAGCATGGTAGCAACACAACATGGTACAAACATTATTGGGCCCAGACAACAGCACAAAGGGCAAAAAGGTAGAGGCAACAATACATCACGTGAAGCAGCCACAACTGTGAGTAAGAGTGTCCATGATTGAGTCTTTGAATGAAGAGGTTGAGATAAAACTGTCCAGTTTGAGTGTATTTTTCAGCTCGTTCCAGTCGCTATTTGCAGCGAACTGAAAAATCAAATCAAGGGATCCCAGGGATTTGTGTGATGAGGAAATGTTGGACGGGCAAGGAGGCATGACTGAGTCAAATAGGAATCGTGACTTAATGAAGTGGTGATTAAAGAGCTCAGCCATGTGCTTCTTGTCAGTAACAACCACATCATCAACATTAAGGGACATGGACAGCTGTGAGGAGGAGGGTTTATTCTCCAGGTCTTTAACCGTTTTCCAGAACTTCTTGGGGTTAGACCCACAGAGAGAGAACTGCTCCTTAAAGTAAATAACTTTGGCCTTCCGGGTAGCCTGAGTGCACTTATTTATCATTTGCCTGAACGAGAGCCAGTCAGCCTGTATGTGTGTGCTGAGCCTTTCACCAAATGGAATTCTTGAGGTGGAGTAACTCTGCCAGATCACGGTCGAATCATGGGCTGAACCTGTTTTTAATTCTAATTTTCCTTATGGGGGTGTGTTTGTTAACAATACCACTGAAAATATCAAAACAGAAGGCCCGAGCATCTGTTTTAATTGACCTGAACATCGTCATGGACAGCACAGAGTTACAGGATTTCTGCAAATGTGTGTCTGGGTGAGGACAACGTTGAATAATGTGTGTCTGGGTGAGGACAACGTTGAATAATGTGTGTCTGGGTGAGGACAACGTTGAATAATGTGTGTCTGGGTGAGGACAACGTTGAATAATGTGTGTCTGGGTGAGGACAACGTTGAATAATGTGTGTCTGGGTGAGGACAACGTTGAATAATGTGTGTCTGGGTGAGGACAACGTTGAATAATGTGTGTCTGGGTGAGGACAACGTTGAATAATGTGTGTCTGGGTGAGGACAACGTTGAATAATGTGTGTCTGGGTGAGGACAACGTTGAATAATGTGTGTCTGGGTGAGGACAACGTTGAATAATGTGTGTCTGGGTGAGGACAACGTTGAATAATGTGTGTCTGGGTGAGGACAACGTTGAATAATGTGTGTCTGGGTGAGGACAACGTTGAATAATGTGTGTCTGGGGAAGGGAATACCCCCATGAAATGGACAAAAATGAATGGCAACATATTGCCATTGGAACAAACATACACACGATGGAAAAGAGTGCCCAAATGGACGCCATTTCGTGTATTTCTTATGGCAAACGGCATACGGCAAATGCCAAGTGTAATAACTCAAAATTACTATAGGTGGCGAGCGTTCCAACGGGCAAAACATATTGCAAATGTACATGAAGACAAGACCCAAGGGTCAAATTTTGACATTTCAAAAAATATCAAAATACCTACACCCCTAAAAAGTGCTTTCTGGGCCTTTTAGCGATTCTAACGATTTTTGTTATAATCTCACGATAGAAGATGTGTATAAACATATCCTTGTCTAATTTTAATAAAGTTAATTTTTATTAACTTTTTTATTGTCCATAAGGCCTATGTTTTGTCCATTTGCAATATGTTACCATAGGAAGTCAAAAGTCAATGTCCATTTGCAATATGTTTTGTCCATTTGCAATGTGTTACCATAGGAAGTCAAAAGTCATGATGTTATGTCCATTTACATATATCGTCATAGGAAGTCGGCTTCCGAACCCAAAAGTCAGTGAGCAATGTCCAAATGGCATTTAAACTGACAAAATGATATGTATCACTATGTTAAGCCCTCAATCGTCCTATAGGGTCTATTTTTTGAAAAACGTCCAAAATGACCAGGGGTGCCTACATTGGGATGGCCACAGGTGGAGGTGCTCCCTAACCAGCCAGGGATACCTTGCACCCTCCTAAAGACATTACTATTTAAAATATGCTCATGGTTACCCGCTTCAATTACCAGGTACACGGTTGTCAAATTGCAATGTCTTACAATGGGCATTTACCCTCACAAATTTGACAGGCTCCAAATACTGCAGAAATGCCAAATTGACAGGCCCATTGAACTCGGGATGGCCGAAGTGATCATGGTTCCTCTCCATCGCTCGTTGGTGTTGATTTCAACATGTCAAATTCGTGATCTTAAAAGCCCATTGAAACATATTGCAAATGTACAGTGAAACATATTGCAAATGTACAGTACATTTACCAGGTCCATATTTTCAAAAGGGTTTTAAATGACTTTAGGGGGCTGCTCCTGGTCCAGGATCTTTATGGGAGTATCCCACTATGGCCCTAAGTCAGTGGGAGAAGCCCCTGCTCATTTATGGAGGTTTTCAAAAAAGTGTCCACACTCTTTTCCATTGCTTTGTACAGTACATTTGCAATATGTTTCACTGTACATTTGCAATATGTTTAAATAGGCTGTTAACATCACGAATATGACAAGCTCTAAAATACTTCAGGAATGGCCAATTGACTGCCGTTGATCTCAGGATGGCCAGTATTGATAGTGGTACCTGTCCATAGCTCGTTGGTGTTGATTTCAACATGTCAAAAAAAAGCCCATTGAAACATATTGCAAATGTACAGTGAAACATATTGCAAATGTACAGTACATTTGCAATATGTTTCAATGGGCTGTTAACATCACGAATATGACAAGCTCTAAAATACTTCAGGAATGCCCAATTGACTGCCCATTGATCTCAGGATGGCCAGGATTGATAGCGGTACCTGTCCATAGCTCATTGGTGTTGATTTCAACATGTCAAAAAGCCCATTGAAACATATTGCAAATGTACAGTGAAACATATTGCAAATGTACAGTACATTTGCAATATGTTTCAATGGGCTGTTAACATCATGAATATGACAAGCTCTAAAATACTTCAGGAATGCCCAATTGACTGCCCATTGATCTCAGGATGGCCAGGATTGATAGCGGTACCTGTCCATAGCTCATTGGTGTTGATTTCAACATGTCAAAAAAAAGCCCATTGAAACATATTGCAAATGTACAGTGAAACATATTGCAAATGTACAGTACATTTGCAATATGTTTCAATGGGCTGTTAACATCACGAATATGACAAGCTCTAAAATACTTCAGGAATGCCCAATTGACTGCCCATTGATCTCAGGATGGCCAGGATTGATAAGCGGTACCTGTCCATAGCTCGTTGGTGTTGATTTCAACATGTAAAAAAAAAGCCCATTGAAACATATTGCAAATGTACAGTGAAACATATTGCAAATGTACAGTACATTTGCAATATGTTTCAATGGGCTGTTAACATCACGAATATGACAAGCTCTAAAATACTTCAGGAATGCCCAATTGACTGCCCATTGATCTCAGGATGGCCAGGATTGATAGCGGTACCTGTCCATAGCTCGTTGGTGTTGATTTCAACATGTCAAAAAAGCCCATTGAAACATATTGCAAATGTACAGTGAAACATATTGCAAATGTACAGTACATTTGCAATATGTTTCAATGGGCTGTTAACATCACGAATATGACAAGCTCTAAAATACTTCAGGAATGGCCAATTGACTGCCCGTTGATCTCAGGATGGCCAGTATTGATAGTGGTACCTGTCCATAGCTCATTGGTGTTGATTTCAACATGTCAAAAAGCCCATTGAAACATATTGCAAATGTACAGTGAAACATATTGCAAATGTACAGTACATTTGCAATATGTTTCAATGGGCTGTTAACATCACGAATATGACAAGCTCTAAAATACTTCAGGAATGCCCAATTGACTGCCCATTGATCTCAGGATGGCCAGGATTGATAGCGGTACCTGTCCATAGCTCGTTGGTGTTGATTTCAACATGTCAAAAAAGCCCATTGAAACATATTGCAAATGTACAGTGAAACATATTGCAAATGTACAGTACATTTGCAATATGTTTCAATGGGCTGTTAACATCACGAATATGACAAGCTCTAAAATACTTCAGGAATGGCCAATTGACTGCCCGTTGATCTCAGGATGGCCAGTATTGATAGTGGTACCTGTCCATAGCTCGTTGGTGTTGATTTCAACATGTCAAAAAAGCCCATTGAAACATATTGCAAATGTACAGTGAAACATATTGCAAAATGTACAGTACATTTGCAATATGTTTCAATGGGCTTTAACATCACGAATATGACAAGCTCTAAAATACTTCAGGAATGCCAAATTGACTGCCCATTGATCTCAGGATGGCCAGGATTGATAGCGGTACCTGTCCATAGCTCATTGGTGTTGATTTCAACATGTCAAAAAAAAGCCCATTGAAACATATTGCAAATGTACAGTGAAACATATTGCAAATGTACAGTGAAACATATTGCAAATGTACAGTACATTTGCAATATGTTTCAATGGGCTTTTAACATCACGAATATGACAAGCTCTAAAATACTGCAGGAAAGCCCAATTGACTGCCCGTTGATCTCAGGATGGTCGGGCTTGACGGTTTTAACTTATTGCAAATGGACAAAGGTCTGCCATAAAGTCACTATAATGAAAAAGTAAAACACCTAGTTACGTTCGGCCTATCTGAGGCGACCCCAAATCCCGAGTTTCGGCTCGATAGGTCATTCGGAGCCCGAGCAGCGACCTTAATTGGTGCTGAAAATCCACGTTTTCCGGGCGTTGCTACGGGGTCCTTGAATGAGCTATCGGAGAGAAACGTTAGGGTCCGTCTCTATGGGCCAAGGCGGTTCTAATGCACCTAACCTTGTGTCTCTGGGACTTTTAGAAATTTTGTCATTTTCGTGATGTAAAAATGAATTGAAAATATTGCAAATGTACAAGGCTGTTTCTCGGCCTGTGAACCTTCTAGAGCCCCGTAGCTCACCGTGCACTATCGACATAAGCTCTAGAAAAGGGTTCTAAAGTTTCAGAGCTCTAGGTCTGACGGTTCTTTAATAGTTCGAACAAAAGTAACTATTGCAGGCAGTGTCTGTCTGTAAGCCCCTCACTGTGTCATTCCCCATTGACTGTGCATATGTGTGATTTCAGAAAATCACAGAAAATCACAGAAATCACGTAGAGCTCCGAAACCCACTTTAACGGATCCGTCTGAACACGCAGCATCTGGATCCATAACTTTTTTGGGGAAAATAAATATTTTCTCAACATTACGAATTGGACATTTGACAATTAATCGAAAATTAAAAGAGATAAATGTCTGGTTCTTTTTCCTTACACCGTGAGGTTCATGTACTTTGACGTAAAGCTGTCAAATTAGTGCTCTATTTCCATTTTTCACCTTTAATCCCAGAAAATGGGCCTTATCTCAAAAACCGTGAGTCCCTGACGCCATTCTGTTTCGGGGCCAACTGCCCATTATGCCAAACCCATGCCCACCAAGTTTCGTCTTGAACTCTTTTCGGTTTAGGAAAAAAAGCCAGGTCAATTAGGTGTATGTTTTGTACATTTGCAATATGAAGGCATTCGCCATCTGGTGGGATTAACATGAAGGGCGGAAATATGAAAAAAATGAATTTATTTTATTAAACGGACATCGAAAGTCCGAGAAAGTTCGTTTGATGACTTCCTGGAAGATTTGGCCCTAGGGCACGGCCCGACGGCGCCGGGCTTATTTTAGAAACAATTTCGGACGTCTAGTAAGGGAGCGTACATTTGCAATATGCAGTTTCTCATCAAACATACAGCAAATGCCATCCGCGTCCCTTATGTAGATAAGGACTATGTTGAATAATGTGTGTCTGGGTAAGGACTATGTTGAATAATGTGTGTCTGGATTAGGACTATGTTGAATAATGTGTGTCTGGGTAAGGACTATGTTGAATAATGTGTGTCTGGGTAAGGACTATGTTGAATAATGTGTGTCTGGGTGAGGACTAAGTTTAATAATGTGTGTCTGGATTAGGACTATGTTGAATAATGTGTGTCTGGATTAGGACTATGTTGAATAATGTGTGTCTGGATTAGGACTATGTTGAATAATGTGTGTCTGGGTAAGGACTATGTTGAATAATGTGTGTCTGGATAAGGACTATGTTGAATAATGTGTGTCTGGGTAAGGACTATGTTGAATAATGTGTGTCTGGATAAGGACTATGTTGAATAATGTGTGTCTGGATTAGGACTATGTTGAATAATGTGTGTCTGGGTAAGGACTATGTTGAATAATGTGTGTCTGGGTAAGGACTATGTTGAATAATGTGTGTCTGGGTGAGGACTAAGTTTAATAATGTGTGTCTGGATTAGGACTATGTTGAATAATGTGTGTCTGGATTAGGACTATGTTGAATAATGTGTGTCTGGATTAGGACTATGTTGAATAATGTGTGTCTGGGTAAGGACTATGTTGAATAATGTGTGTCTGGATAAGGACTATGTTGAATAATGTGTGTCTGGGTAAGGACTATGTTGAATAATGTGTGTCTGGATAAGGACTATGTTGAATAATGTGTGTCTGGATTAGGACTAGGTTGAATAATGTGTGTCTGGGTAAGGACTATGTTGAATAATGTGTGTCTGGATTAGGACTATGTTGAATAATGTGTGTCTGGATTAGGACTAGGTTGAATAATGTGTGTCTGGATTAGGACTAGGTTGAATAATGTGTGTCTGGATTAGGACTATGTTGTATAATGTGTGTCTGGGTAAGGACTATGTTGAATAATGTGTGTCTGGATTAGGACTAGGTTGAATAATGTGTGTCTGGATTAGGACTATGTTGTATAATGTGTGTCTGGGTAAGGACTATGTTGAATAATGTGTGTCTGGATTAGGACTAGGTTGAATAATGTGTGTCTGGATTAGGACTATGTTGTATAATGTGTGTCTGGGTAAGGACTATGTTGAATAATGTGTGTCTGGATTAGGACTATGTTGAATAATGTGAGGTGTTGAGGTGTACTGACTTTCTATCTATCCAGATCGTTGTTGTCATATTTGGGAAATTAGTTGTGGAGTTGGGAAACAGGGTGCAATTATTTTTATACCTACTTATAGTTCCACGTCATAATGATATAGACCTACTTATAGTTCCACGTCATAATGATATAGACCTACTTATAGTTCCACGTCATAATGATATAGATCTTCTTATAGTTCCACGTCATAATGATATAGACCTACTTATAGTTCCACGTCATAATGATATAGACCTACTTATAGTTCCACGTCAGAATGATATAGACCAACTTATAGTTCCACGTCATAATGATATAGACCAACTTATAGTTCCACGTCATAATGATATAGACCTACTTATAGTTCCACGTCATAATGATATAGTCCTACTTATAGTTCCACGTCATAATGATATAGTCCTACTTATAGTTCCACGTCATAATGATATAGACCTACTTATAGTTCCACGTCATAATGATATAGACCTACTTATAGTTCCACGTCATAATGATATAGACCAACTTATAGTTCCACGTCATAATGATATAGACCTACTTATAGTTCCACGTCATAATGATATAGACCTACTTATAGTTCCACGTCATAATGATATAGTCCTACTTATAGGTCCACGTCATAATGATATAGACCAACTTATAGTTCCACGTCATAATGATATAGACCTACTTATAGTTCCACATCATAATGATATAGACCTACTTATAGTTCCACATCATAATGATATAGACCCACTTATAGGTCCACGTCATAATGATATAGACCAACTTATAGTTCCACGTCATAATGATATAGTCCTACTTATAGTTCCACGTCATAATGATATAGACCTACTTATAGGTCCACGTCATAATGATATAGACCCACTTATAGGTCCACGTCATAATGATATAGACCAACTTATAGTTCCACGTCATAATGATTTAGTCCTACTTATAGGTCCACGTCATAATGATATAGACCTACTTATAGTTCCACGTCATAATGATATAGACCCACTTATAGGTCCTCGTCATAATGATATAGACCAACTTATAGTTCCACGTCATAATGATATAGACCAACTTATAGTTCCACGTCATAATGATATAGACCTACTTATAGTTCCGCTTCATAATGATATAAACCTACTTATAGTTCCGCGTCATAATGATATAGACCAACTTATAGTTCCACGTCATAATTATATAGACCTACTTATAGTTCCACGTCATAATGATATAGACCTACTTATAGTTCCACGTCATAATGATATAGACCTACTTATAGTTCCACGTCATAATGATATAGACCTACTTATAGGTCCACGTCATAATGATATAGACCTACTTACAGTTCCACGTCATAATGATATAGATCTTCTTATAGTTCCACGTCATAATGATATAGACCTACTTACAGTTCCACGTCATAATGATATAGACCTACTTATAGTTCCACGTCATAATGATATAGACCTACTTATAGGTCCACGTCATAATGATATAGACCTACTTACAGTTCAACGTCATAATGATATAGACCAACTTATAGTTCCACGTCATAATGATATAGACCTACTTATAGTTCCACGTCATAATGATTTAGTCCTACTTATAGGTCCACGTCATAATGATATAGACCTACTTATAGTTCCACGTCATAATGATATAGACCCACTTATAGGTCCTCGTCATAATGATATAGACCTACTTATAGTTCCACGTCATAATGATATAGACCAACTTATAGTTCCACGTCATAATGATATAGACCTACTTATAGTTCCGCTTCATAATGATATAAACCTACTTATAGTTCCGCGTCATAATGATATAGACCAACTTATAGTTCCACGTCATAATTATATAGACCTACTTATAGTTCCACGTCATAATGATATAGACCTACTTATAGTTCCACGTCATAATGATATAGACCTACTTATAGTTCCACGTCATAATGATATAGACCTACTTATAGGTCCACGTCATAATGATATAGACCTACTTACAGTTCCACGTCATAATGATATAGATCTTCTTATAGTTCCACGTCATAATGATATAGACCTACTTACAGTTCCACGTCATAATGATATAGACCTACTTATAGTTCCACGTCATAATGATATAGACCTACTTATAGGTCCACGTCATAATGATATAGACCTACTTACAGTTCAACGTCATAATGATATAGACCAACTTATAGTTCCACGTCATAATGATATAGACCTACTTATAGTTCCACGTCATAATGATATAGACCTACTTATAGTTCCACGTCATAATGATATAGACCTACTTATAGTTCCACGTCATAATGATATAGACCAACTTATAGTTCCACGTCATAATGATATAGACCTACTTACAGTTCCACGTCAAAATGATATAGACCAACTTATAGTTCCACGTCATAATGATATAGTCCTACTTATAGGTCCACGTCATAATGATATAGACCTACTTATAGTTCCACGTCATAATGATATAGACCAACTTATAGGTCCACGTCATAATGATATAGACCTACTTATAGTTCCACGTCATAATGATATAGACCTACTTATACGTCCACGTCATAATGATATAGACCTACTTATAGGGCCACGTCATAATGATATAGACCTACTTATAGTTCCACGTCATAATGATATAGACCTACTTATAGTTCCACGTCATAATGATATAGACCTACTTACAGTTCCACGTCATAAGGATATAGACCTACTTGTAGGTCCACGTCATAATGATATAGACCTACTTATACGTCCACGTCATAATGATATAGACCTACTTATAGGTCCACGTCACAATGATATAGACCTACTTATAGTTCCACGTCATAATGATATAGACCTACTTATAGTTCCACGTCATAATGATATAGACCTACTTATAGTTCCACGTCATAATGATATAGACCAACTTATAGTTCCACGTCATAATGATATAGACCCACTTATAGATCCACGTCATAATGATATAGACCTACTTATAGTTCCACGTCATAATGATATAGACCTACTTATAGGTCCACGTCATAATGATATAGACCTACTTATAGTTCCACGTCATAATGATATAGACCTACTTATAGTTCCACATCATAATGTTATAGACCTACTTATAGTTCCACGTCATAATGATAAATACCTACTTACAGTTCCACGTCATAATGATATAGACCTACTTATAGTTCCACGTCAAAATTATATAGATCTTCTTATAGTTCCATGTCATAATGATATAGACCTACTTATAGTTCCACATCATAATGATATAGACCTACTTATAGTTCCACGTCATCTGTAAATGCTAAACATGAAACAACCCAGAAATGAGACTGTTGTTGTTGTTCAGTTCATGTGTTGACGTTTGTTTAGTTTGTTTAGTTCTCTACTAAACACTATTATAGAGAAGTTTAACATTGGTTCTGGTTATCCGGCTCACTGCCCAGGATAGAGTTAAATCTACAGGCTGTTGTTTGATGAGAACCAATTTGTTGTCCCTAATTTGTTGCACCCTGTTCCCTTAGTAGTGTACTACTTTAGACCAGGGCCCGTAGGGTTTTGGTCAAAAGAAGGGCACTATATCGGGAATAGTTTGCAGGGGCCCTGGTAAAAGGTAGTGCACTATGTAGGGAATAAGATGCCATTTGGGATGCTGAGGCCCTTCAGAAGTAGTGCACTATTTAGGGAATAGGGAACTATTTGGGATGTACACTTTGTGTTTGGCTTAACCAGAGCCTTGGCATCATCTCTCTAGTTATATTTGCCCAGTAGTGGAAAATAAGCCATAGATTTAAGCCATTTTATTGCTGAATCCTGAGTGAGTATTAAGTTTATAGACAGATGTTTACTTAAGTGAATTTATCAACTTCAATCTGCAGATTTCACCAGATCTGCTCCTTCCAACTATGCGTTATGTGGGTTGAACAAGCTGTAACAACACGGAATAAAACAATTAATACAAGTCAAATTATGTCCCATTACTGCTTATTAACCAACATGTTACTTTACTTTAATAAAATATTTCAGTTGTGTATATTACATTTGTTTTGTTTAATTCCAAGTCATCATCTCATCTCTGTAGTTCTTCAAAGTAAATAAGGGATATTTTTATGAGTGCTGAATACCAACTATCAATCACTTATGTAATGTATTTTCTGGTAGAGAGGACCAAATGACTCCCTATACTTCTCTGGTAGAGATGACCAAATGACTCTCTATACTTCTCTGTTAAGAGGACCAAATGACTCCCTATACTTCTCTGTTAATAAGAGGACCAAATGACTCCCTATACTTCTCTGGTAGAGATGACCAAATGACTCCCTATACTTCTCTGGTAGAGATGAGCAACTGACTCCCTATACTTCTCTGTTAAGAGGACTAAATTACTCCCTATACTTCTCTGTTAAGAGGACCAAATGACTCCCTATACTTCTCTGTTAAGAGGACCAAATGACTCCCTATACTTCTCTGGTAGAGATGACCAACTGACTCCCTATACTTCTCTGGTAGAGATGAGCAACTGACTCCCTATACATCTCTGGTAGAGATGACCAACTGACTCCCTATACTTCTCTGGTAGAGATGACCAACTGACTCCCTATACTTCTCTGGTAGAGATGACCAACTGACTCCCTATACTTCTCTGTTCAGAGTGTCACAAGACGTGTGTGTAGCTGGTGCGTGGAGAGCAGAGATAGTGAACGAAAGCACTTTACTCATCTGTGGCACAGTATAAACACTGAACGCAACATATCATCACAAAAACAAATGCCTACAGGGAAAAAGGTGCGGCAGCACAAAATACAAATACAGTCTGGCGCAAACCAGCCGGAACGTGCCACTGACATAAAACAATCACACACAGAGACATGGGGGAAACCAGAGGGTGACAAGACATGACAAGTAATGAGGGAATGACAACCAGGTGTGTGGGGAAACAAGACAAAACAAATCGAAAATGAAAAGTATATCGGTGACGGCTAGAAGACCGGTGACGTCGACCGCCGAACACCACCCGAAAAAGGGAGAGGGACCGACTTCGGCGGAAGTCGTGACACAGAGGACCAAATGGAAATGAATGTACTGACTATGACTGTGATATGTGGTTGTCTCACCTAGACTGTAAACTCTCCTTCCAGACTCACATCAAACATCTCCAATCCAAAATTAAATCTAGAATCAGCTTTCTATTTCGCAACAAAGAATCCTTCTCGCATGCTACCAAACATACCCTCGTAAAACTGACCATCCTACCGATCCTCGAGTTCGGCAATGTCATTTACAAAATAGCCTCCAACACTCTACTCAGCAAATTGGATGCAGTCTATCACAGTGCCATCCGTTTTGTCACCAAAGCCTCATATACTATCCACCACTGCGACCTGTATGCTCTCGTCGGATGGCCCTCGCTTCATATTCGTCGCCAAACCCACTGGCTCCAGGTCATCTACAAGTCTTTGCTAGGTAAAGCCCCGCCTTACCTCAGCGCACTAGTCACCATAGCAGCACCCACCCATAGCACGCGCTCCAGCAGGTATATCTCACTGATCACCCCCAAAGCCAATTCCTCCTTTGGCCTTTCTACCATTCCAGTGTTCCACCTACCCTCTTATAACCTAGCCTACCTCTTATAGCCTAACCTACCCTCTTATAACCTAGCCTACCTCTTATAGCCTAACCTACCCTCTTATAACCTAGCCTACCTCTTATAACCTAGCCTACCTCTTGTAACCTAGCCTACCTCTTATAGCCTAGCCTACCTCTTATAGCCTAACCTACCCTCTTATAACCTAGCCTACCTCTTATAGCCTAACCTACCCTCTTATAACCTAGCCTACCTCTTATAACCTAGCCTACCTCTTGTAACCTAGCCTACCTCTTATAGCCTAGCCTACGTCTTATAACCTAGCCTACCTCTTATAACCTAGCCTACCTCTTATAGCCTAGCCTACCTCTTATAGCCTAACCTACCCTCTTATAACCTAGCCTACCTCTTATAGCCTAACCTACCCTCTTATAACCTAGCCTACCTCTTATAACCTAGCCTACCTCTTGTAACCTAGCCTACCTCTTATAGCCTAGCCTACCTCTTATAACCTAGCCTACCCTCTTATAACCTAGCCTACCTCTTATAGCCTAACCTACCCTCTTATAACCTAGCCTACCTCTTATAACCTAGCCTACCTCTTGTAACCTAGCCTACCTCTTATAGCCTAGCCTACCTCTTATAACCTAGCCTACCCTCTTATAACCTAGCCTACCTCTTATAGCCTAACCTACCCTCTTATAACCTAGCCTACCTCTTATAACCTAGCCTACCTCTTGTAACCTAGCCTACCTCTTATAGCCTAGCCTACCTCTTATAACCTAGCCTACCCTCTTATAACCTGGCCTACCTCTTATAGCCTAACCTACCCTCTTATAACCTAGCCTACCTCTTATAACCTAGCCTACCTCTTGTAACCTAGCCTACCTCTTATAGCCTAACCAACCCTCTTATAACCTAGCCTACCTCTTATAACCTAGCCTACCCTCTTATAACCTAGCCTACCTCTTATAGCCTAACCTACCCTCTTATAACCTAGCCTACCTCTTATAGCCTAACCTACCCTCTTATAACCTAGCCTACCTCTTATAACCTAGCCTACCTCTTGTAACCTAGCCTACCTCTTATAGCCTAGCCTACCTCTTATAACCTAGCCTACCCTCTTATAACCTAGCCTACCTCTTATAGCCTAACCTACCCTCTTATAACCTAGCCTACCTCTTATAACCTAGCCTACCCTCTTATAACCTAGCCTACCTCTTATAGCCTAACCTACCCTCTTATAACCTAACCTACCTCTTATAACCTAGCCTACCCTCTTATAACCTAGCCTACCTCTTATAGCCTAACCTACCCTCTTATAACCTAGCCTACCTCTTATAGCCTAACCTACCCTCTTATAACCTAGCCTACCTCTTATAACCTAGCCTACCTCTTGTAACCTAGCCTACCTCTTATAGCCTAGCCTACCTCTTATAACCTAGCCTACCCTCTTATAACCTAGCCTACCTCTTATAGCCTAACCTACCCTCTTATAACCTAGCCTACCCTCTTATAACCTAGCCTACCTCTTATAACCTAGCCTACCCTCTTATAACCTAGCCTACCTCTTATAGCCTAACCTACCCTCTTATAACCTAACCTACCTCTTATAACCTAGCCTACCCTCTTATAACCTAGCCTACCTCTTATAACCTAGCCAACCTGTCAAGCTTACAGTGTTGTATCTTTTGCCAGATATCACATCGTATTCTTGTTGGAGAATCAGGTTTAACTGGATAAACGTACTCTTACCATATCTATTATATCTATTATATCTATTATACCTAGAGAAGATAGCGCCCTGTTAGAAAAGCATATATCTGATGGTGTGCTGTTATACTGTATATCACTGGAAATCGCTCTGACGGTGTGCTGTTATACTGTATATCACTGGAAATCGTTCTGACGGTGTGCTGTTATACTGTATATCACTGGAAATCGTTCTGACGGTGTGCTGTTATACTGTATATCACTGGAAATCGCTCTGACGGTGTGCTGTTATACTCTATATCACTGGAAATCGTTCTGACGGTGTGCTGTTATACTGTATATCACTGGAAATCGCTCTGACGGTGTGCTGTTATACTGTATATCACTGGAAATCGTTCTGACGGTGTGCTGTTATACTGTATATCACTGGAAATCGTTCTGACGGTGTGCTGTTATACTGTATATCACTGGAAATCGTTCTGACGGTGTGCTGTTATACTGTATATCACTGGAAATCGTTCTGACGGTGTGCTGTTATACTGTATATCACTGGAAATCATTCTGACGGTGTGCTGTTATACTGTATATCACTGGAAATTGCTCTGACGGTGTGCTGTTATACTGTATATCACTGGAAATCGCTCTGACGGTGTGCTGTTATACTGTATATCACTGGAAATCGTTCTGACGGTGTGCTGTTATATTGTATATCACTGGAAATCGTTTTGACGGTGTGCTGTTATACTGTATATCACTGGAAATCGTTCTGACGGTGTGCTGTTATACTGTATATCACTGGAAATCGTTCTGACGGTGTGCTGTTATACTGTATATCACTTGAAATCGTTCTGACGGTGTGCTGTTATACTGTATATCACTTGAAATCGTTCTGATGGTGTGCTGTTATACTCTATATCACTGGAAATAGAGCTGATGGTGTGCTGTTATACTGTATATCACTGGAAATCGTTCTGATGGTGTGTGTATTGGGGGGGAGGGGGGGTTGTAGATCATTTATTAATTGAAGTGTGTGATGTGTGTTAGAGGGTGGAGATCTGAAAGCATGTTTGATACCCAAACTGCAGGAGCAATATGGATTGGAAAGCGTTCTCCTATTCATTTGGAGCATGCAGTGGTGTTGTCTGCCAAGTCGGCTGGGCTTAAAGGACTATTATTAACCCAGATCTTCACTATGTGTGCTTAGCTGCTAAACCGTAGATATTTGCTTTCCTTGCAGTTCATAGTTTGTTATTGTGGAGAAAGTTATCCCTTGACCTTAATCACTTCTCTATACCGTGACAATGTTAATGGTTGTTGTTGTTGTTGTTTACAAATTACATTCGGAAAAACAAAATAGGGATTTTGTTTGGTTGACTTTCATGCAGGGTTGAATTTTTTAAAAGTATTTTAATGTTATTAAAATATATAAAAACACAGCCAGGGTCAAATATTTTTTTTTTCTTCTACTGTACAGGTCATAATCACAGGTCATAATCACAGGTCATAATCACAGGTTATAATCACGGGTAATACACAGGTTATAATCACGGGTAATAATCACGGGTAATAATCATGGGTTATAATCACAGGTTATAATCACGGGTAATAATCACAGGTAATAATCACTGGTAATAATCACAGGTAATAATCACTGGTAATAATCCCGGGTAATAATCACAGGTAATAATCACTGGTTATAATCACTGGTAATAATCACAGGTAGTAATCACTGGTAATAATCACAGGTAATAATCCCGGGTTATAATCCCGGGTAATAATCACAGGTAATAATCACTGGTAATAATCACAGGTAATAATCACTGGTAATAATCCCGGGTTATAATCCCGGGTAATAATCACTGGTTATAATCACTGGTAATAATCACAGGTAATAATCACATGTAATAATCACAGGTAATAATCACGGGTTATAATCACATGTAATAATCACAGGTTATAATTCCTAATGATCCTTTTCTAAAAGGACTTTAGAAAAGGATCATACCACCTCTGATTCTGCCATTTCAATATCAAAGCTTACAATTTTGAGACACGGACGCATTAGGTTCACATTACTACAGGCTACGTATTTCAAAGATAAATTTATTGTCAACTTCTACTTAAGAACCAGTTTACATGAAGGTAATTCACAGAATTCAGAAAGCCAAAAGCTTGACTCAACATTTTGAAGAAGTCATAATTCATACATTATGCAGAAGCAAAACATTGAATGAAAGGTGTATTTACAGAAGCTTCAGACCATTCGGCTCATGTGTTAAAGTTATGTTCAAGACCAAAGTCTAAATGTAAAGGAAATTCATCAGAAACAACACTGAGAGGAAGCCTGATGTAGCTTGCTAAAGTGACACGCTAACGTTTCAGTCCCAATCTCCGCTAGCCTTCTGAAAGAGACTGAGAAAGACCTGGGCACAATTTTTACAGAAGAACGTAGAGACAGAAATTAAATGTACGGTGTAGACGACCAGTCATATCAGATCGTCTTGTTTTTGTCAAGTAGAATAGGAAATTGTGTTGAATCTATTCAGTACATGTCTGTCTGGCTGTCTGGCTGAAAGCCCTGTAGAAGCTGTCTGGCTGAAAGCCCTGTAGAAGCTGTCTGGCTGAAAGCCCTGTAGAAGCTGTCTGCCTGAAAGCCCTGTAGAAGCTGTCTGCCTGAAAGCCCTGTAGAAGCTCTCTGTATTACTGCTGTAACGTTATTTAACCAGGAAGTCCATTAACGCCGGAAAACTTTCCCTAAATCCCCTAGTTGTACAGAAATCCTGTTTGGAGTATTCCGGATTCCTGATTCCAGGACTCCTCCAACTAGGATTTCTGGAAAACCTTGGAATTTTGGAAATGTTTCCCTAAATTTTGCAACCTTACAGAAGACCTTTCCCCAGGGAGTCTTTAGTTTAGCGGTACTTTCCGAAAGGAAGAGAATTGAGGCAGGTGAAGCTGTTGGGGTACTTGGACAGCAGCACTGGGTTCCCATCCAACCTCACCTCCATCAGGTTGGGTCTGATGTAGTACGTGTTGTTGCCCTTACAGAACGTGTCGGAGGTGACATCAGTGATGTTGTTGTTCTGTATCGTAGAGAGAAGAAGAGCAGGATCATTATTACTCTAGGACAGGGATGGGCATCTTTGATGGGGTAATGAATCATGGGGAGCCACAACATGCAGGCAACTGATTTGTGCAGTTAAACCACTTAAAGGTGCAGTATGCAGAAATAGCTCCTCCATTTCCTGGTTGCAAAAATGTCAGTTTATGTGACAAAATAAGCACTGTATAGAGAATTATTGTACCATCTAAACCACTATGTAATATATTTTCCATAACCAAAAATATTTTTAGCTGTTTGAAGCTGGTGGACAAAACCAAAAGTAAAAGACGCAAAAAACGAAACTTGAGGATGGGAAGCACAGAAATACTGCAAATACTGCACTTCTTAAACTTGCTTTCAATGAGAATGACAGATCTATAAAACACATTTCTACGTGAATTCGGTCGAGTCACACAAAAAGGGGCATGTTGCAGCTTTAGCTCTCTTAACTAAATGCATTTTACCAGTAGCCAGGGCCGGCCCTAGCCTACTCTAACTCTCAACAGTAACTTCCGAGTTCTGGGACACCAGTTGCACATCCCTGGGTAAGGGTAGTCCCTGCTCTTTTCTTGATCATGTATGAGCAGGAGAAACTCAGGAGAAACTCAGGGCCCAGACATTAGAGCTATCCTAGTAAGGAGAAACTCAGGGCCCAGACATTAGAGCTATCCTAGTAAGGAGAAACTCAGGCCCAGACAGCACTCAGAGAGCATATATTTTGTTACCAACATGAAGACAGCCGAGCTATTTGACCATTTCAATTATTTTTCCTGGTCAGGTCAAGCAGTCAGGTTAAGCACTCAGATTTTTTACACGTTTCTGGAACTTCGCTACCCTAGTCAGGATAAACTCAGGATCCTATGCATGCCATTTTGAACTCATTCTGTAGTGTCCAGTCTGAGTCTAGCGTGTGGTTCTGACCTGTAGGTGAATAACGCGGACGTTCTCAGGGATCACTGGCACGGCCTCCAGCTCATTGTCTCCGAGGAACAGGTTAACCAGCTGCCTCAGTTTCTGCATGGTGGTAAGAATACAGAGCAAAATCACCAACCTTATTAAATGTGGTGATGATGATCCATCCTGAAATATCCTCTTGCACTTTTAATAGTCAGCATACAAGGATTATTTCTCCTTTTTACAACTCCATCCTTCCAACATGCTAGGGTATATTATTAAGGGGAAGTCCTGGAAATGCTCCAATCAGCCACCTGACGAGCCACAGTCAAGCACCCAAGGTGGCTTACACTGTAGCTAGCTACACAATCACACAATGTCGTGAACTGTCTTACCTGACAAAGATCCCAGTGGGATGGAAACATTGTTGTTGAGAATCTTAATAAACCACTTGGGAGTATAATAGACCGAAACATACCTTGAAGGCGTTGGCCTTGACCCCTTTGGTTTTGAGATGATTGTGGTTAGCGTTGAAGGTTGTGAGCTTGCCGGGCAGCATGGGCAGCTTGACCAGATGGTTCTCAGCCAAATTGAGTTCCTCCAACAGGGTCAGCTTGGAGAACGCTCCGTCCTGGATCTCTGAGATCAGGTTCCCCGTCAGGTCGATCCTCTTCAGAGTCACTGGAGACATGATGGAATAGAACGTAGAAGAACATAGAAGAACATACTCTAATTCTAGAATCAGAATAGAACATAACTTCACAGATCAAGTTCTCCGTCAGGACAATCCTCTTCAGAGTCTCTGGCATAGAATAGAATGGAGTAGAATTTAATAGAACTTAACTGTCGATCCAAGGTTGTAAACTTATGCAAAATTGCTGTTTTATCCAACACATAACACTACTAAGCTAGAGCCCTCATGCACTGATATGAATGGTTTATCTATAAATTAAGTAAGTTACGCAATATTTGTATATAATGTTTACATATCCGACATTACTCATATCAAATGTAGTGAGGGAAAAAAAAATTGATCCCCTGCAGATTTTGTACATTTGCCCACTGACAAAGAAATTATCAGTCTACAATTTTAATGGTAGGTTTATTTGAACAGTGAGAGACAGAATAACAACAAAAAAATCCAGAAAAACCCTAACCCAAGATTTGACGGTACATGGCCCCGTCCATCGTCCCTTTGATGCGGGGAAGTTATCCTGTCCCCTTAGCAGAAAAACACCCCAAAGCATAATGTTTCCACCTCTGACGGTGGGGATGGTTTCCTTGGGGTCATAGGCAGCATTCCTCCTCCTCCAAACACGGTGAGTTGAATTGATGCCAAAGAGCTCCATTTTGGTCTCATCTGACCACAACACTTTCACCCAGATGTCCTCTGAATCATTCAGATGGTCAATGGCAAACTTCAGACGGGCATGTATATGTGCTTTCTTGAGCAGGGGGACCTTGCGGGTGCTGCAGGATTTCAGTCCTTCACGGCGTAGTGTGTTACCAATTGTTTCCTTGGTGACTATGGTCCCAGCTGCCTTGAGATCATTGACAAGATCCTCCCGTGTAGTTCTGGGCTGATTCCTCACCGTTCTCATGATCATTGCAACTCCACGAGGTGAGATCTTACATGGAGCCCCAGGCCGAGGGAGATTGACAGTTCTTTTGTGTTTCTTCCATTTGAGAATAATCGCACCAACTGTTGTCACCTTCTCACCAAGCTGCTTGGCGATGGTCTTGTAGCCCATTCCAGCCTTGTGTAGGTCTACAATCTTGTCCTTGACATCCTTGGAGAGATCTTTGGTCTTGGCCATGGTGGAGAGTTTGGAATCTGATTGATTGATTGCTTCTGTGGACAGGTGTCTTTTATACAGGTAACAAGATGAGATTAGGAGCACTCCCTTTAAGAGTGTGCTCCTAATCTCAGCTCATTGCCTGTATAAAAGACACCTGGGAGCCAGAAATCTTTCTGATTGAGAGGGGGTCAAATACTTATTTCCCTCATTAAAATGCAATTCCATTTATAAAAATTTTCACATGCGTTTTTCTGGATTTTTTTGTTGTTATTCTGTCTCTCACTGTTCAAATAAACGTACCGTTAAAATTATAGACTGATCATTTCTTTGTCAGTGGGCAAACGTACAAAATCAGCAGGGGATCAAATACTTTTTTCCCTCACTGTACACACAGAGATATGGATGATTCAGAACCATCCTTCTGGGAGTTTACACTTCTGCAATGTAAATACAAAACCGGGATAGAGTCCGAGAGAATTTGCCAGATATTCCATCAAGTCAGCTTTAAATCCAGATGTGCCTCTTCTTACAACAGTAAAGGGCCGGGCCTCGAGGGGCCCACATAACATCCACAAACACAAACATATGCCCAACTAAAGGAAGCATTTAGATATCAACCATATGTCTACAGACCTTCTGCAAGTCCAAGAAAAATGTCGATCCATGAACGTTCCTCTGCATGTGAAGGGCATGTTCCAGTAGTATTATAATATGTTGGACATGTTCCAGTAGTATTATATATGTTGGACATGTTCCAGTAGTATTATATATGTTGGACATGTTCCAGTAGTATTATATATGTTGGACATGTTCCAGTAGTATTATATATGTTGGACATGTTCCAGTAGTATTATATATGTTGGACATGTTCCAGTAGTATTATATATGTTGGACATGTTCCAGTAGTATTATATATGTTGGACATGTTCCAGTAGTATTATTATATGTTGGACATGTTCCAGTAGTATTATATATGTTGGACATGTTCCAGTAGTATTATTATATGTTGGACATGTTCCAGTAGTATTATTATATGTTGGACATGTTCCAGTAGTATTATTATATGTTGGACATGTTCCAGTAGTATTATTATATATGTTGGACATGTTCCAGTAGTATTATTATATATGTTGGACATGTTCCAGTAGTATTATAATATGTTGGACATGTTCCAGTAGTATTATATATGTTGGACATGTTCCAGTAGTATTATATATGTTGGACATGTTCCAGTAGTATTATATATGTTGGACATGTTCCAGTAGTATTATATATGTTGGACATGTTCCAGTAGTATTATTATATGTTGGACATGTTCCAGTAGTATGTGTATATGCTGGACATGTTCCAGTAGTATTATACATGTTGGGAAATAACCAAGGAGAGAATCCTCCAACCAGGACATTTGGAAAAATCAGTGAACTTCGGAACTGAAAATTTCCTGAATGTTTCAACCCCTACTCACCGATTTCTGCAAAGTCTTTATTGGTGATCTTGTTGATCTTGTTATAGCGGGCGTATAAGTAGGCAGTCTCCTTGGGCAGGGTAGGCACAGCAGTCATCTCTGGAACAACCTCCTCACAGTAGACCGAGCCGGTCAGACACACACACAGCAGGCATGTGGGCAGCTCTGGAGACACAGAACACACATGATGGATGAATGGATGGATGAATGGATGGATGGATGAATAGATTGACTGACAGACAGATTTTTGCATCATTAAAGGGTCTTGCATCTTTCAGATGCCCAACCTACATGTATATGGGTTTATAACTTATAATAACAGACTGCATGTTGTCTTCTTTTATAGCCACTTCTGAGATTTATTTTGGATTCATTTACAATAGCACTTTTTAGCTACTGTAGTTGCAAAAGTTGCTTTCGTTGGGTTAACTATTTAGTTAGTTTCCCTCCAGGTTTAGTCCTGGTAGCCCAGATATAATGGCTATAGAGGCCTCTGTTACTATCACGGAGGCTATAGCCAGGTCGGTGAGGTTTCTCTCCTCTAAGTAATGTTTTTAAGAAGCTCAGATGCTGCCTGCTGTACAGAATAAACAACAACAACCAGTCTGCTGTCCCCACATGCTTGAAGATTCCCAAGAAAGCAAAGGTAACTGAGCTAACTGACTATCGCCCCCGTAGCACTCACTTCTGTCATCATGCAATGCTTTGAGAGTCAAGGATCATATCACCTCCACCCTGCCAGACACCCTAGACCCACTACAATTTGCTTACCGCCCCAACGATGCAATCGCAATCACACTGCACACTGCCCTAACCCATCTGGACAAGAGGAATACCTATGTAAGAATGCTGTTCATCGACTACAGCTCATCATTTAACACCATAGTAGTTTCCGACGGGCTAGCCCCAGGTGGTGAGGGTAGGAAACAACATCTCCACCCCGCTGATCCTCAACACTGGGGCCCCACAAGGGTGCGTTCTCAGCCCCCTCCTGTACTCCCTGTTCACCCATGACTGCGTGGCCAAGCACGCCTCCAACTCAATCATCAAGTTTGCTGACGACACTACAGTGGAAGGCTTGATTACCAACAACGACGAGACGGCCTACAGGGAGGAGGTGAGGGCCCTCGGAGTGTGGTGTCAGAAAAATAACCTCTCACTCAACGTCAACAAAACAAAGGAGATGATCGTGGACTTCAGGAGAGGGAGCACCCCCCTATCCACATCGACGGGACAGTAGTGGAGAAGGTGGAAAGTTAAGTTCCTCGGCGTGCACATCACGGCCAAACTGAAATGGTCCACCCACACAGACAGCGTGGTGAAGATGGCGCAACAGCGCCTCTTCAACCTCAGGAGGCTGAAGAAATTCGGCTTGTCACCAAAAACACTCACAAACTTTTACAGATGCACAATTGAGAGCATCCTGTTGGGCTGTATCACCACCTGGTACGGCAACAGCTCCGCTCACAACCGCAAGGCTCTCCAGAGGGTAGTGAGGACTGCACAACGCATCACCGGGGGTAAACTACCTGCCCTTCTAGACACCTACACCACCCGATGACACAGGAAGGCCAAAAAAATCATCAAGGACAACAACCACCCGAGCCACTGCCTGTTCACCCTGCTATCATCCAGAAGGCGAGGTCAGTACAGGTGCATCAAAGCTGGGACCGAGAGACCATCAGACTGATAAACAGCCATCACTAACATTGAGTGGCTGCTGCCAACATACTGACCCAAATCTCTAGCCACTTTAATAATTATAACTGGATGAAATAATGTATCACTAGTCACTTTAAACAATGCCACTTTATATAATGTTTACATACCCTACATTACTCATCTCATATGTATATACTGTACTCTATACCATCTACTGCACCTTGCCTATGCTGTTCGGCCATCGCTCATCCAAATATTTTTATGTACATATTCTTATTTATTCCTTCACATTTGTGTGTATAAGGTAGTTGTTGTGAATTTGTTAGACTACTTGTTAGATACTACTGCACGGTCGGAACTAGAATCACAAGGATTTCGCTACACTCGCATTAACATCTGCTAACCATGTGTATGTGACAAATAAAATTTGATTAGATTTGATCTGAACATGACCAAGGTTTAATAAGCTCAGAGGCTGCCTGCTTTACAGTGTAAACAACATGACCAGAGTTTAATAAGCTCAGAGGCTGCCTGCTGTACAGTGTAAACAACATGACCAGAGTTTAATAAGCTCAGAGGCTGCCTGCTGTACAGTGTAAACAACATGACCAGAGTTTAATAAGCTCAGATGCTGCCTGCTGTACAGTGTAAACAACATGACCAGAGTTTAATAAGCTCAGAGGCTGCCTGCTGTACAGTGTAAACAACATGACCAGAGTTTAATAAGCTCAGAGGCTGCCTGCTGTACAGTGTAAACAACATGACCAGAGTTTAATAAGCTCAGAGGCTGCCTGCTGTACAGTGTAAACAACATGACCAGAGTTTTCTTCAGCCTGCCAGGTGGGGGGGCACTATGAGACTTGTATTGGTTGTATTGCACCAGACAAGAGCAATCAAGTACAGCTAAAGGATTGAAATGATTTCAAATAGTATTTGAAGCCAGGTCTGGTCCTCTCCCAGGCCGACAGGAAACCCACACAAACACAGCAGACAGACAGACAGACGTGGTGCATGACAGCTTCCAATTAGTGCTGTTGTGTGTTGTAACAGCAACACATGGCTGTTACAAAGGAGTGTTCCCCCCTGATCCCTTCGCTACCCCACACAGCTAGGCAGTACATCAGGAAAGAGAGTGAGTTTGGGAGAGGGAGAGGGAGGGAGAAAGAGAATGAGTTTGGGAGAGGGAGAGGGAGGGAGAAAGAGAGTGAGTCTGGGAGAGGAAGAGGCAGAGGGAGAGACCAGTATGGACTGAGAGAGAATGACAGGGAGGGAGGAAGAGGCAGAGAAAGACCAGTATGGACAGAGGGAGAAAGGGAGGGAGAGAAGGGCAGGGGGGGAGGAAGAAGGAGAGAGAACTAAAGGACGTGTCTTACCTGAGGCCGATGCATCGTCTGGTTCATCAGCAGGAAGGAAGACAATGCTGGAGTCATAGTCCTCTCCCAGCCACAACGCTGCTGGATCTCTCTAGTGGAGGATAGAGTAACACCGTTAGGATTAATACTGTAGAGTAACACTGTAGAGTAACACTGTAGGGTTAATACTGTAGAGTAACACTGTTAGGATTAATATTGTAGAGTAACACTGTAGAGTAACACTGTTAGGGTTAACACTGTAGAGTAACACTGTTAGGGTTAACACTGTAGAGTAACACTGTAGAGTAACAGTGTTAGGATTAATACTGTAGAGTAACACTGTAGAGTAACACTGTAGGGTTAATATTGTAGAGTAACACTGTAGGGTTAATACTGTAGAGTAACACCGTTAGGATTAATACTGTAGAGTAACACTGTAGAGTAACACTGTTAGGGTTAACACTGTAGAGTAACACTGTTAGGGTTAATACTGTAGAGTAACACCGTTAGGATTAATACTGTAGAGTAACACTGTAGAGTAACACTGTTAGGGTTAACACTGTAGAGTAACACCGTTAGGATTAATACTGTAGAGTAACACTGTAGAGTAACACTGTTAGGGTTAATACTGTAGAGTAACACTGTTAGGGTTAATACTGTAGAGTAACACTGTTAGGGTTAATACTGTAGAGTAACTCTGTTAGGGTTAATACTGTAGAGTAACACTGTTAGGGTTAATATTGTAGAGTAATACTGTTAGGGTTAATACTGTAGAGTAACACTGTTAGGGTTAATACTGTAGAGTAACACTGTTAGGGTTAATACTGTAGAGTAACACTGTTAGGGTTAATACTGTAGAGTAACACTGTAGAGTAACACTGTTAGGGTTAACACTGTAGAGTAACACTGTTAGGGTTAATACTGTAGATTAACACTGTTAGGGTTAATACTGTAGAGTAACACTGTTAGGGTTAACACTGTAGAGTAACACTGTTAGGGTTAATACTGTAGAGTAACACTGTTAGGGTTAATACTGTAGATTAACACTGTTAGGGTTAATACTGTAGAGTAACTCTGTTAGGGTTAATACTGTAGAGTAACACTGTTAGGGTTAATATTGTAGAGTAATACTGTTAGGGTTAATACTGTAGAGTAACACTGTTAGGGTTAATACTGTAGAGTAACACTGTTAGGGTTAATACTGTAGAGTAACACTGTTAGGGTTAACACTGTAGAGTTACACTGTAGAGTAACACTGTTAGGGTTAATACTGTAGAGTAACAATGTAGAGAAACACTGTTAGGGTTAACACTGTAGAGTAACACTGTTGGGTTAACACTGTAGAGTAACACTGTTAGGGTTAATACTGTAGAGTAACACTGTTAGGGTTAACACTGTAGAGTTACACTGTAGAGTAACACTGTTAGGGTTAACACTGTAGAGTAACACTGTTAGGGTTAACACTGTAGAGTAACACTGTTAGGGTTAATACTGTAGAGTAACACTGTTAGGGTTAACACTGTAGAGTTACACTGTAGAGTAACACTGTTAGGGTTAATACTGTAGAGTAACAATGTAGAGAAACACTGTTAGGGTTAACACTGTAGAGTAACACTGTTAGGGTTAACACTGTTAGGGTTAACACTGTAGAGTAACACTGTTAGGGTTAATACTGTAGAGTAACACTGTAGAGTAACACTGTTAGGGTTAATACTGTAGAGTAACACTGTAGAGTAACACTGTTAGGGTTAATACTGTAGAGTAACACTGTTAGGGTTAAAACTGTAGAGTAACACTGTAGAGTAACACTGTTAGGGTTAATACTGTAGATTAACACTGTTAGGGTTAATACTGTAGAGTAACACTGTAGAGTAACAATGTTAGGGTTAATACTGTAGAGTAACACTGTAGAGTAACACTGTTAGGGTTAACACTGTAGAGTAACACTGTAGAGTAACACTGTTAGGGTTAATACTGTAGAGTAACACTGTAGAGTAACACTGTTAGGGTTAATACTGTAGAGTAACATTGTAGAGTAACACTGTTAGGGTTAACACTGTAGAGTAACACTGTTAGGGTTAACACTGTAGAGTAACACTTTTATGGTTAATACTGTAGAGTAACAATGTAGAGTAACACTGTTAGGGTTAACACTGTAGAGTAACACTTTTATGGTTAACACTCTAGAGTAACACTGTTAGGGTTAATACTGTAGAGTAACACTGTTAGGGTTAATACTGTAGAGTAACACTGTAGAGTAACACTGTTAGGGTTAATACTGTAGAGTAACATTGTAGAGTAACACTGTTAGGGTTAACACTGTAGAGTAACACTGTTAGGGTTAACACTGTAGAGTAACACTTTTATGGTTAATACTGTAGAGTAACAATGTAGAGTAACACTGTTAGGGTTAACACTGTAGAGTAACACTTTTATGGTTAACACTCTAGAGTAACACTGTTAGGGTTAATACTGTAGAGTAACACTGTTAGGGTTAATACTGTAGAGTAACACTGTTAGGGTTAACACTGTAGAGTAACACTGTTAGGGTTAATACTGTAGAGTAACACTGTTAGGGTTAAAACTGTAGAGTAACACTGTTAGGGTTAATACTGTAGAGTAACTCTGTTAGGGTTAATACTGTAGAGTAACACTGTTAGGGTTAAAACTGTAGAGTAATACTGTAGAGTAACAATGTTAGGGTTAACACTGTAGAGTAACACTGTTAGGGTTAATACTGTAGAGTAACACTGTTAGGGTTAAAACTGTAGAGTAACACTGTTAGGGTTAAAACTGTAGAGTAACACTGTTAGGGTTAAAACTGTAGAGTAACACTGTTAGGGTTAAAACTGTAGAGTAACACTGTTAGGGTTAATACTGTAGAGTAACACTGTTAGGGTTAACACTGTAGAGTAACACTGTTAGGGTTAACACTGTAGAGTTACACTGTAGAGTAACACTGTTAGGGTTAACACTGTTAGGGTTAATACTGTAGAGTAACACCGTTAGGATTAATACTGTAGAGTAACACTGTTAGGGTTAATACTGTAGAGTAACACTGTTGGGTTAACACTGTAGAGTAACACTGTTAGGGTTAACACTGTAGAGTAACACTGTTAGGGTTAACACTGTAGAGTAACACTGTTAGGGTTAATACTGTAGAGTAACACTGTTAGGGTTAACACTGTAGAGTTACACTGTAGAGTAACACTGTTAGGGTTAATACTGTAGAGTAACAATGTAGAGAAACACTGTTAGGGTTAACACTGTAGAGTAACACTGTTAGGGTTAACACTGTTAGGGTTAACACTGTAGAGTAACACTGTTAGGGTTAATACTGTAGAGTAACACTGTAGAGTAACACTGTTAGGGTTAATACTGTAGAGTAACACTGTAGAGTAACACTGTTAGGGTTAATACTGTAGAGTAACACTGTTAGGGTTAAAACTGTAGAGTAACACTGTAGAGTAACACTGTTAGGGTTAATACTGTAGATTAACACTGTTAGGGTTAACACTGTAGAGTAACACTGTTAGGGTTAATACTGTAGAGTAACACTGTTAGGGTTAATACTGTAGAGTAACACTGTTAGGGTTAATACTGTAGATTAACACTGTTAGGGTTAACACTGTTAGGGTTAATACTGTAGAGTAACACTGTTAGGGTTAACACTGTAGAGTAACACTGTTAGGGTTAACACTGTAGAGTTACACTGTAGAGTAACACTGTTAGGGTTAATACTGTAGAGTAACAATGTAGAGAAACACTGTTAGGGTTAACACTGTAGAGTAACACTGTTAGGGTTAACACTGTAGAGTAACACTGTTAGGGTTAACACTGTAGAGTAACACTGTTAGGGTTAACACTGTAGAGTTACACTGTAGAGTAACACTGTTAGGGTTAATACTGTAGAGTAACAATGTAGAGAAACACTGTTAGGGTTAACACTGTAGAGTAACACTGTTAGGGTTAACACTGTAGAGTAAAACTGTTAGGGTTAATACTGTAGAGTAACACTGTTAGGGTTAATACTGTAGAGTAACACTGTAGAGTAACACTGTTAGGGTTAACACTGTAGAGTAACACTATAGAGTAACACTGTTAGGGTTAATACTGTAGAGTAACACTGTAGAGTAACACTGTTAGGGTTAACACTGTAGAGTAACACTATAGAGTAACACTGTTAGGGTTAACACTGTTAGGGTTAACACTGTAGAGTAACATTGTTAGGGTTAATACTGTAGAGTAACACTGTTAGGGTTAATACTTTAGAGTAACACTGTTAGGGTTAATACTGTAGAGTAACACTGTTAGGGTTAATACTGTAGAGTAACACTGTAGAGTAACACTGTTAGGGTTAACACTGTAGAGTAACACTATAGAGTAACACTGTTAGGGTTAATACTGTAGAGTAACACTGTAGAGTAACACTGTTAGGGTTAACACTGTAGAGTAACACTATAGAGTAACACTGTTAGGGTTAACACTGTTAGGGTTAATACTGTAGAGTAACACTGTTAGGGTTAATACTGTAGAGTAACTCTGTTAGGGTTAACACTGTTAGGGTTAATACTGTAGAGTAACACTGTTGAGTAACACTGTTAGGGTTAATACTGTAGAGTAACACTGTTAGGGTTAACACTGTAGAGTAACACTATAGAGTAACACTGTTAGGGTTAACACTGTTAGGGTTAACACTGTAGAGTAACACTATAGAGTAACACTGTTAGGGTTAACACTGTTAGGGTTAATACTGTAGAGTAACACTGTTAGGGTTAATACTGTAGAGTAACTCTGTTAGGGTTAAAACTGTTAGGGTTAATACTGTAGAGTAACACTGTAGAGTAACACTGTTAGGGTTAATACTGTAGATTAACACTGTTAGGGTTAACACTGTAGAGTAACACTGTAGAGTAACACTGTTAGGGTTAATACTGTAGAGTAACACTGTTAGGGTTAATACTGTAGAGTAACACTGTTAGGGTTAACACTGTAGAGTAACACTGTAGAGTAACACTGTTAGGGTTAATACTGTTAGGGTTAACACTGTAGAGTAACACTGTAGAGTAACACTGTAGAGTAACACTGTTAGGGTTAACACTGTAGATTAACACTGTTAGGGTTAACACTGTAGAGTAACACTGTTAGGGTTAATACTGTAGAGTAACACTGTTAGGGTTAACACTGTAGAGTAACACTGTAGAGTAACACTGTTAGGGTTAATACTGTAGATTAACACTGTTAGGGTTAATACTGTAGAGTAACACTGTTAGGGTTAACACTGTAGAGTAACACTGTAGAGTAACACTGTTAGGGTTAATACTGTAGATTAACACTGTTAGGGTTAAAACTGTAGAGTAACACTGTTAGGTTAACACTGTAGAGTAACACTGTAGAGTAACACTGTTAGGGTTAATACTGTAGATTAACACTGTTAGGGTTAAAACTGTAGAGTAACACTGTTAGGGTTAACACTGTAGAGTAACACTGTAGAGTAACACTGTTAGGGTTAATACTGTAGAATAACACTGTTAGGGTTAATACTGTAGAGTAACACTGTAGAGTAACACTGTTAGGGTTAACACTGTAGAGTAACACTGTTAGGGTTAATACTGTAGAGTAACACTGTAGAGTAACAATGTTAGGGTTAACACTGTAGAGTAACACTATAGAGTAACACTGTTAGGGTTAATACTCTAGAGTAACACTGTTAGGGTTAACACTGTAGAGTAACACTGTTAGGGTTAATACTGTAGAGTTACACTGTTATGGTTAATACTCTAGAGTAACACTGTTAGGGTTAACACTGTAGAGTAACACTGTTAGGGTTAACACTGTAGAGTAACACTGTTAGGGTTAATACTGTAGAGTAACACTGTTAGGGTTAATACTGTAGAGTAACACTGTTAGGGTTAATATTGTAGAGTAACACTGTAGAGTAACACTGTTAGGGTTAACACTGTAGAGTAACACTGTAGAGTAACACTGTTAGGGTTAATATTGTAGAGTAACACTGTAGAGTAACATTGTTAGGGTTAATACTGTAGAGTAACACTGTTAGGGTTAATACTGTAGAGTAACACTGTAGAGTAACACTGTTAGGGTTAACACTGTAAAGTAACACTGTAGAGTAACACTGTTAGGGTTAATACTGTAGAGTAACACTGTTAGGGTTAATACTGTAGAGTAACACTGTTAGGGTTAACACTGTAGAGTAACACTGTTAGGGTTAATACTGTAGAGTAACACTGTTAGGGTTAATACTGTAGAGTAACACTGTTAGGGTTAATACTGTAGAGTAACACTGTTAGGGTTAACACTGTAGAGTAACACTGTAGAGTAACACTGTTAGGGTTAATACTGTAGAGTAACACTGTAGAGTAACACTGTTAGGGTTAACACTGTAGAGTAACACTGTTAGGGTTAATACTGTAGAGTAACACTGTAGAGTAACACTGTTAGGGTTAATACTGTAGAGTAACACTTTTAGGGTTAACACTGTAGAGTAAAACCTAATCTAAATCTAAGTCACAACAACAGGCAAACACAGTGTGCTTACACTAATAACACACAAATTATTGTATTTGTCTTGTCTATGTTGAATACATCATTTAAACATTCACAGTGTGAATTAAAGAGCAGCCGTAAATAACAATAGCGGGGCTATATACAGGGGGTACCGGTACAGAGTCAATGTGGAGACTATATACAGGGGGTACCGGTACAGAGTCAATGTGGAGGCTATATACAGGGGGTACCGGTACAGAGTCAATGTGTCAATGTGCGGGGGCACCGGTGTCGAGGTAATTATATACATGTAGGTAGAGTTATTAAAGTGACTATGCACAGATAATAAACAGAGAGTAGCAGCAGTGTGGGGGACAATGCAAATAGTCAGGGTAGCCATTTGATTAACTGTTCAGCAGTCTTACGGCTATCCTATAGAAGCTGTTAAGGAGCATTTTGGTCCTAAAATTTGCGCTCTGGAACCGCTTGCCATTTGGTAGCAGAGAGAACAGTCTATGACTAGGGTGGTTAAAGTCCTTGGCAATTTTTTGGGCCTTCCTCTGACACCACCTGGTATAGAGGTCCTGGATGGCAGAAGGCTTGGCCCCAGTGATGTACTGGGCTGTACTCACTACCCTCCGTAGTGCCTTGCGGTCGGAGGCCAAGCAGTTGCCATACCAGGAAGTGATGCAACCAGTCAGGATGCTCTCGATGGTGCAGCTGTAGAACCTTTTGAGGATCTGGGGACCCATGCCAAATCTTTTCAGTCTCCTGAGGGGGAATAGGCATTGCCGTGGCCTCTTCACGACTGTCTTGGTGTGTTTGGACCATGATAGTTTGTTGGTTGATGTGGACACCAAGGAACTTGAAGCTCTCAACCTGCTCCACTACAGCCCTGTCAATGAGAATGAGGGCGTGCTTGGTCCTTCTTTTTTCTGTCGTCCACAATCCCGGATATCCTTCCTGATTTTGGACATCTTTCAACCGGGATTTCTGTAAAACCTGGGAATTCTCGGGATGTTACACCTGTACCTGCATCCTCTCAGTTCGTTTGGTCAGTTGGTCATATGGTGGGAGAAACTGCAACTGTGACACCAAGTACTCTATATTGGCATCCCTGAAAATCTGACTGTTTCTGTCATAGTTTGTTGTTGTATTTTAGAGTGCATAGATGTACTGTGATCTTCCAGCGTCTTCCAGCCATCTAGCAGAAATATCAATTTAGAGCTTTTGTTTGACTTTGGTGTCTTTCAGGAGTATACACTCTTCACTTCTTTTAGTTAAACTAAAAGCTGTTTAGATTCTTATTCCAGAAGTCTCTACTATTCCATTGCTGGGCATTTCGGTTGCAGCATTACAGCAGTCCAGAATCTCTTACTGCATTTTTCCTATTTTGTTGCCTTACAATCTGGATGTAAAAATGTTTGGGGGGGTTTGTATCGTTTGATTTACACAACATGCCTCTTTGAAGATGCAAACGTTTTTTTATTGTGAAAAACAAACAAGAAATTAGACAAAAAAAACAGAAAACTGGAGCGGGCTTAACTATTTACCCTCCCAAAGTCAATACTTTGTAGAGCCACCTTTTGCGGCAATTACAGCTGCAAGTCTCTTGGGGTATGTCTCTATAAGCTTGGCACATCTAGCCACTGGGATTTTGCCCATTCTTCAAGGCAAAACTGCTCCAGCTCCTTCAATTTGGATGGGTTCCGCTGGTGTACAGCAATCTTTAAGTCATACCACAGATTCTCAATTGGATTGAGTTTTGGGCTTTGACTAGGCCATTCCAAGACATTTAAAGGTTTCCCCTTAAACCACTCGAGTGTTGCTTTAGCAGTATGCTTAGGGTCATTGTCCTGCTGGAAGGCAAACCTCTGGCCCAGTGTCAAATCTCTGGAAGACTGAAACAGGGTTCCCTCAAGAATTTCCGTGTATTTAACGCCATCCATCATTCCTTCAATTCTGACCAGTGTCCCAGTCCCTGCCGATGAAAAACATCCCCACAGCATGATGCTGCCACCACCATGCTTCACTGTGGTGATGTTGTTCTCAGGGTAATGAGAGGTGTTGGGTTTGTACCAGACATGACATTTTCCTCGATGGCCAAAAAGCTCAAGTTTAGTCTCATCCGACCAGAGTACCTTCTTCCATATGTTTGGGGAGTCTCCCACATACCTTTTTGGCGAAACATCAAACGTGTTTGCTTATTTATTTTTTTAAGAAATTGCTTTTTTCCGGCCACTCTTCCATAAAGCCCAGCTCTGTGGAGTGTACGTCTTAAAGTGGTCCTATGGACAGATACTCCAATCTCCGCTGTGGAGCTTTGCAGCTCCTTCAGGATTATCTTTGGTCTCTTTGTTTCCTCTCTGATTAATGCCCTCCTTGCCTGGTCTGAGTTTTGGTGGGCGGCCCTCTTTTGGCAGGTTTGTTGTGGTGCCATATTCTTTACATTTTTTTATAATGGATTTAATGGTGCTCCGTGGGATGTTCAAAGTTTCAGATATTTTTTTTATAACCCAACCCTGATCTGTACTTCTCCACAACTTTGTCCCTGACCTGTTTGGAGAGCTCCTTGGTCTTCATGGTGCCGCTTGCTTGGTGGTGCCCCTTGCTTAGTGGTGTTGCAGACTCTGGGGCCTTTCAGAACAGGTGTATATATACTGAGATCATGTGACAGATCATGTGACACTTAAATAAAGTCCACCTGTGTACAATCTAACTAATTATGTGACTTCTGAAGGTAATTGGTTGCACCAGATCTTATTTAGGGGCTTCATAGCAAAGGGTGTGAATACAAATGCTAGCACCACGTTTCCGTTAGTAATTTTTTTTCGTCTTTTAAACAAGTTAGGTTTTTCATTTCAGTTAACAAATTTGGACTATTTTGTGTATGTCCATTACATGCAATCTAAATAAAAATCTATTTAAATTACAGGTTGTAATGCAACAATATAGGACAAATGCCAAGGGGGCATTTTATCCCCCTCACCCTGAACGATTTAGCCACTGGTTGTGAACTGGTGTGGAGCCTAACCCAGCAGAGCACAGCAGTCACGACTTGTTTCTGTCCAGGTGTTCACTTGCCTGGTCTGGTAAAATAACTACTCCCCCAGTCCTCCAGTCCCTGAGCCATGACCTCCTGGCATCTGGACCAGGGGAGCTGTTTGAATGGGCTTTTTCCAGACAGGAACCTGAGCCATGACCTCCCGGTATCTGGACCAGGGGAGCTGTTTGGATGGGAGTTTTCCAGACAGGAACCTGAGCCATGACCTCCTGGCGTCTGGACCAGGGGTGCTGTTTGGAATTCTCCAGACCGGAACCTCAGTTCTGCTCCATTTGAATGTTACCTAAACATTGTAGGAATGTTAACTGTATTCTGGGTGAGCCCTGAGCTTTGGCCACTTCTTCGGCTTCAGAACCAGGGATGAGCCTTGGAAATTAAGCCTACTTAACGTCCATGGAACATTCAACCCCTGAGATTTTTTGGCCCCTTGGCAGGAGAAGAAGGAGGGGCCCTTGGCAGGAGGAGGAGGAGGGCCCCTTGGCAGGAGGAGGAGGGCCCCTTGGCAGCTGTTTGGATGGGAGTTCTCCAGACTGGAATCTCAGTTCTGCTCCATTGGGACTCCATTAGAACATTGCCTAATGTTGTAAGAAAGTTGCCTAACGTTGTAGAAACGTTCACTGTTTTCTTGGCTGTCAGACCAGGGCTGCTGTGAGTTCCTAGATGTGAGTTCCTAGACTGCTTCTGCTCCATTGGGACTCCATTGGTTACCTACAGTACCTTACTCCAACATAACCGAACATTATAGGAACGTTAACTGTTTGCTGGGTGAGTATTGAGCGCTGGCCTCTTAGCAAGGGGAGGAGCAGGGCCCCTTGGCTTCAGAGACAGGACTGCTGTTTGAATAGGGGTTCACTGTTTCATACCTCAACTCAGTTGGAGACTCCCGTAGCAACCAAACTAAATTTGGACTCCATTGGAATGTTACCCAAAGTTATAGGAATGTTAACTGTTTTCTGAGTGAGCCCTGAATCCTGGCCCCTTGGCAGCTAAACAAGGCCTGTTGTTTGGAAAGGAGCTCAGCAGACTGGAACCAACCTGATTGTCATGAGCCCTGGAAGCAGAACTGCTAGATGGGCCAGCTGCTAAGTAAAATTGGCTATATTGTAAAAATTCATGAAAACTAAAATGTGCTTTTTTGGCCTTAATTTAAAGGAACGGTTTACCCATTTTGAGTATAGTTTTTCTGCATTTCTGAATTATGTTATATCGATTCCCGGGGTCATTTCATGTGTATCTGAGATATTCTCCGTTCAAGCAGGTAGAAATACAGCTAATCTAATGAGTATGATGAGTTTGCATCATATGGGTGAAACATCCTTTAAGGTTATGGTTAGGCATTAGGGCTTGCAGTGTTAGGATTAGGTTTAAAAATCAGATTTTATGACTTCATGAGTGATATCAATAAATGCCAACCTTGCGTTCTGTTCAGCTGGAGCTTTTGGAATGATACCTAATATTCAAGGACATTCAAGGAACATGAGCTGTTTGCTGGGTGAGCCCTGACCTCTGGCCCCTTGGCAGAAGGAGGAGGAGTTGGGGCCCTTGGCAGCTGAAGCAGGGCGGCAGTTTTGTAGTTCTCCAACCTGGATCCTCCATTCTACTAGAGCAGCGGAACCTCCTGCAGCAGCAGCCCTGCCTCTGCTGTGCTGACTAATCACAATCACTATGATTCTGGACTGAGTCTGGAGCTCTGGACAGACAGCCCTGCTTTCAATCACTATGATTCTGGACTGAGTCTGGAGCTCTGGACAGACAACCCTGCTTTCAATCACTATGATTCTGGACTGAGTCTGGAGCTCTGGACAGACAACCCTGCTTTCAATCACTCCCTGATGGCAGATTTCCCCGGCAGGAATTAGACTGGAGGAGAGAGAAATTAGACTGGGCCATATGCTGCGTCCATCCAAGTTGGACTGTTTACAGTGACGTGGGACTGAGGCCAATCGCTATGGTGTGATTTGCCACTGACATAATAACATAGATCAGTTGTTATTGCTGAGGAATTGTTTACTAATGCATGAATAAAACAACGTTTCATACAACAACAACAACAACAAAAAATAGAATGTTCAAAAGGAAAGTAGATTATTAGTTTTCAAAGTATAAAACAAGCAACTGGTTATGTAATTATTTGCCTCTAATTACATAGTATATATATATATATATACACATACACATGTATACACAGTATCAGTCAAACGTTTGGACACACCTACTCATTCCAGGGTTTGTCTTTATTTTTATTAGTTTCTACATAGTAGAATAATAGTGAAGACATCAAAACTGTGAAATAACACATATGGAATCATGTAGTAACGAAAAAAGTGTTAAACAAATCAAAATATATTTTATATTTAAGATTCTTCAAAGTATCCACCCTTTTGTCTTGATGACAGCTTTGCACACTCTTGGCATTATTTTCAATATTGGAAAAGAAAACTGATATAAAAATACATCATAGCCTACCTTAGACCTCCTTGCTTCCAGATAGGCTTCTCTATTGAACAATACATCCTGTTGTTCCAGTCTGAGCGTTGAATCCTGGTTAATGTGTTTCCCAGTCAAGGAGAGCACAAACGGGGACAGTATAACGGAGAAGAGTAGCACTCTCACAGTTCCCATTGTGTCTGTGCTGTGGTGTGTTCCCTAGCTGGTAGCTGTGGTAAAGTGTGAGGAGGCAGTGCAGGCTAGTAGTAGTAGTAGTAGGCTATTCTCTCAGTGGCAGGCTGTGTGTAAAAATGTGATTTGTCAAATCAGTATTTAAAGCCTGCACAAGTAGCTTCCAGGGGATTCTTGAAGCACGGGAGAGTTTATGTAACAGACTTTAACCCCTTGGTTGCCAGTTTAGACAGAGCAAAACACCTCCTCTCCACTTTGCTGCTGCTGCTAGTCACTATGGCACTATGGTTATTGTAAGTAACCTAATGTACGTTCCTTTAACTCCGTCTTCTAGTGAGTTCATACAAACTGTCATCTCTGGTTAGATAACTTTAATAATTTGGTTGTTATTCCATTGGCAATGCCCCAGGGGCAGAGTGGCCCACACTCTTTGAATAAGGAGCTTTTAAGTGTTAGAGCAAGTAAAACCTTTCTCGCGAATGTATTTTATTTATTTAACCCTTATTTTACCAGGTAAGTTGACTGAGAACACATTCTCATTTACAGGAACGACCTGGGGAATAGTTACAGGGGAGAGGAGGGGGGATGAATGAGCCAATTGGAAGCCGGGGATGATTAGTTGACGGTGATGGTATGAGATTGGGAACTTAGCCAGGACACCGGGGTTAACACCCCTACTCTCATGATAAGTGCCATGGGATCTTAAGTTTTCACAGAGAGTCAGGACACCCGTTTAACATCCCATCCGAAGACAGGACTTTACACAGGGCAATGTCCCCAATCACTGCCCTGGGGCATTGGGAGTTCCTCCTATTGGCCCCCCAACACCACTTCCAGCAGCATCTGGTCTCCCATCCAATGATTGTAGGGTGCTATGCTGCTGGCTCATTACTGAGAGCAAAGTTGATTGCATGTTTCTCACTGAAACATTGCTGTCTTCAGACTGTAGTGCCGCTCTTATTGAAGTCCACCCCCCTAACTACAGCTTTTCATTCTCTATCAGAAAAGGTGAAAAGGGTGGGGGGGACAGCCGTTATCTTTACTAATGCTCTCAGCTGTAAGTCAATTAAAGACACATTGCAGAAAGGCAGAGTGAAAGTGGAGAAAACCAAAGTTGCAGGTCCATTATGATATTCTAAGCGAGCAACTTGGCATATTTAACAAGGCCATTAGAAATACCAGATAGGCTCATTTTACTAACTTGATCATTATAGAGTTCTCTTCTCCACCATTGATTACCTGATAAATCCTACCCCCCGTGAACCTATGTGAACTTTCCTCATTTAAATGTGATGAGTTCACCACGAACTTCTGTGGGTAAGATAACCAACATTAGGCTGGGTATCAGACAAGCAAGACCGGATGAGAAGTGTGATGATATGTTCCCCTTAGCCTACCACACAAAGGCACTATGTAGTTATTATCCCTGGTTGACACAGACATGCTCAGGAAAGTCACATCAAAACTTAAGCCTTCTACCTGCCTTCTTGATCCTATCACACAACCTTCTTCAAGACTGTTTTTAATTGCATATCTGGAGAAGTGCAAGCTATTTTCCACTCTTAAGCAAAATTCTGCCAAGTGTTATTTTAATTGTTACTCCAATCTGGTTTTTGTGCCCACCACAGCACAGCGAGTCTTAGTTAAAGTGGTAAATTATCTAATGGCCAACACAGATGCCAAACAGCTCTCTGTTCTTGTACTCTTAGATTTAAGTGCTGCATTCGACACTGTTGACCATGATGTCCTTCTGGACAGACTGGAGAGGTGGGTTGGCCTCTCGGGTGGTTTAGGACCTATTTAAAACCGTCCGAGAGACTTTTTTTGTCACCCTTGGTGAACTCAGAGAAAATACATATCACGTGTGGCGTTCCACAAGGTTCAATTTTGGGTCAAGTACTGTTCCGTTTATACAGTGACTTCGGAAAGCATTCAGACCCCTTGACATCCGCCACATGTTGTTACGTTATTCTAAAATGGATTAAAAATAAATACATCTCAGCAATCTACACACAAATAATGACAAAGCAAAAACAGGTTTTTATACATTTTTGCAAATGAACAAAAACACAAAAAATGTATTTACTTAAGTATTCAGACCTTTTGCAATGAGTCTCGAAATTGAGCACAGGTGCATCCTTTTTCCATTGATCATCCTTGAAATGTTTCTGCAACTTGATTGGAGTCCACCTGTGGTCAATTCAATTGATTGGACATGATTTGGAAAGTCACACACCTGTCTATATAAGGTCCCACAGTTCACAGTGCATGTCAGAGCAGCCATGAGGTTGAAGGAATTGTCCATAGAGCTCTGAGACAGAACTGTGTCGAGGCACAGATCTGGGGAAGGGAACCAAAAAAAATCTGCAGTGTTGTAGGTCCCCATGAACACAGTGACCTCCATCATTCTTAAATGGAAGACGTTTGGAACCACCAAGACTCTTTCTAGAGCTGGCCACCCGGCCAAACTGAGCAGTCGAGGGAGAAGGGCCTTGGTCAGGGAGGTGACCAAGAACCCAATGGTCACACTGACAGAGCTCTAGAGTTATTCTGTGGATATGGGAGAACCTCCCAGAAGGACAACCATCTCTGCAGCACTCCACCACCAATCAGGCCGTTATGGTAGAGTGGCCAGACAGAAGCCACTCCTCAGTAAAAAGCACATGACAGCCCACTTGGAGTTTGCCAAAAGGCACCTTAAGACTCTCAGATAATGAAAACAAGATTCTCTGGTCTGATGAAACCAGGATTGAACTCTTTGGCCCGAACGCCAAGATTCACGCCTGGAGGAAATCAGGCACCGCTCATCACCTGGCCAATACCATCACTACGGTGAAGCATGGTGGTGGCAGCATTATGCTGTGGGGATGTTTTTCAGCGGCAGGGACTGGGAGACTAGTCAGGATCGAGGGAAAGATGAACTTAGCAAAGTACAAAGAGATCCTTGATGAAAAACTGCTCCAGAGTGCCCAGGACCTCTGGGGAGGTTCACCGGACAACGGCCCTAAACACACAGCCAAGACAATGCAGAGGTTGCTTAGGGACAAGTCTCTAAATGTCCTTGAGTGGTCCAGCCAGAGCCCGGACTTGAACCCGATCGAACATCTCAGGAGAGACCTGAAAATAGCTGTGCAGCGACACTCCCCATCTAACCTGACAGAGCTTGAGAGGATCTGCAGAGAAGAATGGGAGAAACTCTATCCCTCTTGATACAGGTGTGCCAAGCTTGTAGCGTCATACCCAAGAAGACTTGAGGCTGTAATCGGTTAAATCACATTATCTGGTGTAATAATCTATAGCGAAGAGAACTGGTGATCAGCAGATGATGGGAGAGGTGGTCATGATGAAATTGCCATTCAGTAAGTTCAGGGAATACTTGTAAAGCTGTGGGAGGAGTGTTCTCATGACCAAACTGCCATTCAGCTCCTCATGAGTCTTCAGCTTGAAATTCAAGAGGGATAGAGATCACGGGATAAGATCTGCAACAATGACACATGCAGGCAAATTAATTATGTTTCTCTCCATATAGAATCGTCTCCAGGATGAAGCCCAGGCACCACACGTTATTGTCTGTAAGACCCCAAAAAATATTATACTCAGTTTGAACAACAGTTGAACCACATTGAACCACATCAACATTAGAGTAGTTCAAATCAAATCACATTTTGTTCATATACACATTTTTATGTTATTGATGGTGTAGCGAGATGCTTGAACATGCGTACATGTGCATAGGCACAGAGATGTACCTAGGTACAGTTGAAGTCGGACGTTTACATACACCTTTGCCAAATATGTTAAACCTCAGTTTTTAACTATTCCTAACATTTAATCCTAGTAAAAATTCCCTGTCTTAGGTCAGTTAGGATCACCACTTTATTTTAAGAATGTGAAATGTCAGAATAATAGTAGAGAGAATGATTTATTTTAGCTTTTATTTCTTTCATAACATTCCCAGTGGGTCAGAAGTTTACATATACACTCAATTAGTATTTGGTAGCATTGCCTTTAAATTGTTTAACTTGGGTCAAACGTTTCGGGTCACCTTCCACAAGCTTCCCACAATAAGTTGGGTGAATTTTGGCCCATTCCTCCTGACACAGCTGGTGTAACTGAGTCAGGTTTGTAAGCCTCCTTGCTCGCACACGCTTTTTCAGTTCTTCCCACACATTTTCTATAGGATTGAGGTCAGGGCTTTGTGATGGCCACTCCAATACCTTGACTGTGTTGTCCTTAAGCCATTTTGCCACAACTTTGGAAGTATGCTTTGGGTCATTGTCCATTTGGAAGAACCATTTGCGACCAAGCTTTAACTTCCTGACTGATGTCTTGAAATCTTGCTTCAATATATCCACATGATTTTCCTTCCTAATGATGCCATCTATTTTGTGAAGTGCACCAGTCCCTCCTGCAGCAAAGCACCCCCACAACATGATGCTGCCACCCCCGTGCTTCACGGTTGGGATGGTGTTCTTCGGCTTGCAAGCCTCCCCCTTTTTTCCCCCCAAACATAACGATGGTTATTATGTCCAAACAGTTCTATTTGTGTTTCATCAGACCAGAGGACATTTCTCCAAAAAGTGCGATCTTTGTCCCCATGTGCAGTCGCAAACCATAGTCTGGCTTTTTTATGGCGGTTTTGGAGCAGTGGCTTCTTCCTTGCTGAGCGGCCTTTCAGGTTGTCGATATAGGACTCGTTTTACTGTGGATATAGATACTTTTGTACCTGTTTCCTCCAGCATCTTCACAAGGTCCTTTGCTGGATTACTTTTTCCATTGTTACCCCAGGAAATCTTAAGTTTTATTACATACAGCTTGGAGGAATTATTGGATATAAGAGCAACGTCAACTTACCAACATTACGACCAAAATTGTTAGATTACATGTTAGATACTACTGCATGGTCGGAACTAGAAGCACAAGCATTTCGCTACACTCGCATTAACATCTGCTAACCATGTGTATGTGACAAATAAAATTTGATTTGATTTGCTGTTCTGGGATTGATTTGCACTTTTTGCACCAAAGTACGTTCATCTCTGGTAGAAAGAACTTGTCTCTTTCCTGAGCGGTATGACGGCTGCGTGATCCCATTGTGTTTATACTTGTGTACTATTGCTTGTACAGATGAAAGTGGTACAAAGCAATTTCCAAACTTCAGGCGTTTGGAAATCTGAGGTCTTGGCTGATTTCTTTAGATTTTCCCATGATGTCAAGCAAAGAGGCACTGAGTGTGAAGGCAGACCTTGAAATACATCCACAGGTACACCTCCAATTGACTCATATGAGCCTTTCAGAATATTCTAAAGGTATGACATATTTTTCTGGAATTTTCCAAGCTCTTAAAAGGCACAGTCAACTTAGTGTATGTAAACTTCTGACCCACTGGAATTGTGACACAGTGAATTATAAGTGAAATAATCTGTCTGTAAACAATTGTTGGAAAAATTACTTGTGTCACGCACAAAGTGGATGTCCTAACCGACTTGCCAAAACTATAGTTTGTTAACAAGAAATGTGTTTAAGTGTTTGAAAAACGTGTATGTAAACTTCCGACTTCAACTGTAAGTAAGCAGACAGTATATATTTTTTGTAAATGAATGAATGAATTGGGAAAAATATCCAGAAGAAATCAGCTACTACCACAGTCTGTTCTTCATATGGTGCAATAAATGGTAGTGCTAGAGTCTGATTTTGACAGCCAACTTGAATAATAACTTTTATTCCCCAACTACCAGCTGCTCAATACAAACATTCAGCTGGACAGTAAGGCCTTTCTGATCTACTCAAATAACAAAAGTTTTTATTAACTTCTTTGGGAGCAGCGCACAAGGTGACGGTTTTGGAGAGCCTGGCGTGCCCAAAGTAAAATGCCTCCCATTCAGGCCCAGAAAATAGGATATGCACATATTTAGTACCATTGGATAGGAAACACTCTGACGTTTCTAAAACTGTTAACATTTTGTCTGTGAGTATAACAGAACGGATATGGCAGGCCAAAATCCGAGGAATTTCTGACCTGAAAAAAGTGATTTTGACACATTGCCTCATTTGGAACCCCTCCCTTATGAAAATGCCCATATAAGGGCATATGAATGCAGTACCTATCGCTTCCTCTGGATGTCAACAGTCTTGAGAAAGTGTTCTGATCCTGTTTAGATGCTTTATATGGCAGAAGAAGAAGAATTAGGAAGTGGTCACAGAATGTCAGAGGAAAACGCACGTTCACGGCTGGCGCGCTCTGTGGTTTTTTCCTTTCTTATCGCCCAGTTTATATTCCGGTTGAAATATTATACTATTTATACATAAAAGTGTTCCTAAGGATACATTATCAATTATGTTTGATTGTTCTTGGACAAGTTTATAGGTATAAGTTGAACGAGTTCTCTTCACGTTTCAATGGACGAGTCGACGCTGTATTTTCTCATTATAACGCGCCAACCAAACTGAGATTTATGGATATAATACATTACTTTTTCTAACAAAAGAACCATGGATTGTCTTCGTTGGACACTTGGGAAGCCCTCAGCAGAAGTTTTTCAAAAGGTAATTGATTTGTTTTCGCTGTGAAATGTGTTATGTGTGAACCGTGATGGCTTATGAATTTATGGTAATGGTAAAAATACTGGAGGTGCTACCCTCAAACAATCAAATGTGGTTGAAATTTGAAATTTCAAATCCGACAACGCTGTGATATTCGACAACGCTGTGATATTGCCAAGAAGCAGAGCTTTTGATGAGTATGGAACACTTGTATATTGGTGCATTTTTAATAATTCAACTTTTGGATTTTGCCTTGCATTTCACCTGGTAGTGTCGGGAGTGGGGCGCTAGTTAGTTAGTTGTTAGCGTCCTCTACTCTTAAGGAATAGCCACGTTTTTCAATTTTCGCCTAAAATGACATACCAAATCTAACTGCCTGTAGCTCAGGCCCTGAAGTAAGGATATGTGATATGACATATTCTTGGTACCATTTGAAAGGAAACACTTTGAAGTTCATGGAAATGTGAAAGGAATGTATTAGAATATAACACAATATATCTGGTAAAAGATAATGCAAAGAAAAAACCAAACGTTCTTTTGTATTTTCTTTTGTACCATCGTATTTGAAATGGAAGAGAAAGGCCATAATGTATTATTCCAGCCCAGGTGCAATTTAGACTTTGGCCCCTAGATGGCATCCGTGTATGTGCAAAGTTTTAGACTGATCCAATGACCCATTGCATTTCTGTTCAAAATGTTGAATCAAGACTGCCAAATGTGCCTAATTTGTTTATTAATAACTTTTCATGTTCAAAACTGTGCACTCTCCTCAAACAATAGCATGGTATTCTTTCACTGTAATAGCTACTGTAAACTGGATAGTGCAGTTATATTAACAATAATTTAAGCTTTCTGCCAATATCAGATATGTCTATGTCCTGGGAAATGTTACTTACAACCTCATGCTAATTGCATTAGCCTACGTTAGCTCAACCGTCCCGTGGAAGTAAAAAAAAAAAAAGCCAGCCTTTGGGGAGGGGCCAGAGCAGGAAGCACCGCCCAACACAAGTTGTAGTCTTTCAGAGAACAGAGGCATGTCCCTTTAAAAAAAATTGTCTGCTTGTATATTTAGCAATGAATCCGCCGATAGGATCATCACCAATGGCTCTATGAAACAAGGACAACCATATCTACACTCACAAAAACGCAGTGGTATAAAGTACTTAAGTAAAAATACTTGAAAGTACAACCAGTGGTGGAAAAAGTACTAAATTCTCATACTTGAGTAAAAGTAAAGATACCTTAATAGTAAATGACTCAAGTAAAAGTGAAAGTCACCGAGTAAAATATAACTTGAGTAAAAGTCTAAAAATAGTTTGTTTTAAATATACTTATTTATCAAAAGTAAATGGAGTTACTAAAATATACTTGAGTATCAAAAGTAAAAGTACAACTAATTTAAAATTCCTTATATTAAGTAAACCAGAGCACAATTTTTTTTTTTTTTTTTATTTACGGATAGCCAGGATCACACACTTAGACATCATTTAAACACAAAACATTTGTGTTTAGTGAGTCCTCCAGATCAGAGGCAGTAGAGATGACCAGGGATGTTCTCTGTTCAGTGAGTCATCCAGATCAGAGGCAGTAGGGATGACCAGGGATGTTCTCTGTTTAGTGAGTCCTCCAGATCAGAGGCAGTAGAGATGACCAGGGATGTTCTCTGTTCAGTGAGTCATCCAGATCAGAGGCAGTAGGGATGACCAGGGATGTTCTCTGTTTAGTGAGTCCTCCAGATCAGAGGCAGTAGAGATGACCAGGATGTTCTCTGTTCAGTGAGTCATCCAGATCAGAGGCAGTAGGGATGACCAGGGATGTTCTCTGTTTAGTGAGTCCTCCAGATCAGAGGCAGTAGAGATGACCAGGGATGTTCTCTGTTCAGTGAGTCATCCAGATCAGAGGCAGTAGGGATGACCAGGGATGTTCTCTGTTTAGTGAGTCCTCCAGATCAGAGGCAGTAGGGATGACCCAGGGATGTTCTCTGTTCAGTGAGTCATCCAGATCAGAGGCAGTAGGGATGACCAGGGATGTTCTCTGTTTAGTGAGTCCTCCAGATCAGAGGCAGTAGGGATGACCCAGGGATGTTCTCTTTCTGTTCAGTGAGTCATCCAGATCAGAGGCAGTAGGGATGACCAGGGATGTTCTCTGTTTAGTGAGTCCTCCAGATCAGAGGCAGTAGGGATGACCAGGGATGTTCTCTGTTTAGTGAGTCCTCCAGATCAGAGGCAGTAGAGATGACCAGGGATGTTCTCTGTTCAGTGAGTCATCCAGATCAGAGGCAGTAGGGATGACCAGGGATGTTCTCTGTTTAGTGAGTCCTCCAGATCAGAGGCAGTAGAGATGACCAGGGATGTTCTCTGTTCAGTGAGTCATCCAGATCAGAGGCAGTAGGGATGACCAGGGATGTTCTCTGTTTAGTGAGTCCTCCAGATCAGAGGCAGTAGAGATGACCAGGGATGTTCTCTGTTCAGTGAGTCATCCAGATCAGAGGCAGTAGGGATGACCAGGGATGTTCTCTGTTTAGTGAGTCCTCCAGATCAGAGGCAGTAGAGATGACCAGGGATGTTCTCTGTTCAGTGAGTCATCCAGATCAGAGGCAGTAGGGATGACCAGGGATGTTCTCTGTTTAGTGAGTCCTCCAGATCAGAGGCAGTAGGGATGACCCAGGGATGTTCTCTGTTCAGTGAGTCATCCAGATCAGAGGCAGTAGGGATGACCAGGGATGTTCTCTGTTTAGTGAGTCCTCCAGATCAGAGGCAGTAGGGATGACCCAGGGATGTTCTCTGTTCAGTGAGTCATCCAGATCAGAGGCAGTAGGGATGACCAGGGATGTTCTCTGTTTAGTGAGTCCTCCAGATCAGAGGCAGTAGGGATGACCAGGGATGTTCTCTGTTTAGTGAGTCCTCCAGATCAGAGGCAGTAGAGATGACCAGGGATGTTCTCTGTTCAGTGAGTCATCCAGATCAGAGGCAGTAGGGATGACCAGGGATGTTCTCTGTTTAGTGAGTCCTCCAGATCAGAGGCAGTAGGGATGACCCAGGGATGTTCTCTGTTCAGTGAGTCATCCAGATCAGAGGCAGTAGGGATGACCAGGGATGTTCTCTGTTTAGTGAGTCCTCCAGATCAGAGGCAGTAGGGATGACCAGGGATGTTCTCTGTTTAGTGAGTCCTCCAGATCAGAGGCAGTAGAGATGACCAGGGATGTTCTCTGTTCAGTGAGTCATCCAGATCAGAGGCAGTAGGGATGACCAGGGATGTTCTCTGTTTAGTGAGTCCTCCAGATCAGAGGCAGTAGGGATGACCCAGGGATGTTCTCTGTTCAGTGAGTCATCCAGATCAGAGGCAGTAGGGATGACCAGGGATGTTCTCTGTTTAGTGAGTCCTCCAGATCAGAGGCAGTAGGGATGACCAGGGATGTTCTCTGTTTAGTGAGTCCTCCAGATCAGAGGCAGTAGGGATGACCCAGGGATGTTCTCTGTTCAGTGAGTCATCCAGATCAGAGGCAGTAGGGATGACCAGGGATGTTCTCTGTTTAGTGAGTCCTCCAGATCAGAGGCAGTAGGGATGACCAGGGATGTTCTCTGTTTAGTGAGTCCTCCAGATCAGAGGCAGTAGGGATGACCAGGGATGTTCTCTGTTTAGTGAGTCCTCCAGATCAGAGGCAGTAGGGATGACCAGGGATGTTCTCTGTTCAGTGAGTCCTCCAGATCAGAGGCATTAGAGATGACCAGGGATGGTCTCTGTTTAGTGAGTCCACCAGATCAGAGGCAGTAGGGATGACCCAGGGATGTTCTCTGTTCAGTGAGTCATCCAGATCAGAGGCAGTAGAGATGACCAGGGATGTTCTCTGTTTAGTGAGTCCTCCAGATCAGGGGCAGTAGGGATGACCAGGGATGTTCTCTTGATAAGTGTGCGATTTATACCATTTTCTGTCCTGCTAAACATTCAACATGTAATTAGTACTTTAGGGTGTCAGGGAAAATGTAGGGAGTAAAAAGTACATAATTGTCTTTAAGAACGCAGTGAAGTAAAAGTAAAAGTTGTCAAAAATATAAATAAAGTACAGATATCCCAAAAAACGACTCAAGTAGTACTTTAAAGTATTTTTACGTAGTACTTTTCACCACTGATCACCTTAGCACAGCCACAACTCCTCTTTCTCTCCATCCTCACCTTGCTCTTTCTTCCTCTTTCTCTCTCCTCACATCTATCTTTCCCTCTTTCAAGAAGATGGGAGGAGAGGGAGGGAAATAGAGATGGGAGGAGAGGGAGGGAAATAGAGATGGGAGGAGAGGGAGGGAAATAGAGATGGGAGGAGAGAGAGGGAAATAGAGATGGGAGGAGAGAGAGGGAAATAGAGATGGGAGGAGAGAGAGGGAAATAGATGGGAGGAGAGAGAGGGAAATAGAGATGGGAGGAGAGAGAGGAAATAGAGATGGGAGGAGAGGGAGGGAAATAGAGATGGGAGGAGAGAGGGAAATAGAGATGGGAGGAGAGAGAGGGAAATAGATGGGAGGAGAGAGAGGGAAATAGATGGGAGGAGAGAGAGGGAAATAGAGATGGGAGGAGGAGGAGAGAGGGAAATAGAGATGGGAGGAGAGGGAGGGAAATAGAGATGGGAGGAGAGGGAGGGAAATAGAGATGGGAGGAGAGAGAGGGAAATAGATGGGAGGAGAGAGAGGGAAATAGATGGGAGGAGAGAGAGGGAAATAGATGGGAGGAGAGAGAGGAAATAGAGATGGGAGGAGAGAGAGGGAAATAGAGATGGGAGGAGAGGGAGGGAAATAGAGATGGGAGGAGAGAGAGGGAAATAGATGGGAGGAGAGAGAGGGAAATAGATGGGAGGAGAGAGGGGAAATAGAGATGGGAGGAGAGAGAGGAAATAGATGGGAGGAGAGAGAGGGAAATAGAGATGGGAGGAGAGAGAGGAAATAGAGATGGGAGGAGAGAGAGGAAATAGAGATGGGAGGAGAGAGAGGAAATAGAGATGGGAGGAGAGGGAGGAAATAGAGATGGGAGGAGAGAGGAAATAGAGATGGGAGGAGAGAGGAAATAGATGGGAGAGAGGAAATAGAGATGGAGAGAGAGAGATGGGAGGAGAGGAAATAGAGATGGGAGGAGAGGGAAATAGATGGGAGGAGAGAGAGGAAATAGAGATGGGAGGAGAGAGAGGGAAATAGATGGGAGGAGAGAGGGAAATAGAGATGGGAGGAGAGAGAGGGAAATAGAGATGGGAGGAGAGGGAGGGAAATAGAGATGGGAGGAGAGAGAGGGAAATAGAGATGGGAGGAGAGAGAGGAAATAGAGATGGGAGGAGAGAGAGGGAAATAGAGATGGGAGGAGAGGGAGGGAAATAGAGATGGGAGGAGAGAGAGGAAATAGAGATGGGAGGAGAGAGAGGGAAATAGAGATGGGAGGAGAGAGAGAGGGAAATAGATGGGAGGAGAGAGAGGGAAATAGAGATGGGAGGAGAGGGAGGGAAATAGAGATGGGAGGAGAGAGGGAAATAGAGATGGGAGGAGAGAGAGGGAAATAGAGATGGGAGGAGAGAGAGGGAAATAGAGATGGGAGGAGAGAGAGGGAAATAGAGATGGGAGGAGAGAGAGGAAATAGAGATGGGAGGAGAGAGGGAAATAGAGATGGGAGGAGAGAGAGGAAATAGAGATGGGAGGAGAGAGAGGGAAATAGAGATGGGAGGAGAGAGAGGGAAATAGAGATGGGAGGAGAGAGAGGAAATAGAGATGGGAGGAGAGAGAGGAAATAGAGATGGGAGGAGAGAGAGGGAAATAGAGATGGGAGGAGAGAGAGGGAAATAGAGATGGGAGGAGAGAGAGGAAATAGAGATGGGAGGAGAGAGAGGGAAATAGAGATGGGGAGGAGAGAGAGGAAATAGAGATGGGAGGAGAGAGAGGGAAATAGAGATGGGAGGAGAGAGAGGGAAATAGAGATGGGAGGAGAGAGAGGGAAATAGATGGGAGGAGAGAGAGGAAATAGAGATGGGAGGAGAGAGAGGGAAATAGAGATGGGAGGAGAGAGAGGGAAATAGAGATGGGAGGAGAGAGAGGGAAATAGAGATGGGAGGAGAGAGAGGGAAATAGAGATGGGAGGAGAGAGAGGGAAATAGAGATGGGAGGAGAGAGAGGGAAATAGATGGGAGGAGAGAGAGGGAAATAGAGATGGGAGGAGGAGGAGAGAGGGAAATAGAGATGGGAGGAGAGAGAGGGAAATAGAGATGGGAGGAGAGAGAGGGAAATAGAGATGGGAGGAGAGAGAGGGAAATAGATGGGAGGAGAGAGAGGGAAATAGAGATGGGAGGAGAGAGAGGAAATAGAGATGGGAGGAGAGAGAGGGAAATAGAGATGGGAGGAGAGAGAGGGAAATAGAGATGGGAGGAGAGAGAGGAAATAGAGATGGGAGGAGAGAGAGGAATAGAGATGGGAGGAGAGGGAGGGAAATAGAGATGGGAGGAGAGAGAGGGAAATAGAGATGGGAGGAGAGAGAGGGAAATAGATGGGAGGAGAGAGGGAAATAGAGATGGGAGGAGAGAGAGGGAAATAGATGGGAGGAGAGAGGGAAATAGAGATGGGAGGAGAGGGAGGGAAATAGATGGGAGGAGGAGAGAGGGAAATAGAGATGGGAGGAGAGAGAGGGAAATAGAGATGGGAGGAGAGAGAGGGAAATAGATGGGAGGAGAGAGGGAAATAGAGATGGGAGGAGAGGGAGGGAAATAGAGATGGGAGGAGGAGAGAGGAAATAGAGATGGGAGGAGAGAGAGGGAAATAGAGATGGGAGGAGAGAGAGGAAATAGAGATGGGAGGAGAGAGGGAAATAGAGATGGGAGGAGAGGAGGAAATAGAGATGGGAGGAGAGAGGGAAATAGAGATGGGAGGAGAGAGGGAAATAGATGGGAGGAGAGAGAGGAAATAGATGGGAGGAGAGAGAGGGAAATAGAGATGGGAGGAGAGGGAGGGAAATAGAGATGGGAGGAGAGGGAGGGAAATAGAGATGGGAGGAGAGAGGGAAATAGAGATGGGAGGAGAGAGAGGGAAATAGATGGGAGGAGAGAGAGGGAAATAGATGGGAGGAGAGAGAGGTTAAATAGAGATGGGAGGAGAGGGAGGGAAATAGAGATGGGAGGAGAGAGAGGGAAATAGAGATGGGAGGAGAGAGGGAAATAGAGATGGGAGGAGAGAGAGGGAAATAGAGATGGGAGGAGAGAGAGGGAAATAGAGATGGGAGGAGAGAGAGGAAATAGATGGGAGGAGAGAGGGAAATAGAGATGGGAGGAGAGAGAGGGAAATAGAGATGGGAGGAGAGAGAGGGAAATAGAGATGGGAGGAGAGAGGGAAATAGAGATGGGAGGAGAGAGAGGGAATAGAGATGGGAGGAGAGGGAGGGAAATAGATGGGAGGAGAGAGAGGAAATAGAGATGGGAGGAGAGAGAGGGAAATAGAGATGGGAGGAGAGAGGAAATAGAGATGGGAGGAGAGAGAGGGAAATAGAGATGGGAGGAGAGAGAGGAAATAGAGATGGGAGGAGAGAGAGGAAATAGAGATGGGAGGAGAGAGAGGAAATAGAGATGGGAGGAGAGAGAGGAAATAGAGATGGGAGGAGAGAGAGGGAAATAGAGATGGGAGGAGAGAGGGAAATAGAGATGGGAGGAGAGAGGGAAATAGAGATGGGAGGAGAGAGAGGGAAATAGAGATGGAGGAGAGAGAGGGAAATAGAGATGGGAGGAGAGAGAGGGAAATAGAGATGGGAGGAGAGAGAGGGAAATAGAGATGGGAGGAGAGAGAGGGAAATAGAGATGGGAGGAGAGAGAGGAAATAGAGATGGGAGGAGAGAGAGGAAATAGAGATGGGAGGAGAGAGAGGGAAATAGAGATGGGAGGAGAGAGAGGGAAATAGAGATGGGAGGAGAGAGAGGGAAATAGAGATGGGAGGAGAGAGAGGGAAATAGAGATGGGAGGAGAGAGAGGGAATAGAGATGGGAGGAGAGAGAGGGAAATAGAGATGGGAGGAGAGAGAGGGAAATAGAGATGGGAGGAGAGAGGGAAATAGAGATGGGAGGAGAGAGAGGGAAATAGAGATGGGAGGAGAGAGAGGGAAATAGAGATGGGAGGAGAGAGGGAAATAGAGATGGGAGGAGAGGGAGGGAAATAGAGATGGGAGGAGAGAGAGGGAAATAGAGATGGGAGGAGAGAGGGAAATAGAGATGGGAGGAGAGGGAGGGAAATAGAGATGGGAGGAGAGAGAGGGAAATAGAGATGGGAGGAGAGAGAGGGAAATAGAGATGGGAGGAGGAGGAGAGAGGGAAAGAGAGATTTGAGGAGAGAGAGGGAAAGAGATGTGAGGAGGCTGATTGTTCTGTATTGTTCCTACTCCAACTATGCCGCGACTTTGCCAGAAAGCTTCTCAAGTCAGTCTTCAGAGCTTGTTTCTCTGTGACAAACTGGCACGTCTCCCTGGTCTCTGGTGACCGGAATGTTCTACAGCTGTATTTCTCCTTTAAGTATTGTACTTTTCGTCTATTACTCAAGACAAGTGCTGGCACTTTTGCATGAGGAGGACTCGTTGTTCTTCCTAGATAGTTTATGGCCGATCTGTAAGTTGCTTTCACGTGAACAAGTCCTAGACACACCAGTTAAATCCTGGTCTATTCCAGTGGCTTACCCAGTGTCATCAGTAGTCCCAATGTCTTCAGCCACAGTCAGGGTTTTCCTCTAATTAGGAGGTATATTTTCACCAGATCAACGGGTCAATGTGATTTTAGTTTACCGGAGAGGTTTTTGTGAGATTAAATCTGATGTTACTTGTCACATGCTTTGTAAACAACAGGTGTAGACTAACAGTGAAATGCTTAAACTAACAATTAAATCATTAAAATGTTATTTGCGGTCCTTGTGGTTTAAATAGAGGGGTTTGGAATGCGAGGAATGCCTTCATTCCCGTAAAACCCAAACGACTCACTGTTGTGTAAAACCATGCCTCTCTCTCCTTTCCCTGTCAGCTGTGTCATTCAGCTCACCTGAGGGACGGGCTGTGTCCACAGCTGTGTCATTCAGCTCACCTGAGGGATGGGGCTGTGTCCACAGCTGTGTCATTCAGCTCACCTGAGGGATGGGCTGTGTCCACAGTTGTGGCTGTGCTTATCTGCAATCGATGAAGTTTTAATTTCACAGTACTGGATAGATAAACAGTAATTACCTGCCAACATGGATTGTTCCAGCCAGTAAAGTAGAGATTATCTGGTAGGGGACGGGAGTACATTGTTCAGGCGAGACAAAGTACCACAGAAATCGGGGCAACATGACAAATTAGTATTTTGTAGACACAGACACACACACACAGACAGACACACAAAAACACACACACAAACACGCAGGAACACACAGACACACGTGCAGACACACAGACACAGGCAGTGTGACAAGGTGAACGTAATCAGACTGGAAAACCAATTGAAAGAGCAGAAAATATAAATCAAATGGGATTTTCTCCATCACATACCTCTCCGCTCATAGCCTGTGTCCCAAATGCACCCTATTCCCTACAGGTCCTGTTCAAAAGTAGTGCACTGGTCAAAAATAGTACCGTAGTCGTATTGCCTGGCTACCCAAACTCCTTGCTCCGGCCAAACGCTACTCTTCTCCGCAATGAGTCTGGATCTACCTCCCTTATGATTTCTAGAATGGAAACACATTCCTGACCCAACCCGAGGTGTTGGGTCAGAACCAGAACACACACACAGGTGTGTTACTCTGATTGGTTAGAGATGATCCAATCACTAATCACTTTGTTTTGTACGACACCCGCTCTTTTTTTTTGACGTCCACCGCAAACGACTTCTACGATGTCAGACTCAGACGGAAGAACGTATCGAACATAGAGCAGAGGAAGAATTCAGTTTGAGTCGTCAATCACACAGTCGTACCCCCCACAAAATCTCCTTGGGGGGTTCCCCTGTCCCACGGCAGGATGATAACCCAACTGCCTGGTTTTCCAGACGGACTTTTAGGGAGTGCTACCGGACTTTTAACCCTTTCACAATATTTAGAGGGCATCTTCCAAGAAGAGCTGAGAGCCTAGTGAGGGAAGTAACGTGGTATTAGAAGGGCCATGCTGCTGACTGGCGTGTTAAAGACATCCAGGCTGCACTATATAGGGAATGGATGTGATGCATCCAGGTTGTGATTGGGAGTCCCACAGGGCGGCGCACAATTGGCCCAGCGTCGTCTGGGTTTGGCCGGGGTAGGCTGTCATTATAAATAAGAATTTGTTCGTAACTGACTTGACTAGTTAAACAGTTAGAAAAAAGTTAGTTTTACCAGGATGTTTTACCAGGTTTTACCAGGAGGTTTTACCAGGATGTGTTACCAAGAGGTTTGTGGCTTTGAAATGTGAATGTTGAGGGGCTGGTCTACTAGTGACTCCTCGGGTGCAGGGCTGGGGGCGCTGGGACTGAGCTCTGGGGTTGGGTCGGACTGAATTGGCATGAGCTGGGGCTGCTGGGACTGAGCTCTGGGGTTGGGTCGGACTGAACTGGCCTGAGCTGGGGCTGCTGGGACTGAGCTCTGGGGTTGGGTCGGACTGAACTGGCCTGAGCTGGGGCTGCTGGGACTGAGCTCTGGGGTTGGGTCGGACTGAACTGGCATGAGCTGGGGCTGCTGGGACTTAGTTCTGGGGTTGGGTCGGACTGAACTGGCTTGAGCTGGGGCTGGGGCTGCTGGGTGCGCTGGGACTGAGCTCTGGGGTTGGATCGGACTGAACTGGCCTGAGCTGGGGCTGCTGGGACTGAGCTCTGGGGTTGGGTCGGACTGAACTGGCCTGAGCTGGGGCTGCTGGGACTGAGCTCTGGGGTTGGGTGGGACTGAACTGGCCTGAGCTGGGGCTGCTGGGACTGAGCTCTGGGGTTGGGTCGGACTGAACTGGCCTGAGCTGGGGCTGCTGGGACTGAGCTCTGGGGTTGGGTCGGACTGAACTGGCCTGAGCTGGGGCTGCTGGGTGCGCTGGGACTGAGCTCTGGGGTTGGATCGGACTGAACTGGCCTGAGCTGGGGCTGCTGGGACTGAGCTCTGGGGTTGGGTCGGACTGAACTGGCCTGAGCTGGGGCTGCTGGGACTGAGCTCTGGGGTTGGGTCGGACTGAACTGGCCTGAGCTGGGGCTGCTGGGACTTAGTTCTGGGGTTGGGTCGGACTGAACTGGCTTGAGCTGGGGCTGGGGCTGCTGGGTGCGCTGGGACTGAGCTCTGGGGTTGGATCGGACTGAACTGGCCTGAGCTGGGGCTGCTGGGACTGAGCTCTGGGGTTGGGTCGGACTGAACTGGCCTGAGCTGGGGCTGCTGGGACTGAGCTCTGGGGTTGGGTGGGACTGAACTGGGGCTGCTGGGACTGAGCTCTGGGGTTGGGTCGGACTGAACTGGCCTGAGCTGGGGCTGCTGGGACTGAGCTCTGGGGTTGGGTCGGACTGAACTGGCCTGAGCTGGGGCTGCTGGGTGCGCTGGGACTGAGCTCTGGGGTTTCGTCGGACTGAACTGGCCTGAGCTGGGGCTGCTGGGACTGAGCTCTGGGGTTGGGTCGGACTGAACTGGCCTGAGCTGGGGCTGCTGGGTGCGCTGGGACTGAGCTCTGGGGTTGGATCGGACTGAACTGGCGTGAGCTGGGGCTGATGGGACTGAGCTCTGGGGTTGGGTCGGACTGAACTGGCCTGAGCTGGGGCTGCTGGGACTGAGCTCTGGGGTTGGGTCGGACTGAACTGGCCTGAGCTGTGGCTGCTGGGACTTAGTTCTGGGGTTGGGTCGGACTGAACTGGCTTGAGCTGGGGCTGGGGCTGCTGGAGTGCGCTGGGACTGAGCTCTGGGGTTGGAGTCGGACTGAACTGGCCTGAGCTGGGGCTGCTGTGACTGAGCTCTGGGATTGGGTCGGACTGAACTGGCCTGAGCTGGGGCTGCTGGGTGCGCTGGGACTGAGCTCTGGGGTTTCGCGGACTGAACTGGCCTGAGCTGGCCTGAGCTGGGGCACTGGGACCGAGCTCTGGGGTTGGGTCGGACTGAACTGGCCTGAGCTGGGGCTGCTGGGACTGAGCTCTGGGGTTGGGTCGGACTGAACTGGCCTGAGCTGGGGCTGCTGGGTGCGCTGGGACTGAGCTCTGGGGTTTGGCCTGACTGAACTGGCCTTAGCTGGGGCTGCTGGGACTGAGCTCTGGGGTTGGGTCGGACTGAACTGGCCTGAGCTGGGGCTGCTGGGTGCGCTGGGACTGAGCTCTGGGGTTTCGTCGGACTGAACTGGCCTGAGCTGGGGCACTGGGACTGAGCTCTGGGGTTGGGTCGGACTGAACTGGCCTGAGCTGGGGCTGCTGTGACTGAGCTCTGGGATTGGGTCGGACTGAACTGGCCTGAGTTGGGGCTGCTGGGTGCGCTGGGACTGAGCTCTGGGGTTTCGTCGGACTGAACTGGCCTGAGCTGGGGCACTGGGACTGAGCTCTGGGGTTGGGTCGGACTGAACTGGCCTGAGCTGGGGCTGCTGGGACTGAGCTCTGGGGTTGGGTCGGACTGAACTGGCCTGAGCTGTGGCTGCTGGGACTTAGTTCTGGGGTTGGGTCGGACTGAACTGGCTTGAGCTGGGGCTGGGGCTGGGGCTGCTGGGTGCGCTGGGACTGAGCTCTGGGGTTGGGTCGGACTGAACTGGCCTGAGCTGGGGCTGCTGTGACTGAGCTCTGGGATTGGGTCGGACTGAACTGGCCTGAGCTGGGGCTGCTGGGTGCGCTGGGACTGAGCTCTGGGGTTTCGTCGGACTGAACTGGCCTGAGCTGGGGCACTGGGACTGAGCTCTGGGGTTGGGTCGGACTGAACTGGCCTGAGCTGTGGCTGCTGGGACTGAGCTCTGGGGTTGGGTCGGACTGAACTGGCTTGAGCTGGGGCTGGGGCTGCTGGGTGCGCTGGGACTGAGCTCTGGGGTTGGATCGGACTGAACTGGCGTGAGCTGGGGCTGATGGGACTGAGCTCTGGGGTTGGGTCGGACTGAACTGGCCTGAGCTGGGGCTGCTGGGACTGAGCTCTGGGGTTGGGTCGGACTGAACTGGCCTGAGCTGTGGCTGCTGGGACTTAGTTCTGGGGTTGGGTCGGACTGAACTGGCTTGAGCTGGGGCTGGGGCTGCTGGGTGCGCTGGGACTGAGCTCTGGGGTTGGGTCGGACTGAACTGGCCTGAGCTGGGGCTGCTGTGACTGAGCTCTGGGATTGGGTCGGACTGAACTGGCCTGAGTTGGGGCTGCTGGGTGCGCTGGGACTGAGCTCTGGGGTTTTGTCGGACTGAACTGGCCTGAGCTGGGGCTGCTGGGACTGAGCTCTGGGGTTGGGTCGGACTGAACTGGCCTGAGCTGGGGCTGCTGGGTGCGCTGGGACTGAGCTCTGGGGTTGGATCGGACTGAACTGATCTGAGCTGGGGCTGCTGGGACTGAGCTCTGGGGTTGGGTCGGACTGAACTGGCCTGAGCTGGGGCTGCTGGGACTGAGCTCTGGGGTTGGGTCGGACTGAACTGGCCTGAGCTGTGGCTGCTGGGACTTAGTTCTGGGGTTGGGTCGGACTGAACTGGCTTGAGCTGGGGCTGGGGCTGCTGGGTGCGCTGGGACTGAGCTCTGGGGTTGGGTCGGACTGAACTGGCCTGAGCTGGGGCTGCTGTGACTGAGCTCTGGGATTGGGTCGGACTGAACTGGCCTGAGCTGGGGCTGCTGGGTGCGCTGGGACTGAGCTCTGGGGTTTCGTCGGACTGAACTGGCCTGAGCTGGCCTGAGCTGGGGCACTGGGACTGAGCTCTGGGGTTGGGTCGGACTGAACTGGCCTGAGCTGGGGCTGCTGGGACTGAGCTCTGGGGTTGGGTCGGACTGAACTGGCCTGAGCTGGGGCTGCTGGGTGCGCTGGGACTGAGCTCTGGGGTTTGGCCTGACTGAACTGGCCTTAGCTGGGGCTGCTGGGACTGAGCTCTGGGGTTGGAGTCGGACTGAACTGGCCTGAGCTGGGGCTGCTGGAGTGCGCTGGGACTGAGCTCTGGGGTTTCGTCGGACTGAACTGGCCTGAGCTGGGGCACTGGGACTGAGCTCTGGGGTTGGGTCGGACTGAACTGGCCTGAGCTGGGGCTGCTGTGACTGAGCTCTGGGATTGGGTCGGACTGAACTGGCCTGAGTTGGGGCTGCTGGAGTGCGCTGGGACTGAGCTCTGGGGTTTCGTCGGACTGAACTGGCCTGAGCTGGGGCACTGGGACTGAGCTCTGGGGTTGGGTCGGACTGAACTGGCCTGAGCTGGGGCTGCTGGGACTGAGCTCTGGGGTTGGGTCGGACTGAACTGGCCTGAGCTGTGGCTGCTGGGACTTAGTTCTGGGGTTGGAGTCGGACTGAACTGGCTTGAGCTGGGGCTGGGGCTGGGGCTGCTGGAGTGCGCTGGGACTGAGCTCTGGGGTTGGGTCGGACTGAACTGGCCTGAGCTGGGGCTGCTGTGACTGAGCTCTGGGATTGGGTCGGACTGAACTGGCCTGAGCTGGGGCTGCTGGGTGCGCTGGGACTGAGCTCTGGGGTTTCGTCGGACTGAACTGGCCTGAGCTGGGGCACTGGGACTGAGCTCTGGGGTTGGGTCGGACTGAACTGGCCTGAGCTGTGGCTGCTGGGACTGAGCTCTGGGGTTGGGTCGGACTGAACTGGCTTGAGCTGGGGCTGGGGCTGCTGGGTGCGCTGGGACTGAGCTCTGGGGTTGGGTCGGACTGAACTGGCCTGAGCTGGGGCTGCTGGGTGCGCTGGGACTGAGCTCTGGGGTTTCGTCGGACTGAACTGGCCTGAGCTGGGGCACTGGGACTGAGCTCTGGGGTTGGGTCGGACTGAACTGGCCTGAGCTGGGGCTGCTGGGACTGAGCTCTGGGGTTGGGTCGGACTGAACTGGCCTGAGCTGGGGCTGCTGGGTGCGCTGGGACTGAGCTCTGGGGTTTGGCCTGACTGAACTGGCCTTAGCTGGGGCTGCTGGGACTGAGCTCTGGGGTTGGGTCGGACTGAACTGGCCTGAGCTGGGGCTGCTGGGTGCGCTGGGACTGAGCTCTGGGGTTTCGCCGGACTGAACTGGCCTGAGCTGGGGCACTGGGACTGAGCTCTGGGGTTGGGTCGGACTGAACTGGCCTGAGCTGGGGCTGCTGGGACTGAGCTCTGGGGTTGGGTCGGACTGAACTGGCCTGAGCTGGGGCTGCTGGGTGCGCTGGGACTGAGCTCTGGGGTTTCGTCGGACTGAACTGGCCTGAGCTGGGGCACTGGGACTGAGCTCTGGGGTTGGGTCGGACTGAACTGGTCTGAGCTGGGGCTGCTGGGACTTAGTTCTGGTGTTGGGTCGGACTGAACAGGCTTGAGCTGGGGCTGGGGCTGCTGGGTGCGCTGGGACTGAGCTCTGGGGTTGGGTCGGACTGAACTGGCCTGAGCTGGGGCTGCTGTGACTGAGCTCTGGGGTTGGGTCGGACTGAACTGGCCTGAGCTGGGGCTGCTGGGACTGAGCTCTGGGGTTGGGTCGGACTGAACTGGCATGAGCTGGGGCTGCTGGGACTGAGCTCTGGGGTTGGGTCGGACTGAACTGGCGTGAGCTGGGGCTGCTGGGACTTAGTTCTGGGGTTGGGTCGGACTGAACTGGCTTGAGCTGGGGCTGGGGCTGCTGGGTGCGCTGGGACTGAGCTCTGGGGTTTGGTCGGACTGAACTGGCCTGAGCTGGGGCTGCTGGGACTGAGCTCTGGGGTTGGGTCAGACTGAACTGGCCTGAGCTGGGTCTGCTGGGTGCACTGGGACTGAGCTCTGGGGTTGGGTCAGACTGAACTGAGCTGGGGCTGCTGGGACTGAGCTCTGGGGTTGGGTGGGACTGAACTGGCCTGAGCTTGGGCTGCTGGGACTTAGTTCTGTGGGGTTGGGTCGGACTGAACTGGCCTGAGCTGGGGCTGCTGGGTGCGCTGGGACTGAGCTCTGGGGTTGGGTCGGACTGAACTGGCCTGAGCTGGGACTGAGCTCTGGGGTTGGGTCGGACTGAACTGGCCTGAGCTGGGGCTGCTGGGACTGACCTCTGGGGTTGGGTCGGACTGAACTGGCCTGAGCTGGGGCTGCTGGGACTGAGCTCTGGGGTTGGGTCGGACTGAACTGGCCTAAGCTGAGGCTGCTGGGTGCGCTGGGACTGAGCTCTGGGGTTTGGTCGGTCTGAACTGGCCTGAGCTGGGGCTGCTGGGTGCGCTGGGACTGAGCTCTGGGGTTGGGTCGGACTGAACTGGCCTGAGCTGGGGCTGCTGGGTTCGCTGGGACTGAGCTCTGGGATTTGGCCTGACTGAACTGGCCTGAGCTGGGGCTGCTGGGGCTGCTGGGACTGAGCTCTGGGTTTGGGCCAGACTGAACAGGCCTGAGCTGGGGCTGCTGGGACTGAACTGGCCTGAGCTGGGACTGCTGGGACTTAGCTCTGGGGTTGGGTCAGACTGAACTGGCCTGAGCTGGGGCTGCTGGGACTGAGCTCTGGGGTTGGGTCAGACTGAACTGGCCTGAGCTGGGGCTGCTGGGGGTGCATGAAGTCCTCTCCCCAGGTGTCAGGCTGTGCTGGGTCCAAACCCAAACTCAGTGTTTAATCCTGTACTGCGGAGTGTCTGAGCGGTATGTGAGACGTGGCAGAGCTGTGGAGGCCTGGCCAGCCGGTACATCTGTTTCCTGTGTTTCTAGAGCTCCACTTTCTGATCAGACACACTGAGACCCAATGTTCCATGTGTTTCTAGAGCTCCACTCTCTGCAGAGCAGACAGACACTGAGATCCAAATGGCATCCTATTCCCTATGTAGTGCACTACTTTAGACCCTATTCCCCATATAGTACACTACTTGTGGGACCTGGTCTAAAGTTGTGTACAACATCAAGAATAGGGTGCCATTTGGGACGCACAAGTCTCTCCTCAACTCCACTTGGCCTCACACAACCTGTCCTGTGATTAACAGAAAACAACTGGCGGGTTGCAACTTCTCTTTTTTGAGAGAGAAAAAAAATAACAAAGCATTCCCCATGCTAAGACTGGACACACAACGCCATCTTGCTCCTACCGTCTTAGAAAAACTCAACAGAAACTCAAACAGGATGTACCAGTGACTAGAACTGAACCATTCAACGCTGGTCTGACCAATCGGAATCCAAGCTTCAAGATTGTTTTATCACGCGAACTGGGATATGTGCCGGTCAGCCTCAGAGAATAAAATCGACCTATTTATTCGATTTTAATTTTACTTAACCTTTATTTAACTAGGCAAGTCAGTTAAGAACACATTCGTATTTACAATGACGGCCTAGGAACAGTGGGTTAACCTCTAAGGGCTAGGGGGCAGTGTTCGAAAGTACAAAGAGTCTGACATGCCCAAAGTAAACTGCCTGTTACTCAGGCCCAGATGCTAGGACATGCATACTGAATAATGGTACTATTGAACAGAAAACATTCTGTAGTTTCTGAAACTGTTAAAATAATGTCTGTGAGTATAACAGAACTGATATGGCAGGCAAAAACCAGAGGAAAATCCACCCGTGTTTTTTTGATGTCACGCTTTTTCCATTGACTTGCTATTGTCTATAGAGTGAATTAGCTCCCAGATTTCAGTTCCTAAGGCATCCACTAGATGTCAACAGTCTTTAGACATGGTTTCAGGCTTGTTTTTTGAAAAACGAACAAGAAATAGAAGTTCTTACAAGTGGCTGTTGAAACGGACACTGTTTTGCGCGTGTGAATGGGTGTGCGCTCCTCGTTTCTTTTCTATTGAACAGACTGTTTTCTGTCTGAAATGTTATCGTTTATTTAGATATTTGACATCCTGAGGATGAATTAGAAACATCGTTTGACTTTACCAGTAACTTGTTGGATTTCTTTGTCTGCATGTTGAACGACTGGATTACAGATCTCCATGGCGCCAACTAAACTGACTTCTTGGGATATAAAAGGACTTTATCGAACAAAACGACCATTCTTTGTGTTCCTGGGACCCGTGTGATTGCAAACAGAGGAAGATCTTTAATGGTAAGTGATTTATTTTAACGTTATTTTTTATTTTGTAACGCCTGTGCTGGTTTGAATAATATTTTGTTGTGGGGCGCTGTCCTCAGATAATCGAATGTTCTGCTTTTGCCCTAAAGCCTATTGTAAATCTGACAACGTGGTTTGATTACCAAGATTCTAAGCTTTTGAATGGTGTACAACACTTGTATTTTAATGAATGTTCAATATTACTATTTTTGTCATTTGAATTTGGCACATTTCACTGGATGTTGTCGTAGGTGGACCGCCGAAATAGGTTAACTTCTTTGGGAGCAGCGCACGAAGTGACCGTTTGAGACCATGGCGTGCCCAAAGTAAAATGCCTCCAAAATGTGCTTCTTCTTGAGCCACTCCTTTGTTGCCTTGGCCATGAGTTTTGGGTCGTTATCATGCTGGAATTCCCATCCACGACCCATTTTCAATGCCCTGGCTGTGGGAATGAGGTTCTCACCCAAGATTTGACGGTACATGGCCGCGTCTATCGTCCCTTTGATGCGGTGAAGTTGTCCTGTCCCCTTAGCAGAAAAACACCCCCAAAGCATAATGTTTCCACCTCCATGTTTGACGGTGGGCATGGTGTTCTTGGGGTCATAGGCAGCATTCCTCCTCCTCCAAACACGGCAAGTTGAGTTGATGCCAAAGAGCTCCATTTTGGTCTCATCTGACCACAACACTTTCCCCCAGTTGTCCTCTGAATCATTCAGATGTTCATTGGCAAACTTCAGACGGGCATGTATATGTGCTTTCTTGAGCAGGGGGACCTTGCGGGCGCTGCAGGATTTCAGTCCTTCACGGCATAGTGTGTTACCAATTGTTTTCTTGGTGACTATGGTCCCAGCTGCCTTGAGATCATTGACAAGATCCTCCCGTGTAGTTCTGGGCTGATTCCTCACCGTTCTCATGATCATTGCAACTCCACGAGGTGAGATCTTGGATGGAGTCCCAGGCCGAGGGAGATTGACAGTTCTTTTGTGTTTCTTCCATTTGCGAATAATCGCACCAACTGTTGTCACCTTCTCACCAAGCTGCTTGGTGATGGTCTTGTAGCCCATTCCAGCCTTGTGTAGGTCTACAATCTTGTCCCTGACATCCTTGGAGAGCTCTTTGGTCTTGGCCATGGTGGAGAGTTTGGAATCTGATTGATTGATTGCTTCTGTGGACAGGTGTCTTTTATACAGGTAACAAGCTGAGATTAGGAGCACTCCCTTTAAGAGTGTGCTCCTAATCTCAGCTCGTTACCTGTATAAAAGACACCTGGGGAGCCAGAAATCTTTCTGATTGAGAGGGGGTCAAATATGTATTTCCGTCATTAAAATGCAATTCCATTTATAACATTTTTCACATGCGTTTTTCTTGATTTCTTTGTTGTTATTCTGTCTCTCACTGTTCAAATAAACCTACCATTAAAATTATAGACTGATCATTTCTTTGTCAGTGGGCAAACGTACAAAATCAGCTGGGGATCAAATACTTTTTTCCCTCACTGTAGGTGTCTGGTTAGACTGTAAACTCTCCTTCCAGACTCACCATCAAACATCTCCAATCTAAAATTAAATCTAGAATTGGCATCCTATTTCGCAACAAAGCATCCTTCACTCATGCTGCCAAACATACCCTCGTAAAACTACGATCCTACCGATCCTCGACTTCGGTGATGTCATTTACAAAATAGCCTCCAATACTCTACTCAACAAACTGAAAGCAGTCTATCACAGTGCCATCCATTTTGTTACCAAAGCCCCATATACCACCCACCACTGCGACCTGTACGCTCTCGTTGGCTGGCCCTCGCTTTACACTCGCCGCCATACCCACTGGCTCCAGGTCATCTACAAGTCCCTGCTAGGTAATGTCCCGCCTTATCTCAGCTCGCTGGTCACCATAGCAGCACCAACCCGTAGCACGCGCTCCAGCAGGTATATCTCACTGGTCACCCCCAAAGCCAATTCCTCCTTTGGCCGACTCTTCTTCCAGTTCTCTGCTGCCAATGACTGCAACGAACTACAAAAATCTCTGAAACTGGAGACTCTTATCTCCCTCACCAGCTTTAAGCACCAGCTGTCAGAGCAGCTCACAGACCCCTGCACCTTTATATAGCCCATCTGTAAATAGCCCAACCGACTACTTCATCCCCTACCGTATTTATTTATTTATTTATCTTGTTCCTTTGCACCCCAGTTTTTCTACATTGCACATTCATCTACTGCACATCTACCATTCCAGTGTTTAATTGCTATATTGTAATTACTTTGCCACCATGGCCTATTTATTGCCTTACCTTCCTTATCCTACCTCATTTGCACTCTTTGTATATAGATTTGTTTTTTCTACTGTATTATTGACTGTATGCTTGTTTACTCCATGTGTAACTCTGTGTTGTTTGTGTCGAACTGCTTTGCTTTATCTTGGCCAGGTCGCAGTTATAAATGAGAACTTGTTCTCAACTTGCCTACCTGGTTAAATAAAGGTGAAATAATATACAATTAAAAACCTGCAAGGCTCTCCAGAGGGTGGTGAGGTCTGCCCAACGCATCACCAGGGGCAAACTACCTGCCCTCAATGACACCTATAGCACCCGACGTCACAGGAAGGCCAAAAAGATCATCAAGGACAACAACCACCTGAGCCACTGCCTGTTCAACCCGCTATCATCCAGAAGGCGAGGTCAGTACAGGTGCATCAAAGCTGGGACCGAGAGACTGAAGAACAGCTTCTATCTCAAGGCCATCAGACTGCTAAATTAACTCAGAGAGGCTGCTGCCTAAACGGGTACCCAATCACTGGACACTTTAATAAATGGATCACTAGTCACTTTAAACAATGCCACCTTAAATAATGCCACTTTAATAATGATTACATATCCTACATTTCTCATCTCATGTGTTTATACTGTACTCTATACCATCTACTGCACCTTGCCTATGCCGCTCGGCTGTTGCTCATCCATATATTTATATGTACATATTCTCATTCACCTCTTTTAGATTCGTGTGTATAAGGTAGTTGTTGTCGGGGAATTGTTAGATTACTTGTTAGATATTACTTCACCTTTCGGAACCAGAAGCACAAGTATTTCGCTACACTCGCATTAACATAGCAGCTTTCCACGTGTATGTGACCAATACAATTTTATTTGATTTGAAATAAAAGGTGACATGTAAAATGACAGAAAATTAAATGTTGAAGTTTATTTAGTCTTAAAAATTAGAACAATGCCATGCTACAATAGTGAATTGTATTCATATGAAGGCACGTGTAACTAATATTTTTCTGTAATTGTATGTATTTAGCACCACTAGTCTTATATCTAGCAGATTAGTGAAGTGAGCCATGCAATGTTAAGAAATAAATATACAAGGGGACCAAACCCGCAGCTGTTACTAATGCTACAATAAAACAGGTAAAAAGAAAGGTAAAATCAGGGTTGGGATGTGTTCACTGTTGACTCATTGAGAAGGGATAGAAGAGTCGGTCTTTATAAAATAATCCCATGTGTTGAGGAGATGGTGTTGAGGAGATGGTTATTACTGAGGTCCACCATCAGGAGGCGCTATAGGATGCTTGTGATGGTGATAGTTCAGTCCCTACCCCCTTAGATCTGACTGGAAATGGGATAGATATCAGCAGTCCTCCTGTTGTTACCCCATGATCCCAGACACACTGTTACATCCTCCTGTTGTTACCCAGCTGCACCCCCTGTGTCCAGACACACTGTTACATCCTCCTGTTGTTACACAGCTGCACCCCCTGTGTCCAGACACACTGTTACATCCTCCTGTTGTTACCCAGCTGCACCCCCTGTGTCCAGACACACTGTTACATCCTCCTGTTGTTACCCAGCTGCACCCCCTGTGTCCACACACACTGTTACATCCTCCTGTTGTTACCCAGCTGCACCCCCTGTGTCCAGACACACTGTTACATCCTCCTGTTGTTACCCAGCTGCACCCCCTGTGTCCACACACACTGTTACATCCTCCTGTTGTTACCCAGCTGCACCCCCTGTGTCCAGACACACTGTTACAGAAGAACAAAAGGACAGCAGAGCGAATCAAAACTACACAATCAAAATCACAAGAACAAAAGGCCACAAAATATTAAAAAAAACAGGACCAAAAACCCCCACCCGACGAGGAACTGAGGAAAAGATTCAGTCCAAACAAAAATATAAAATATAGTAAGACAGGACCAAAAACCTCCACTCAAACGAGAAAGGAGGAAAAGATCCAGTCTAACCAAAAAGAAGAACGCTAAATAAACAAACAACACATAATGTCAAAGCAATGAGCATGTAGTGCATAGCCTTGCCTGAGGTTCTCAGTAATGGAGAATATAAAAAGAGTAATATGTAAACTAAAAACATAAACAAAACACACCAAACAAAAACTAAACAGTACAGAATAAGCACATACTAAAACACCAAATTCAAACAAGATCCTCCCTCGCAGATACCACTCCTAACAGGTAACATACCAAATATGAAAAACCCATCAGAAGATTAAGAGCACGGTCCGTAGACACTTATAACCAGAATACCCTATGTTACCTAACATGTATTGATTAATTAGCGTTTCAGAAGACCTAAACATCATTAATTTTAAAAAATAATAAAAGAAAAGAGGATGAAACGGGGGCATAAGAACAAAAATCCATATACCATCTAAGCACATTCTTCATCCTTACATAGAGAACAGGCCCCCCTCTGACACATATCACAAACCACAGATCATCATAAAGCATATATCCATCACTGTGAGACTTAGAGCACCACTTGCAACGTTCATGCTTATGACAAGATTCATGCACATGAACAATCAAAGTCATCACAATCAGGAACCCATCATATACAGGAATATAGATTCAAAACCTGATTCAATCTCAACTCTGGGTTTAAATTCATTAGGGACACCACGAGGTTGTCCTATTACATCTAAATAGACCTTATTGTCAGACTTGTAATCTCCTTACTCTATGTTTTGTAGTTAACTGCTTAGTATCACTAGGATCCCATTCAGTGACAGCTGTTGAATTAACCCAACCCCCGCACAAAGGCCTGTCCATCCTTTTGGTAATGTTTCCCTTAATCTTTGCCCTCCACTGTCAGCTACTACCACTGTCTGTTCTTCATATGGTGCAATACATGTTAGTGCTAGAGTCTGATTTTGACAGCCAACTTGAATAATAACTTTTATTCCCCAACTACCAGCTGCTCAATACAAACATTCAGCTGGACAGTAAGGCCTTTCTGATCTACTCAAATAACAAAAGTTTTTATTAACTTCTTTGGGAGCAGCGCACGAGGTGACGGTTTTGGAGAGCCTGGCGTGCCCAAAGTAAAATGCCTCCCATTCAGGCCCAGAAAATAGGATATGCACATATTTAGTACCATTGGATAGGAAACACTCTGAATTTTCTAAAAGTGTTAACATTTTGTCTGTGAGTATAACAGAACGGATATGGCAGGCAAAAATCCGAGGAATTTCTGTCCTGAAAAAAAGTGATTTTGACACATTGCCTCATTTGGAACCCCTCCCTTAGGAAAATGCCCATATAAGGGCATATGAATGCAGTACCTATTGCTTCCTCTGGATGTCAACAGTCTCGAGAAAGTGTTCTGATTCTGTTTAGATGCTTTATATGGCAGAAGAAGAAAAATTAGGAAGTGGTCACACAGAATGTCAGAGGAAACGCGCGTTCATGGCTGGCGCGCTCTGGGGTTTTTTCCTTTCTTATCGCCCAGTTTATATTCCGGTTGAAATATTATACTATTTATACATAAAAGTGTTCCTAAGAACACATTATCAATTATGTTTGATTGTTCTTGGACAAGTTTATAGGTATAAGTTGAACGAGTTCTCTTCACGTTTCAATGGACGAGTCGATGCTGTATTTTCTCATTATAACGCGCCAACCAAACTGAGATTTATGGATATAATACATTACTTTTTCTAACTAAAGAACCATGGATTGTCTTCATTGGACACTTGGGAAGCCCTCAGCAGAAGTTCTTCAAAAGGTAATTGATTTGTTTTCGCTGTGAAATGTGTTTTCTGTGAACCATGATGGCTTATGAATTTATGGTAATGGTAAAAATATTGGAGGTGCTACCCTCAAACAATCAAATTTGGTGCTTTCGCCGTAAAGCCTTTTTGAAATCTGACAACGCTGATATTGTGATATTGCCAAGAAGCAGAGCTTTTGATGACTATGCAACACTTGTATTTTGATGCATGTTTAATAATTCAACTTTTGGATTTTGAATTTGGCGCCTTGCATTTCACCGGGTAGTGTCGGGAGTGGGGCGCTAGATTATACAATCCCTATAATCATAAGGATTAGGTACCACCACTAATTCTGTCAGTGGAGTGGGTGCGCATAATAAGCAATTTGTCAAGTTTAATTTTAATGCTGTATATTGAGCCTATTTATACCATTAATTCTTTACTATGTCTTCTAGAACTGCATCCTTATACGGTCCAGGGATTGAAATATCAGTTGAAGATACAGAGTCCTTTACATAAGGCAGGCTGTTAGACATGGTGAAAAGGTTCCAAATGTTGGTAAAGAACCCACCAGTCTCTGACACATCTAGTTACTTTGTGATTGCTGTAGACTGTTTCGTAGTAGCAGTAGATATAGTCAACGTAGTAACTGCTGTAGTGTTCAAGGCAACCACTGTTGTTGTCATTCGTGTAGTCATCACAGGCCCATCCTGTTCAGGTGTCAGTGCTGGTCCCAGTCTGATGATTGCCAAACTATTTCCATCAGTAACTCTAGTATTTGCTATTTCAACAATGAACTCCTCACCTTCCACATGTTCAAACTTCTTAATGGTGAGTATCCAAGTGTCTTCTTCTTTGGTTAATGTCAGGTCACATCCTTTTGGGTCCCAGATGACTTCTCCCTTCATCTGATGATGTGTCCATCCACAGAAGGCTGTCTCTGGCAGAGGTTTTATCCTCTTGATTGAGATGGACTTCTGTTCTCCTTTTTCTGTTATCAGCTGAGTTGAAATAAGAATACTAACTGACATCCTCCCCATGAGGTTCAATAAGCACTTTTCTTCTTGGCCTATTTCTAACACAATGAGGTAGGTTAACAGTCACTTTACTTAGGTTTACTGGTGCTACTATCATTTCAATGTCATTGTTCTTCTGTTGTTTCAGGTTCCATTGATTGTCATTAGAAGTCTTCAAGGACAGAAAAGTCAATTGTGGGGAAATCCCCCTCTTCTTCAACCTGTAGAAGTTCACCTCGTCCTGCCCCTTGTGAAGGTTCACTCTCTCCTGTAACCTGTGGACATAGTCCTTCCTCTTCACCTGGTGGAAGCCCTCCTTCCAGTCTGAATGGGCCCCCCTCAGGGAATGCATTGATTTCAGGGAAATGTGGTTCCCACTCTTCAGTTGGTATCACGGGGTCCCATTGTAACAGGCTTCTGTCAGGGAGATCTTCCTCTTGGTGGATTAGTCTCATCCTGGCTTCCACTTGGTCTGCTGACATCTTGCCTCCTCCCTGGCGCCTCGATCTCCTCTGCTGCTCCCGTTCCCTCTGAGCTCCTGCCTGGTTGATTAGCATTCTCTGCGTTCTCATGTCTCAATGGTTGTCTCCTCCTCTCTGACGGACTCTAGAGCAATGGTTTAGATGTTGCCACGTCTTGCTTCCTTTCACCTGGACGGCAGTTGGCGTTGTTCGAACCACCTCGTAGGGTACTTCCCTCTTTTGCTCATTCCATTCTTCCAGAACACTCAGACCTGGTCACCTCAGATCACCGGACGTGGAACCTCTGGTCCTGGTGCAGATTATCTCCCTTCTTTCTGTGAAGCATTCACACTTAGAGACTTACGGCCTCTGTTCTATGATTACACCATACACCCTCTTATGTCCATCACTCATCACACAACACACTGACATTCCAGCTGAAGCTGGCGAACCTCTCTCCTTCTGGTTCCTAAGAGAGTGATAGCAGAATACTTGGAAAGCAAAAATCATAACAGTTTTGACAATGTGATATGTTATGCATAAAGATATATGCCCAAAAACCTAAATCTAAGACCATGACAATTCCCACTCTCTCTTCACCTGCCTCTACGCCTTAAGGATGCTCTCCTGCTGGACTCTGCAAAAATAAAAGCCCTAAAAAGCTTCCTCATGCTTTCATCCAGTCTTCCCCTTTCAGCCCCAGGTTCTGAGAGGTGTTCCCAAGTCATGTCATTTTTACTTAGTTCTCCATCTCAACTAATAGGCATGTCACCTGCTATGCATATCCCTAATCAACATTACATCTACTTTAAATAAATCAAAACTGTATATGCTTTCATATCAATGTCTTCAATATGTTATTTAGAGTACAATTACCCTAACATATTTTTTCTTACGATGCATTAACCTATAAAGCAATTAACTCTTAACTTAACCCATCTGCATGTATATCCACAGTGAAATCTAATCTCTTTCTTTAACTCCTCTTCTTCTGTTATGGTGTTTTCAAGCTCATCCCTTACATGGTGTACCTTACTTCTTGTGAGAATTATGCACCCACCAAAGAGAGACATATCAATCTTTACCACTGCAGCTGTTGCAAGGAGTACCGTATGTGTGGACCAGACCAAATCTATCCCAACATCCCCTCCTGGTGTATCTGGATGTTCACTCAATCTCCGGAATTCAGTCCATCTCTGGCTCCTTATGTGCTGCTTACACCTGAGGATATACACACTCCAACATGGGTCATTTCCTGACAACAGACTCTCTTCTTAAGTCAAGATTACTAATTCGTAAATATTTAATTAACATCCCTATGTAAACATTCTATCTCAACCACCCTTCTCCTGCTACATTTACACATAATGATTGCCCAACTGCGGTCCCTACCGCAACAGTCATAAAATGTATTACTGCACGTAATCAGTTAAGTGTCTTCCACCAGTAAAAATATTAAAGAAACAAGAAGAATATCCAACCTAACCAAACTCTTAAGTCATAACTTTCTTAAACTTGCACCATAGTGTTCAAATTCCCACCATCATCACTTTTCCTCTCACCATAATTTAGATATGTGTAATGTTCAATTTCCTTACAATTGTCCCTATATTTTACACAGACAGCTTTTCTTCCTTTCCTGTAAGCGATCTCCTGAAACCATATACATAGTGTCTAGAAACAACACCCCTCTATTATCATAACCTTCATTTATGAGTCCCCTCAGATCCCCAATGTAGTCACAGCCCATCAAACCCATAGCACATTAATCACTACTCCTAATTCACTACCACAGTTGAATACATACTAAAACATTCTCTAATCAATTTAGTCAATATTCATCAATCCCTCCTCTGGAACAATGATCACTCATGTTCCACAAAACCTTAAAACACATGGACTTAAGAGAAAAAATTAATACTTGTTTAAAATCTTCCCATTACTTTTAAAGTAACTAAAGCTGGGGAAAAACGTCCAACTGTTACGTTCTATGCCCAATTATGCTGGTCTTCATGCCATCTCAATCATTACCATTATTGGGTGTTATTTCAAAACACAGACTATAAAACTTATATGCAATTACTTGTATTCTATAACCCAGACATCCCTATTAAAATGTACACTTATAAAAAAATGTACTTTCAGTACAAGTAATAGCTATTCTCATTACAGCCCCTTTGCCCCTGTTTGTCTGTCATGAGAGGCCTAGAACGAAAAGCAAGTTATCCCGATGCATTCTTAGACTATACTCATTTATAGTTTATTAGCCCTTGTTCCCTTTTTTGCCTTCTTGCTTCTTGCACAAACCATTAATACATTAACTTCCTTCTCAAATTCACTGGTGTTAGCAAAACATTTAAACCAAGCAACAACAATCAGAAACTATCAATCCCTAATACATTAATTACTAAACTCAAATCAATCCTTCAGTTTTAAAATCCTTCAGTTTCCAAATCATAATTAAAAACCCAATTAATTATCCAACCAAAATGTAAAATGACATTGCTCAGTGATTCAAATTGGTCCTATCGCCCAAAGTAAAAAACTAAATTTAACACACATCAACATTATCAGAATGTACATTTATATTAACATCCAGTATAATTATTCCATAACTTTTTTTATCACGATTATAATACAGATCAGTATCTCAATGCATTCTTAATCTAAATTACTATAATGTTATGTAGTGTATGGACCTCTACAATCAACCTGATACCCCAAAAGTCTAAAACAATTTTGGGCACAGTTGACCAACCCCCTCTTTCAGGCACTAATTCTTCTGGCGTCCTTTTTGTCTTCTTCAGATAGTTAGAGGGGGTTTTGAGGTATACACAGTGTTCGGTCCAATTATCCCTTCCATGCATTAAGATACTGTCTGATGTCACTTTTTATGATAACCTTGAGATAACAGATCAGAACAACATTTTAGTTTAGTTCATTAACTCTATAATAAATTATTACTTTTAACCAATGATTCTTAATACAAATGTCTAAACATATGTCAGAATAGAGAGAATAACAACACATTCTATTGAAACTATTCATTCAAATTGGCTACTAATACTCCCCATCGCACTGTCAACTTCATCGCAGAGCCACAGGATCAGGAGGTTGGACCTATAACCCATCAGAATTAGAACAAACAAACAACACAACAATACACTCCTTCACATACAACTCCATACACTCCTACACATACAACTCCATACACTCCTACACATCCCTCAAGGTGTGTAAACCTCAAACCAAAACCTCAAAGGACTGTACCCTCTCCCATTTTTAACACACAACTTTCCATGAGAGAAATGTGTAAAAGTAATAACACTACTACTGGTCAAAAATACAACAACATTTCAAATAACAAAATCAAATAAAAATTACTGCTCTTAAGAACTCCACAAAGAAAAATATTTTACCCATATGGCCATAGGAAAATAAACTTAAGGCAGCCTACCCTCAGTCAAAGGCAACGCCCTCTCCTTCTTCACATTGGTCCAAATCACAAATATGGCTAAGAACTAGAAACTCCATCATAATAATCAATTTTACAAATAACCTCGAAAACCAGTATGACAAATGACCTTAAATTCATTATCCAAACGACTTTCCAATGAGGGTGATCAAACCACAATGGAAAGTCATGACAGAGGTCAGAGGTCATACAAACCCTTCAAAGAAGTGTTTCTTACTATATTAGACAAATGAATGAAAAATAGTCAAACGTTTCATACATGTTGTATCCCAGGTTTCCAGTACATTCCTTTGTCAAAAGAATTCACGTTTTTAATTAAAACTCAGAAAATAAAAACTTGCCATATGTGTGCGTGCCCCTTTAAGATATCTTGGCACTCAGACAAAATGAAAAACTCACTAAACAAAGGAAAAGAACACACAAATCAAACAAAATATTTTAAACACCAACAAATAGTCATAACAAATGTGTTATGTGCGGGTATTTGCAACCCTTAAGGTAAAAACAAACAAACAATTGCCAGACTTTATTTCATTTGGTAGTTTACGGCCTCAATCTAACTCACTCTCCCAAAGATTATAGCCCCAGCAAACATTTCAAAGAGAGACAATGAAACCCCCATGTTCATACTTTAGGTGACTTCCATCAGTCAAGTGAAATTAACATCCAAAATAATCAAACAATAAACAATAACCCCTTTCCAGCAATCTAATCATTTCAACCTGTTGCATAAAGTTAGTAAAAACAGACCTATTTCTACTTTTTACTGGGAGGCCACCCCAATTATTTATTATATCTTTCCATGTGTCTATTCTATGCATTTATTTCGAATAACGAAACAGAGACTGAAGTCTTTCTTGATTCGCATGGGTTTTTAACAACTCAAAATATGTTGTCTTTTTCTCCTATAGTACTTTACCATAACTATAACCCCTTGTGTTTCTGCTCTACCACATAGCATACATATTTTATCAACAGTGAACCTCAAATCTAAATGTTTAGCGATGGGTTGAACGTAGCGAGATACAACGCTAAACTCCGTAAAACATTCGAACAATGTAATATCCACTGTCCCTGTTTCTGACAAAGATAATTCAACCTCAAAATTAACCCAAACCTTCTAAATCATATTACTACTATTTTCCACATGGCAGTCAAATACCCAAGCTAATCGTGGCTAACTCATTATTTCCAGATACAAGAAAATATATCTTCAATCTATTCACCACGCAAAGCTAGTTAGGCTCTTTACTTGCTATTTAAACATGCTGGTGACTAACTTTGCTGCTTGCAATACTTCAAATTATGTTATTTCTCTTAAATTTACTTACACCAACAATATTCAAACCAAAAAGCATTCGTCAACTTCTCAGTTATCTGCACTCTGGTATATCCAGTCTAGTGCTTTCAAACTCCAAACAAAATAACCTGACCGACATTACTAGGTATCCCATTGTACACTATCCATTCTCAGAATAATCCTATGAGCGTAATAACGCTAATAGAAGCGCTAAAATTCAATACACTTACTGAGCTTCTTATTCTGGTTCTATGTGTTTGTTCCAATTCATAATTACCTCCCTGAATTCTTTATTTAATTTGAATTCTCCTGTTGATAGGGTAACTTTGCCTTACCATATCTAGTTTACTCTTTCATATTCGAGACGAATTGGTAGAATCTACATGCACTTCTTTTAGCAACTCCATGGTTTTACATTTACTTTTTCCAAACTTCTACTTTAACACTTGTTAACTTCTTTGGGAGCAGCGCACGAGGTGACGGTTTTGGAGAGCCTGGCGTGCCCAAAGTAAAATGCCTCCCATTCAGGCCCAGAAAATAGGATATGCACATATCAAATCAAATCAAATCAAATCAAATTTTATTTGTCACATACACATGGTTAGCAGATGTTAATGCGAGTGTAGCGAAATGCTTGTGCTTCTAGTTCCGACCATGCAGTAGTATCTAACAAGTAATCTAACAAATTCACAACAACTACCTTATACACACAAGAGTAAAGGAATGAATACGAGTATGTACATATAAATATATGGATGAGCGATGGCTGACCGGCATAGGCAAGATGCAGTAGATGGTATGGAGTACAGTATATACACATATATATGAGATGAGTAATGTAGGATATGTAAACATTATATAAATGGCATTGTTTAAAGTGGCTAGTGATACATTATTTCATCCAATTATAATTATTAAAGTGGCTAGAGATTTGGGTCGATGACCGAACGGCATAGGCAAGATACAGTAGATGGTTTAGAGTACAGTGTATACATTTGATATGAGTATGTCGGATACGTAAACATTATATACAAAATTGTTTAAAGTGGCTAGTGATACATTTGTTACATCCAATTCCTATGTATAAAGTGGCTAGAGATTTAAGTCAGTATGTTGGCAGCAGCCACTCAATGTTAGTGATGGCTGTTTAACAGTCTGATGGCCTTGAGGTAGAAGCTGTTTTTCAGTCTCTCGGTCCCAGCTTTGATGCACCTGTACTGACCTCGCCTTCTGGATGATAGCGGGGTGAACAGGCAGTGGCTCGGGTGGTTGTTGTCCTTGATGATCTTTTTGGCCTTTCTGTGACATCGGGTGGTGTAGGTGTCCTGGAGGGCAGGTAGTTTAACCCGGTGATGCGTTGTGCAGTCCTCACTACCCTCTGGAGAGCCTTACGGTTGTGGGCGGAGCAGTTGCCGTACCAGGCGGTGATACAGCCCGACAGGATGCTCTCGATTGTGCATCTGTAAAAGTTTGTGAGTGATTTTGGTGACAAGCCAAATTTCTTCAGCCTCCTGAGGTTGAAGAGGCGCTGTTGCGCCTTCTTTACCACGCTGTCTGTGTGGGTGGACCAATTCAGTTTGTCCGTGATGTGTACGCCGAGGAACTTAAAACTTTCCACCTTCTCCACTACTGTCCCCTCGATGTGGATAGGGGGTGCTCCTCTCCTGTTTCCTGAAGTCCACGATCATCTCCTTTGTTTTGTTGACATTGAGTGAGAGGTTATTTTCCTGACACCACACTCCGAGGGCCCTCACCTCCTCTCTGTAGGCCGTCTCGTCGTTGTTGGTAATCAAGCCTACCACTGTAGTGTCGTCAGCAAACTTGATGATTGAGTTGGATGCGTGCTTGGCCACGCAGTCATGGGTAAACAGGGAGTACAGGAGAGGGCTGAGAACGCACCCTTGTGGGGCCCCAGTGTTGAGGATCAGCGGGGTGGAGATGTTGTTTCCTACCCTCACCACCTGGGACCGGCCCGTCAGGAAGTCCAGGACCCAGTTGCACAGGGCTGGGTCGAGACCCAGGTCTCGAGCTTAATGACGAGCTTGGAGGGAACTATGGTGTTAAATGCTGAGCTGTAGTCGATGAACAGCATTCTTACATAAGTATTCCTCTTGTCCAGATGGGTTAGGGCAGTATGCAGTGTGATTGCGATTGCGCTGCCTGTGGACCTATTGGGACGGTAAGCAAATTGGAGTGGGTCCAGGGTGTCTGGCAGGATGGAGGTGATATGATCCTTGACTAATCTCTCAAAGCACTTCATGATGACGGAAGTGAGTGCTACGGGCGATAGTCATTTAGCTCAGTCACCTTAGCTTTCTTGGGAACAGGAACAATGGTGGCCCTCTTGAAGCATGTGGGAACAGCAGACTGGGATAGGGACTGATTGAATATGTCCGTAAACACACCAGCCAGCTGGTCTGGCGCATGCTCTGAGGACACGGCCAGGGATGCCATCTGGGCCGGCAGCCTTGCGAGGGTTAACACATTTAAATGTTTTTCTCACATTGGCTGCGGTGAAGGTGACACCGCAGGTTTTGGTAGCGGGCCGTGTCGGTGGCACTGTATTGTCCTCAAAGCGAGCAAAGAAGTTGTTTAGTTTGTCTGGGAGCAGGACGTCATGGTCCGCGACGGGCTGGTTTTCTTTTTGTAGTCCGTGATTGACTGTAGACCCTGCCACATTCCTCTTGTGTCTGAGCCATTGAATTGTGACTCTACTTTGTCTCTATATTGACGCTAGCTTGTTTGATTGCCTTGCGGAGGGAGTAGCTGCACTGTTTGTATTCAGTCATGTTTCCGGTAGCCTTTACCTGGTTAAAGCAGTGGTTCGCGCTTTCAGTTTTGCGCGAATGCTGCCATCAATCCATGGTTTCTGGTTGGGGAAGGTTTTGATATTTGCTATGGGTACAACATCACCAATGCATTTGCTAATAAACTCGCTCACCGAATCAGCGTATACATCAATGTTGTTGTCAGATGCTATCCGGAACATATCCCAGTCCACGTGCTCGAAGCAATCTTGCAGCATGGAATCAGATTGGTCGGACCAGCGTTGAACAGACCTGAGAACGGGCGTTTCCTGTTTTAGTTTCTGTTTGTAGGCTGGGAGCAACAAAATGGAGTCATGGTCAGACTTGCCGAAAGGAGGGCGGAGAATAGCCTTGTATGCATCACGGAAGTTGGAATAACAGTGGTCCAGGATTTTACCAGCCCGGGTGGCACATTCGATATGCTGGTAAACTTTCGGGAGCCTTGTTCTTAAATTAGCCTTATTAAAATCCCCAGCCACAATAAATGCAGCCTCAGGATATGTGGTTTCCAGTTTACATAGAGTCCGATGAATTTCTTTCAGTGCCGTCGATGTATCAGCTTGAGGGGGGATGTACACGGCTGTGATTATAATCGAAGAGAATTCTCTTGGTAGATAATGCGGTCTGCATTTGATTGTAAGGAATTCTATGTCAGGTGAACAAAAGGACTTGAGTTCCTGTATGTTGTTATGATCACACCACGTCTCGTTAATCATAAGACACACACCCCCGCCCTTCTTCTTACCAGAGAGATGTTTGTTTCTGTCAGGCGCGATGCGTGGAGAAACCAGGTGGCTGTACCGACTCTGATAACGTGTCCTGAGTGAGCCATGTTTCCGTGAAGCAAAGAACGTTGCAGTCTCGAATGTCTCTCTGAAAGGCAACCCTCGATCGGATTTCGTCTACTTTGTTGTCAAGAGACTGTACATTGGCGATTAAAATACTCGGGAGAGGTGCACGATGCGCCCGTCGACGTAGCTTGACCAAAAGACCGCCGCGTTTCCCTCTTCTCCGGCGCCGCCGTTGTTTTGAGTAGCCACGTGCTATCCAGTCTGTTGTTGTGTTTGGGTTAACGAAAGGAGAATCCTCTTTGGGAAAGTCGTATTCCTGGTCGTAATGTTGGTAAGTTGACGTTGCTCTTATATCCAATAGTTCCTCCCGGTTGTATGTAATAAAACTTAATATTTTCCGGGGTAACAATGTAAGAAGTAATACATAAAAAAACAAAATACTGCATGGTTTCCTGAGAACGTGAAGCGAGGCTGCCATCTCTGTCGGCGCCGGAAGTAGACATATTTAGTACCATTGGATAGGAAACACTCTGAAGTTTCTAAAAGTGTTAACATTTTGTCTGTGAGTATAACAGAACGGATATGGCAGGCGAAAACCCGAGGAATTTCTGTCCTGGAAAAAGTGGTTTTGACACATTGCCTCATTTAGAACCCCTCCCTTATGAATATGCCCATATAAGGGCATATGAATGCAGTACCTATTGCTTCCTCTGGATGTCAACAGTCTCGAGAAAGTGTTTTGATTCTTTTTAGATGCTTTTAGAGCAGAGAAGAAGACGAATAAGGAAGTGGCCACACAGATGTCAATAGAAGTAAATGCGCGTTCACGGCTGGCGCGTTCTTTGGTTTTATCCTTTCTTATCGCCCAGTTTATATTCCGGTTGAAATATTATACTATTTATACATAAAAGTGTTCCTAAGGATACATTTACAATTATGTTTGATTGTTCTTGGACAAGTTTATAGGTATAAGTTGAACGAGTTCTCTTCACGTTTCAATGGAGGAGTCGACGCTATATTTTCTCATTATAACGCGCCAACCAAACTGAGATTTATGGATATAATACATTACTTTTTCTAACAAAAGAACCATGGATTGTCTTCGTTGGACACTTGGGAAGCCCTCAGCAGAAGTTCTTCAAAAGGTAATTGATTTGTTTTCGCTGTGAAATGTGTTTTCTGTGAACCGTGAAGGCTTATGAATTTATGGTAATGGTAAAAATATGTGGGGTGCTATCCTCAAAAAAATCAAATGTGGTGCTTTCGCCGTAAAGCCTTTTTGAAATCTGACAACACTGTGATATTGCCAAGAAGCAGAGCTTTTGATGACTATGCAACACTTGTATATTGATGCATGTTTAATAATTCAACTTTTGGATTTTGAATTTGGCGCCTTGCATTTCACCGGGTAGCGCCCCACCGCTCCCTAAGAAGTTAACTTGGCTTTCGAAGACCTTTGAAAGGCAGGGTAGGATAGATATGGGTCTGTAGCAGTTTGGGTCTAGAGTGTCACTCCCTTTGAAGAGGGGGATGACCGCTGCAGCTTTCCCAATCTTTGGGAATCTCAGACGACACGAAAGAGAGGTTGAACAGGCTAGTAATAGGGGTTACAACAATTTCGGAAGATAATTTTGGAACGAGAGGGGCCAGATTGTCTAGCCCGGCTGATTTATAGGGATCCAGATTTTGCAGCTCTTTCAGAACATCAGCTATCTGGATTTGGGTGAAGGAGAAATGGGGGAGGCTTGGGCAAGTTGCTGTGGCGGGTGCAGGGCTGTTGACCGGGGTAGGGGTAGCCAGGTGGAAAGCATGGCCAGCCGTAGAAAAATGCTTATTGAAGTTCTCAATTATAGTGGATTTATCTGTGGTGACAGTGTTTCCTATCCTCAACGCACTGGGCTGCTGGGAAGAGGTGCTCTTATTCTCCATAGACTTTACAGTGTCCCAGAACTTAGATCAAGTTTAAACACTTGATCAATGTAAATATCATAGAAGAGTAATGTCTTTAAGACAGCTGTTTTTAGTCAAGACTTTCGTGTATTCTAACGTAAAATGTTTTTGTTGTACTGTATGTGTGTTTATAGTTGTGTTTAATGTTGTGTTAGTGTATGTAAGTTGTTTTGTCTGAAACGTTGTTCCCCCTGCTGCTGTTGGACCAGGTCTCTCTTGTTGTACTGTATGTGTGTTTATAGTTGTGTTTAATGTTGTGTTAGTGTATGTTAGTTGTTTTGTCTGAACGTTGTTCCCCCTGCTGCTGTTGGACCAGGTCTCTCTTGTTGTACTGTATGTGTGTTTATAGTTGTGTTTAATGTTGTGTTAGTGTATGTTAGTTGTTTTGTCTGAACGTTGTTCCCCCTGCTGCTGTTGGACCAGGTCTCTCTTGTTGTACTGTATGTGTGTTTATAGTTGTGTTTAATGTTGTGTTAGTGTGTGTTAGTTGTTTTGTCTGAAACGTTGTTCCCCCTGCTGCTGTTGGACCAGGTCTCTCTTGTTGTACTGCCTGTGTGTCTATAGTTGTGTTTAATGTTGTGTTAGTGTGTGTAAGCTGTTTTGTCTGAAACGTTGTTCCCCCTGCTGCTGTTGGACCAGGTCTCTCTTGTTGTACTGCCTGTGTGTTTATAGTTGTGTTTAATGTTGTGTTAGTGTGTGTAAGCTGTTTTGTCTGAAACGTTGTTCCCCCTGCTGCTGTTGGACCAGGTCTCTCTTGGAAAAGAGATGTTATCTCAATGAGAACAACCTGTATAAATAAAGGTAAAAAAAAAGAAAGAACTATGGTTAGTTAATGTGTCTATAAAATTGCCCCATGGCTAAGCTAGATAATGTGTCTATAAAATTGCCCCATGGCTAAGCTAGATAATGTGTCTATAAAATTGCCCCATGGCTAAGCTAGATAATGTGTCTATAAAATTGCCCCATGGCTAAGCTAGATAATGTGTCTATAAAATTGCCCCATGGCTAAGCTAGATAATGTGTCTATAAAATTGCCCCATGGCTAAGCTAGATAATGTGTCTATAAAATTGCCCCATGGCTAAGCTAGATAATGTGTCTATAAAATTGCCCCATGGCTAAGCTAGATAATGTGTCTATAAAATTGCCCCATGGCTAAGCTAGATAATGTGTCTATAAAATTGCCCCATGGCTAAGCTAGATAATGTGTCTATAAAATTGCCCCATGGCTAAGCTAGATAATGTGTCTATAAAATTGCCCCATGGCTAAGCTAGATAATGTGTCTATAAAATTGCCCCATGGCTAAGCTAGATAATGTGTCTATAAAATTGCCCCATGGCTAAGCTAGATAATGTGTCTATAAAATTGCCCCATGGCTAAGCTAGATAATGTGTCTATAAAATTGCCCCATGGCTAAGCTAGATAATGTGTCTATAAAATTGCCCCATGGCTAAGCTAGATAATGTGTCTCCCATTCACACTCTTTAGCAGCAGACGGGATTGCCTTCTCACTTCCCAGTTTCGCTTTGAGTCATGGCCAAAATAACCATTGAATTGGAATTACCAGAAATGTCCCTAACTCAACAAAAGCACAGAATAGGTCTGAGTGCATGTTTCCTTCAGTGCTTAACATTCTTGTGGCATTGATATTTGCTTGCCAAAGCACAAACTGCAGTCTGAAGGACATATTATGTGAAACCCAGAGGGTCCAACTAGGTTAGGGTTTGGCTGAAACACCCAGCTATAATGGAAATATATTTTTTATTTATTTGTGTTTCAGTGCAGCATCATCTATCTCATATTGAGTTGATGTGTGTAATATTTTCCTACAGAAGATCAGTCGGGAGACTGAGATCTTGCGCTAACATCATAGCTTAGTAGAGTACATTAAAGCCGGCTTCCCTCTCTTTCGTCAAGTCTATAAAGAATCAGTCTGAATCATTTTCAGTTGATTTGTCTGCACTGTTTAGATTCATTAGACTTTAGGCCATCATTGTAAAACATATTTTTTTTCTTAACTGACCTGCATGAACAAATAAAGGTCAAATGAAATATAATCAAAATATGCATATTTACAACACAACCAGATGATTCGGTATCTGCTTCACTCTCCTCTCACATACTGTATGCTTAAATATTGATAGGATCCAAATCTTTCAAGAATCAATACTATATTGAAACATGAATAAAGAGCCCTCTCCATTCTATCCTATGACCATGATGTCAAGTTATGTCTGTGCTCATGAGATCTATAGATAGTCAACCATTTTCAAATGAGTTCCGTTCAGTATAAAGAGGATATACCCTTATTGTGTCCAGTTAGCTTAGCACCAGACACAGACAGTTTAGAGTTATTTCCATGGACACCAATAAACGGTGTATGTTCACCAGACCTGGCTTCAAAAACTATTTGAAATAGTTTCAAATACATTAGCTGTGCTTGATTCAGCTTGCCTGGCTAATGAAACCAATAAAAATTGTCCCAAAACTGTAAACCCCTCCCATTTGGCACCCTAGGCAGGATGAAGCAAACACTCAAATTACTTGAAAGTTTTTCAAATAGTATTTGAACCCAGGTATGATGTTCTCATTGAAATTAGGGGAAAATATGACTCAGCAGCTTACGGGGAAAAGTACATTTTCATACCTTCTTACTGCATCATCAGAACAGAAGTCATGTGACAGGAAGAGACGTGGTCAGTGGTTCATGGCTGATTACCGGTCACTTTCTACACTCTAAATATCTTACATTACTCATATCACATGTACACTACCGTTCAAAAGTTTGGGGTCACTTAGAAATGTCCTTGTTTTTGAAAGAAAAGCTATTTTCTTTGTCTATTAAAATAACATAAAGTTGATCAGAAATACAGTGGAGACATTTTTAATGTTGTAAATGACTATTGGAGCTGGAAAAGGCAGATTTTTTATGGAATATCTACATAGGCGTACAGAGGCCCATTATCAGCAACCATCACTCCTGTGTTCCAATGGCACGTTGTGTTAGCTAATCCAAGTTTATCATTTTAAAAGGCTAATTGATCATTAGAAAACCCTTTTGCAATTATGTTATCACAGCAGAAAACTGTTGTTCTGATTAAAGAAGCAATAAAACTGGCCTTCTTCAGACTAGTTGAGTATCTGGAGCATCAGAATTTGTGGGTTCGATTACAGGCTCAAAATGGCAAGAAACAAAGGATTTTCTTCTGAAACTCGTCAGTCTATTCTTGTTCTGAGATATGAAGGCTATTCCGTGCTAGAAATTGCGAAGAAACTGAAGATCTTGTACAACGCTGTGTACTACTCCCTTCACAGAACACCGCAAACTGGCTCTAACCAGAACAGAAAGAGGAGTGGGAGGCCCCGGTGCACAACTGAGCAAGAGGACAAGTACTTTAGAGTGTCTAGTTTGAGAAACAGACGCCTCACAAGTCCTCAACTGGCAGCTTCCTTAAATAGTACCCGAAAAACACCAGTCTCAATGTCAACAGAGGCAACTCCGGGATGCTGGCCTTCTAGGCAGAGTTCCTCTGTCCAGTGTCTGTGTTCTCTTGCCCATCTTAATATTTTATTTTTATCGGCCAGTCTGAGATATGGCTTTTTCTTTCCAATCTAATTAATTATTCTGTTAGATGTTTAAATTATAACTTTACTGATCTTTATTTTGTAAAAATAACAGGCATTTCGGTGTCAAGTGAATATCAAAATCTGTCCTTTTTGGTTCCAACCACCGGGTCTTTGTGAGACGCAGAGTAGAACGGATTATCTCTGCATGTGTCGTTACCACCGTGAAGCATGGAGGAGGAGGTGTGATGGTGTGGGGTTGCTTTGCTGGTGACACTGTCTGTGATTTGTTTAGAATTCAAGGAACACTCAACCAGCATGGCTACCACAGCATTCTGCAGCGATACGCCATCCCATCTGTTTTGCACTTAGTGGGACTCGTGGGATCATTTGTTTTTCAACAGGACAATAGACTGTGTAAGGGCTATTTGACCAAGAAGGAGAGTGATGGAGTCTGCATCACATGGCCTGGCCTCCACGATCACCCGACCTCAACCCAAATGAGATGGTTTGGGATGAGTTGGACTGCAGAGTGAATTAAAAGCATATGTGGGAACTCCATCAAGGCTGTTGGAAAAGCATTCCTGGTGAAGAATGCCAAGAGTGTGCTAAGTAGTGGCTATTTGAAGACTCTAAAATATATTTTTTAATTTGTTTAACACTGTTTTGGTTACTACATGATTCCATATGTGTTATTTCATAGTTCTGACGTCTTCACTATTATTCTACAATGTAGGTAGGTAGTAAAAATAAAGAAAAACCCTTGAATGGGTAGGTGTTCTAAAACTTTTGACTGATACTGTATATATACACAAACGTATGTGGACACCCCTTCTAATTAGTGGATTTTATGTACCCGTTGCTGACAGGTGCATAAAATCGAGCACACAGCCATGCAATCTCCATAGAAAACATTGACAGTAGAATGGCCGTACTGAAGAGCTCAATGACTTTCAACGTGGCACCTTCATAGGATGCCACCTTTCCAACAAGTCAGTTCGTCAAATTTCTGCCCTGCTAGGGCCGCCCTGGTCAACTTTAAGTCAAATCAAATCAAACTTTATTTGTCACATGCGCCGAATACAACAGGTGTAGACTTTACCGTAAAATGCTGAATACAACAGGTGTAGACTTTACCGTGAAATGCTGAATACAACAGGTGTAGACTTTAACGTGAAATGCTGAATACAACAGGTGTAGACTTTAACGTGAAATGCTTACTTACAAGCCCTTAAACAACAATGCTGTTCAAGAAGAGTTAAGAAAATATTTACCAGGTTGATTGACTGAGGTTTCTCTACTATGAATTAAAATCTTCAATCTTTAAATGAAGGTTTCAGGAAAAAAAGGCCAAGAAGCTGTGCCTCAATCCCCAAGAAAGTTTCCATCCGTGGTAAAAAAAACGTTTAATAAAGATGAATAAAACACTTAAGAAATGGAAGGTGCATACAGTACGTTTACATTTTCATAGCAGTATTGAGACCTTTTACTTTACAGTACATTAACCTGTGTAGCAGGTTGTAAGCATCACTCCAGTAATATTGAGCCACAGTCGGAGGCTGGCGATGGTGATTTAGTGACGTTTTCTCGATATACTGTAACAACACGGACTTGACAGATTTCGGACACGGTCAGTGACAGTTTTATCTGGTTCTGGACATTTACTAGAATAACAGACAGAATAACATGCTGAATTCCACGTGGACTTCCAGGCATTCCTGTTGATCTGATTAGGATAAGTCGTAATTTATTCTTCTTCCTTTGTGATTGGCTGAACCAATATGGTAATTACTTGATCTAGCCTTCTGATTGGCTGTGTGGAAATGTAGCCATATTGTTTCCACCTTTCAGATCTACAGGAGTGCCTAAAGAGAAGGGGCTAAGGGGTCTGTTTGGAATTCAGCCACAATGTTCGAAGCGTGTTACTTCATCCACTGAGGTTTCAACACATCTGGTGATTTTGTAAAATGTTCTTGGACTTTTAGTAAAACAACTGTTAAAAGAAGCATGTTACTCGGTCCACTGAGGTTTCAAGACGATGCTGGAGTAAGAGCGTACACAGGAGAAGGCAGTGAGGGAGATCTTCCCGGGGTCGATGTAGTTGTTCTCCAGACGCAGCGTCAATATGTTAGCGTCCTCGTCGTTCTGGGGGTCACAGATAGCGTCCTCCGCAAACGTCCTGTAAGATGTTGAGAAGTGACTGGTTGTACAGCATGAAGTGATTACCTATACTCTGTACTGGACTGGTCGTCGAGAAGAAAGTCAATACTCTTGAATTGATCAATCTTATGTGTTCTGTGAAGGTCTATTCAAATCATGCTCCTCTCACAAAACTACAAACTGATCAGAAAGGGTTAGCACTGAAGGTTCAGATCACAAGCCCCGCGGTTATTATAGATAGCCCCGCCCCGTGGTTATTATAGATAGCCCCGGCCCGTGGTTATTATAGATAGCCCCGCCCCGTGGTTATTATAGATAGCCCCGGCCCGTGGTTATTATAGATAGCCCCGCCCATTGGTTATTATAGATAGCACCACCCCTTGGTTATTAAAGCACTACTACTTGGTTATTATAGCCCTACCACTTGGTTATTATAGCCCCGGCCCTTGGTTATTATAGATAGCCCCGCCCCTTGGTTATTATAGATAGCCCCGCCCCGTGGTTATTATAGATAGCCCCGCCCAGTGGTTATTATAGATAGCCCCGCCCAGTGGTTATTATAGATAGCCCCGCCCCATGGATATTATAGATAGCCCCGCCCCTTGGTTATTATAGATGGCCCCGGCCCGTGGTTATTATAGATAGCCCCGCCAAGTGGTTATTATAGATAGCCTCGCCACTTGGTTATTATAGCCCTACCACTTGGTTATTATAGCCCTACCACTTGGTTATTATAGATAGCCCTACCACTTGGTTATTATAGCCCTACCACTTGGTTATTATAGATAGCCCTATCACTTGGTTATTACAGCCCAATGAATTTCCTTACTTCATCATCTTGGTATCAATAACAGTAGGTTTGTCACTGCAGTCAGTGTACTGTAGCTAGTGTATCTATTGAAATAGCACATGGTGAAAATGGTGCATCTATAAACATTTACGTCAGTGTACAGTAACAATCCAATACCTGATTTTGTTGTTATTGAGGCGTAGGAAGTGCAGAGTGCTCATCTGGTTGATACCAGGGGGAACCGTTATCAACTGGTTGTGGTCTAAACACAGCTCTGTCATGGAGGTGTAGGTACCCAAGAAGGACTGTGGCTCCACCCCTTCCCCATCCAGCTTGTTGTGGGACAGGTACAGGTACTCTATGCCCGGCTCCATGTGGGCAAACACAAATCCTGAATTAAAACATAGAACAAGATGAACATCGCGTTCCCAGAGGATAGCACTTAGAAGTATTAATTATAACACTCCTCGATGGTACATACCTGGGATCCTCTCGATCTGGTTCCCTACCAAGACCAGGTGGACCAGAGCTCTGGGCAGGTAGGATGGGACCAGGTACAGACGGTTGTAGGACAGGTCAATGGACTCCAGGTTCCTGATGGATGGATGGATGTGTGTGGTGTGTGTGTGTGTGTGTGTGTGTGTGTGTGTGTGTGTGTGTGTGTGTGTGTGTGTGTGTGTGTGTGTGTGTGTGAGAGAGAGTGAGTGAGTGAGTGAGTGAGAACCAACACATGAAAGAGAAAGGAAAGGAATATGTTATTCCCTGTAAGATGTTTTGATAAGAAAAAGAAGACTTGTGAAATCTTACTGTTTTCTTACTTGTGGTTGATCCATGCTAGAGGTGCAATCCTGGACTCATCCAGTCTGTTGTGTCTCAGTGAGATCACGTTCAGGTTAGTGGTTTGGTTGAAGACAGAGTCAGATATCTCTTCTATCAGGTTGTTCTCAAGATAAACCTCCTGTAAAGAAATAGAATGATACAATGAAGAATGGAGATGCTCTGTTGAGACCCTTCGTTCCTCTAGGAGAGATGCTCTGTTGAAACCCTTCGTTCCTCTAGGAGAGATGCTCTGTTGAGAACCTTCGTTACTTTGGGAGAAACGCTCTGTTGAGGCCCTTCGTTCCTCTGGGAGAGATGCTCTGTTGAAGCCCTTCGTTCCTCTGGGAGCGACGCTCTGTTGAGACCCTTCGTTCCTCTGGGAGAAATATCTGATGAGACCCTTCGTTCCTCTAAGGTATACACAACATACATAGCTGTTGTTATTGAATATGTTATACTGGATGTTAATTGAAGCAGGCCTCCATGTCTGTGGTAATCCTGACTGTATCTGACATGATCTTCCTGTCCCGGTTGGCGCCCCCCCTTGGGTTGTGCCGTGAGGTAGATCTTTGTGGGCTATACTTGGCCTTGTCTCAGGATGGTAAGTTGGTGGTTGGAGATATCCGTGTGGGGGGTGTGCTTTGGAAAAGTGGGTGGGGTTATATCCTGCCTGTTTGGCCCTGTCCAGGGATATCGTCGGACGGGGCCACAGTGTCTCCCGACCCCTCCTTTCTCAGCCTCCGGTATTTATGCTGCAGTAGTTTATGTGTCGGGGGCTAGGGTCCGTCTGTTATATCTGGAGTATTTCTCCTCTCTTATCCGGTGTCCTGTGTGAATTTAAGTATGCTCTCTCTAATTCTCTCTATCTTTCTTTCTTTCAGAGGACCTGAGCCTTAGGACCATTCCTCAGGACTACTTGGCCTGTTCACTACTTGCTGTCCCCAGTCCACCTGGCCGTGCTGCTGCTCCAGTGTCAACTGTTCTGCCTGCGGCTACGGAACCCTGACCTGTTCACCGGACGTGCTACCTGTCCCAGACCTGCTGTTTTGAACTCTCTAGAGACAGCGGGAGCGGTAGAGATACTCTGAATGATCGGCTATGAAAAGCCAACTGACATTTACTCCTGAGGTGCTGACCTGTTGCACCCTCGACAACCACTGTGATTATTATTATTTGACCCTGCCGGTCATCTATGAACATTTTAAAATCTTGGCCATGTTCTGTTATAATCTGTACCCGGCACAGCCAGAAGAGGACTGGCCACCCCTCACAGCCTGGTTCCTCGCTAGGTTTCTTCCTAGGTTCTGGCTTTTCTAGGGAGTTTTTCCCAGCCACCATGCTTCTACACCTGCATTGCTTGCTGTTTGGGGTTTTAGGCTGGGTTTCTGTACAGCACTTTGTGACATCAGCTGATGTAAGAAGGGCTTTATAAATACATTTGATTGATTGATTGACTGTTTGTTTGTTCAAATTGTTTCCCACAGGTAGACCTCAGTGGTAGTTTTAAGGAGAAAATGTCTGACAGAGCCACTCCTTCCTGGACTGACATGGCGCCTTGCGTGAGTCTTGGATAAGACTCTTATCCAAGAGCGTGAGTCTTGGATAAGACTTTTTATAAAGAAAAAGGCTGCAGTTGCTTCACCATGTTTCAATAAAATGTGTATCGTCTCCTTAGCAGTGAAAATGCACTGTGTTTATGACTAAAATGACAGAGAAGTAGCAGCAAAAGAAACATAGTGGTCAAGAACAGAGCCTTGAGGAACTTCAAAATGTAGTTCTCCAAGGAATTTCCATAAAATGTATAAAAGCTCACCAGTAGAGATGGGGGCAAGCCTTGGGGGACGGTCCTGAAGTGGTTTCTGCCCAGACGGAGGTAGGAGAGCTGGGAGAGGGGTCTGAAAGCTAGAGGATCCACGTTCCCTTCACTCAGGACATTCCCCTCCAACTCCAAGGTCAACAGGTCACTCAGACCTTCGAGAAATTACACAGCAATTCAAATATTTTCCAATAAAAGTCAGACCGTCTCCCTGTGTTTATATATAGTTTCAGACTCTTCCAATAACAAATATTTATGTTTCTGTTGTCAAAGTATTTTAGATTGAAGCATTATATGGCCTGAAACGCACCCAAAATGGGAAAAAAAGTTTGAAAAGTAATTTGGATTTTTGTCCAGTAAGTAGCAGCAAGCAGATTATTAGTTATTTCTTTGTATTACCTTGGAAGCTGGTCTCTTCGATCCCTTTGAGGTGATTCTCGTTGATCTTCAGCTCCTGTAGTGTTGATGGGAAGTCTGGTGGGACCTTTTCTAGGAGGTTGTTGTCCAGGTACAGACGGCTCAGGAACTTCAGGCCCTGAACAACAAACATGAACAATGTGTTGGGAAAGCCAGAAGATAAAATGGCAGTTGTATCAATGACATGTAATAGTAATGGCCAATGAAGTTAAACGGGATCGGTGTCCCCCCAGCGGGACGGTTGAGCTAACGTGCGCTAATGTGATTAGCGTGACGTCGATACTTACAAGAACATTTCCCAGGACATAGACGTATCTGATATGGGCAGAAATCTTAAATTCTTGTTAATCTAACTGCACTGTCCAATTTACAGTAGCTATTACAGTGAAATAATACCATGCTATTGTTTGAGGAGAGTGCACAGTTTTGAACATGAAAAGTTATTAATAAACCAATTAGGCACATTTGGGCAGACTTGATACAACATTTTGAACAGAAATGGAATGGTTCATTGGATCAGTTGAAAACTTTGCACATACACTGCTGCCTTCTAGTGGACAAAGACTAAATTGTGCCTTGGCTGGAATAATACATTATGGCCTTTCTCTTGCATTTCAAAGATGGTACAGAAAAAATACAAAACAAGGCATGTTTTTTTTTTTTATTTTATTTTACCAGATCTAATGTGTTATATTCTCCTACATTCATTTCACATTTCCACAAACTTCAAAGTGTTTCCTTTCAAATGGTACCAAGAATATGCATATCCTTGCGTCACGTCCTGAGCTACAGGCAGTTAGATTTGGGTGTGTCATTTGAGGCAGAAATTGAAAAAAAATCAATAAACATGTTGTATCATTGACATGTAATAGTATTAGCTAATAAAGTTGATCAATAAACATGTATCATTGACATGTAATCGTAATGGATAATAATCTGTCATTCTGTCAAAGTGGAAACAGTTAAAGAAATTGAAATATTGTACATTGGAATGTAAACTACTCAGTATGAGACCTGGATTGAAATAGCCTATTTATTTTCTTTTAAATACTTTAGGTGGGTGGGTGTGCTTGACCCGTAGCAGTGAGTGGGTGGGTGTGCTTGACCCGTAGCAGTGAGTGGGTGGGTGTGCTTGACCCGTAGCAGTGAGTGGGTGGGTGTGCTTGACCCGTAGCAGTGAGTGGGTGGGTGTGCTTGACCCGTAGCAGTGAGTGGGTGGGTGTGCTTGACCCAGAGCAGTGAGTGGGTGGGTGTGCTTGACCCGTAGCAGTGAGTGGGTGGGTGTGCTTGACCCGTAGCAGTGAGTGGGTGGGTGTGCTTGACCCGTAGCAGTGAGTGGGTGGGTGTGCTTGACCCGTAGCAGTGAGTGGGTGGGGTTTGGAAAGAAAACTGTCGATGTTGGCACTCTGTCACGATAGGGAGTTTCTTGTTAACAAAATCAAGCTTTATTTTTATTCTAGAAACGTCCTGTCTGTAGTGTCTCACCTTAGGGGACCTAGGTGATTGGATATAAAAAAAGAAAAACAAACTGCGTCGGCACGCGGATTCAAACAGAGCCAAAAACCTGGTTGCCTCTGCCAGGAGCCTGAAGATAATAACCCTGAGCACACATCAGAATCCACAAGGAAATGTTTAATTGACCTTCTGTAGTTTGAAATGAAGATGGCATTCCATAAGTGCAGACAAAGGATCATCAAGATCTGGAAAGGAATGGTCTAAGATCCCTCCCAATGTGTTCTCCAATCAGATTCTGTATGGCGGAATGGTCTAAGATCCCTCCCAATGTTTTCCAATCAGATTCTGTATGGAGGAATGGTCTAAGATCCCTCTCAATGTGTTCTCCAATCAGATTCTGTATGGAGGAATGATCTAAGATCCCTCCCAATGTCTTTTCCAATCTCATAAAACATTTTAGAAAAAGGTTCAGTGTCGTGATCCTCGTAAGGGTGCTGTACAAAACAGGAGATCCAATCATCCAATCAATCGTGCTTCTACACCTGCATTGCTTGCTGTTTGGGGTTTTAGGCTGGGTTTCTGTACAGCACTCTGTGACATCAGCTGATGTAAGAAGGGCTTTATAAATACATTTGATTTGATTTGATTTTGACCCCTATCTTTAAAAAAACAAAGATATATATTGTATTACTTTAACAAAAGAATTCTCTGAGCAAGTGTATTAGTATAAAATAATATAATCTTCCCAAAAATGCTTAGCATACAAAACACTGTTAAAATGTTACATCCTGAATTTAAAATTGATTAATTTGAGTTTTTTTGGGGGTCACTGGCCTACACACGATACCCCATAATGTGTTAGCGGGCTATTTTTAAACTAATTTAATAAAAACTGAAAAGATGAAATGTCAGTCTGTAGTCAACCCTTTTGTTATGGCCTCAATAAGTTCAGGAGTACAAATGTTGCTTAATAAGTCCCATAATAAGTTGAATGCAAGTGTATAATATGATTTTTTAAATGAATGACTACCTCATCTCTGTACCCAGACATACAATTATCTGTAAGGTCCCTCCGTCAAGCAGTGAATTTCAAACACAGATTCAACCACAAAGACCAGGGAGGTTTTCCAATAACTCACAAAGAAGGGCTCCTATTGGTAGATGGGTAAAAAAAAAAAAAAAGCAGACATTGAATATCCCTTTGAGCATGGTGAAGTTATTAATTACACTCTGGATGGTGTATCAATACACCCAGTCACTACAAAGATACAGGCGTCCTTCCTAACTCAGTTGCCAGAGAGGAAGGAAACCGCTCATGGATTTCACCATGAGGCCAATGGTGACTTAAACAGTTACAGAGTTTAACGGCTGTGATAGGAAAAAACTGAGGATGGATCAACAACATTGTAGTTACTCCACAATACTAACCTAAATGACAGTCTGAACAGAAGGAAGCCTGTACAGAATAAAATTATTCCAAAACATGTGTCCTGTTTGCAACAAGGCACTAATGCAAAATTTGTGGCAAAGCAATTCACTTTTTGTCCTGAATACAATATGTACATGTAGTTAGGGGTAAAATGACTTCGATAATAAACAAAGAGTAGCAGCAGTGTATGTGACGAGTGTGGAGGAATTTGAATGTACAGTATTTGTGTGTTTGTGCGCGTTTGCGTGTCTGGCGTCAATATGCGTGTTTTGTGTGTGTGTTTGTGTGTGTGTGTGTGTGTGTGTGTGTGTGTGGTGTGTGTGTGTGTGTGTTGAAGAGTCAGAGCAGTATGTGAGTGTGTGGTTAGAGTCCAGTGACATTGAGTCTGTTCAAGAGAATCAGAGCAGTATGTGAGTGTGGTTAGAGTCCAGTGACATTGAGTCTGTTCAAGAGAGTCAGAGCAGTATGTGAGTGTGGTTAGAGTCCAGTGACATTGAGTCTGTTCAAGAGAATCAGTGCAGTATGTGAGTGTGGTTAGAGTCCAGTGACATTGAGTCTGTTCAAGAGAGTCAGAGCAGTATGTGAGTGTGGTTAGAGTCCAGTGACATTGAGTCTGTTCAAGAGAGTCAGAGCAGTATGTGAGTGTGGTTAGAGTCCAGTGACATTGAGTCTGTTCAAGAGAGTCAGAGCAGTATGTGAGTGTGGTTAGAGTCCAGTGACATTGAGTCTGTTCAAGAGAATCAGTGCAGTATGTGAGTGTGGTTAGAGTCCAGTGACATTGAGTCTGTTCAAGAGAGTCAGAGCAGTATGTGAGTGTGGTTAGAGTCCAGTGACATTGAGTCTGTTCAAGAGAGTCAGAGCAGTATGTGAGTGTGGTTAGAGTCCAGTGACATTGAGTCTGTTCAAGAGAGTCAGAGCAGTATGTGAGTGTGGTTAGAGTCCAGTGACATTGAGTCTGTTCAAGAGAGTCAGAGCAGTATGTGAGTGTGGTTAGAGTCCAGTGACATTGAGTCTGTTCAAGAGAGTCAGAGCAGTATGTGAGTGTGGTTAGAGTCCAGTGACATTGAGTCTGTTCAAGAGAGTCAGTGCAGTATGTGAGTGTGGTGTAAGAGTCCAGTGACATTGAGTCTGTTCAAGAGAGTCAGTGCAAAACATATCAATAAATAGTAATAAAATAAGTGGGTCAATGCAAATAGTCCAGATAGCCATTTAGTCTCATGGCTTGGGGATAGAAGCTGTTCAGGAGCCTGTTGGTGTCAGACTTGATACACTGGTACCGCTTGCCTTGTGGAAGCAGAGAGAACAGTCTACGGCTTGGGTGGTTGGAGTCTTGAATTATTTTCCAGGCCTTCCTTTCACACAGCCTGATATTGATGTCCTGGATGGCAGGGATCTCAGACCCAGTGAAGTACTGGGCTGTCCGCATTCACCCTCTGTAGCGCCATGCGATCGAGGTTGGTGCTATTAACATACCTAGCATTGATGCAGCCGGTGTGACTCTTACTTTGAAAGCGTGCGGAACTGCTTGTGAAGCACTCTTATTTTGAAGGAAAGATTCTTACTTTAAAGGTGTGTGGGGCGATGCCAGCAGTTGTCAACTTATTCTTTCCCAGGTTGATTGACTCCAGGTTGGGGATGCCGTTGAACGCCCCCACTGGGATGGTTGTGATGGAGTTACCTGGTGGTTCAACACAAACATTCATATGAAATCACATCACATTATTATCCTCATTGCATTAGATAGTCTAGATCAGGGTTCAGATCTACAGTCCTGTGGGTTTTCAGTCCAACCCTCTTAATGGAGATCTACAGTCCTGTGGGTTTTCAGTCCAACTCTCTTAATGGAGATCTACAGTCCTGTGGGTTTTCAGTCCAACTCTCTTAATAAATGGATCACTAGTCACTAGGCAGAGTTGCAAAGAAAAAGCCATATCTCTGACTGGCCAATATAAAAGATTAAGATGGGCAACAAAACAGACACTGGACAGAGGAACTGTGCCTAGAAGGCCAGCATCCTGGAGTCGCCTCTTCACTGTTGACGTTGAGACTGGTGTTTTGCGGGTACTATTTAATGAAGCTGCCAGTTGAGGACTTGTGAGGTGTCTGTTTCTCAAACTAGACACTCTAATGTACTTGTCCTCTTGCTCAGTTGTGCACAGTGACCACTCACTACCAAGTTCCAAACTGCCTCTGGAAGCAACGTCAGCAAAAGAACTGTTAGTCGGGAGCATCATGAAATCATTTTCTATGCCACACACAAGCCTAAGATCACCATATGCAATGCCAAGCATTGGCTGGAGTGGTGTAAAGCTCGCCGCCATTGGACTCTGGAGCAGTGGAAATGCGTTCTCTAGAGTGATAGTTCACACTTCACCATCTGGCAGTCCAACAGACAAATCTGGGTTTGGCAGATGCCAAGAGAACGCTTCCTGCCCCAATGCATAGTGCCAACTGTAAAGTTTGGTGGAGGAGGAATAATGGTCTGGGGCTCTTTTTCATGGTTCGGGCTAGGCACCTTAGTTCCAGTGAAGGCAAACATTAACGTTATAGTATACAACATTCTAGACGATTCTGTGCTTCCAACTGTGTGGCAACAGTTTGGGGAATGCCCTTTCCTGTTTCAGCATGACAATGCCCCCGTGCACAAAGCGAGGTCCATAAAGAAATGGTTTGTTGAGATCGGTGTGGAAGAACTTGACTGGCCTGCACAGAGCCCTGACTTCGACCTCATCGAACACCTTTGGGATGAATTGGAACGCCGACTGCGAGCCAGGCCTAATCGCCCAACATCAGTGCCCGACCTCACTAATGCTCTTGTGGTTGAATGGAAGCAAGTTACTGCAGAAGACTGGAGGCTTTCCTAGCAGCAAAGATTTGGGGACCAACTCCATATTAATGCCCATGATTTTGTAATGAGATGTTCAACAAGAAGGTGTCCACATACTTTTTGTCATGTAGTGTATGTTTAGCGGAGGTCTTCTGTGTATAAAATGACACACTTAGAGGTTCTACGAGTGGTCTGAGGCAGTAGGTAAATAACAAGCGACTTTCAAGTGCAACTTTATAACTTTATATAATATTTAGTCCCTGTGGCCATATTAGGTATTACCAAACACACTACTCCCTTCTCAATACAGGGATTGTTTTAGTCGTTGTGTTTAGAGTGGTTGTGATTGTAATTCCTATCTGGCCACAGAGACTGAATAGAAGTTGAGGACCTGTAATCTCATACTGTATGGTCTATGCCTGCAACAACGTTCAGGGATGGGTATCACACACACAGACTTACCCTCCAGACTTAGGGACTTGAGCTCAGGGATGTTGAGAGGAGGGAAGTTGGTCAGTTGAGCGTTCTCACACGTCACAGTGACATCAGAGATATCACAACCTAACGGGAGGGCGATCCCAGGTCTGCGTACCACCACTCCCTTTCCATCTTCCTCTTCTCTGTCAGTGGGCTCGGCTAGGGGAGGAGGAAGGAGGTCCTCTTTGGTCGGCTCATCTGGAAACATTTGGAAAACATCTCCTCTCAGCAGCCACTCCATATCCTCCTCCTCCTCCTCTTCCTCTTCTTCCTCTTCCAGCTCTGCTAGTTCCCTCAGTTTCTCCTTCAGCTCATCCTCATGTCTTCTCCTCTCCTCCTCCAGTTTCCTCTCTCGCTCCTTCATGGCCACCTCCTCCTTTAGTCTCATTGCCTCCTCCTGCCTCCTCTCTTCCTTCTCTATTCGCAGCTCCTCGCGCCTCCTCTCCTCCTGCCTCCTCTCCTCCTCCTGCCGCCTCCTCCTCTCCTCCTGCCGCCTCCGCTGTCTCTCCGCCTCCTCCTTCTGTTTCTTCCTCCTCTTTTCCTTCTTGAGGAGGCGCTCCTCCTCCTCTCTATTCAGGAGCTCAATCTCGGCCTTGGTGCGGGGCACCACGGGGTAAAGGATTGGGTCAAGGTCAGGGGTCACAGGGTCTGGATCGTTGGCTATTGGGGAATCGCCAGAGAAGTCAAGGACATCACCATGGGAAGCTGGCCCTGCCAATCAGAACCACAGTGTGTTAGAGGGGAGGACGGAGAATGTAGGGAGGGGAAAGAGGGAAGCAGAAATGGCCCAGTGAGAATTCTTGTCTCCATCAATGATAACTTAAAAGGTATTGACTGCTATTTCAGATGGGTTCTTTGTAAGATCTATGCCTGATGCTGACGACAGGACAGGACGAGGTCAGTGAAGATTTTTCCAATGCTGACGACACGACAAGACGAGGTCAGTGAAGATATTTCCAATGCTGACGACAGGACAAGACGAGGTCAGTGAAGATATTTCCAATGCTGACGACAGGACAAGACGAGGTCAGCGAAGATATTTCCAATGCTGACGACAGGATGAGATCAGTGAAGATATTTCCAATGCTGACGACAAGACGAGGTCAGTGAAGTTATTTCCAATGCGGACGACAAGACAAGACGAGGTCAGTGAAGATATTTCCAATGCTAATGACAGGATGAGATCAGTGAAGATATTTCCAATGCTGACGACACGACAAGACGAGGTCAGTGAAGATATTTCCGATGCTGACGACAGGACAAGACGAGGTCAGTGAAGATATTTCCAATGCTGACGACAGGACAAGACGAGGTCAGTGAAGATATTTCCAATGCTGATGACAGGACAGGACGAGGTCAGTGAAGATATTTCCAATGCTGACGATAGGACAAGACGAGGTCAGTGAAGATATTTCCAATGCTGCCGACAGGACAAGACGAGGTCAGTGAAGATATTTCCAATGCTGACGACAGGACAAGACAAGGTCAGTGAAGATATTTCCAATGCTGATGATAGGACAAGGTCAGTGAAGATATTTCCAATGTTGATGATAGAACAAGGTCAGTGAAGATATTTCCAATGCTGACGACAGGACAGGACGAGGTCAGTGAAGATATTTCCAATGCTGACGACAGGACAAGACAAGGTCAGTGAAGATATTTCCAATGCTGACGACAGGACAAGACTAGGTCAGTGAAGTTATTTCCAATGTTGACGACTGGACGAGGTCAGTGAAGATATTTCCAATGCTGATGATAGGACAAGACGAGGTCAGTGAAGATATTTCCAATCTGATGATAGGACAAGACAAGGTCAGTGAAGATATTTCCAATGTTGATGATAGGACAAGGTCAGTGAAGATATTTCCAATCTGATGATAGGACAAGGTCAGTGAAGATATTTCCAATCTGATGATAGGACAAGGTCAGTGAAGATATTTCCAATCTGATGATAGGACAAGGTCAGTGAAGATATTTCCAATGTTGATGATAGGACAAGACGAGGTCAGTAAAGATATTTCCAATGCTGACGACAGGACAAGACAAGGTCAGTGAAGATATTTCCAATGTTGATGATAGAACAAGGTCAGTGAAGATATTTCCAATGCTGACGACAGGACAGGACGAGGTCAGTGAAGATATTTCCAATGTTGACGACTGGACTGGGTCAGTGAAGATATTTCCAATGCTGACGACAGGACAAGACGAGGTCAGTGAAGATATTTCCAATGTTGATGATAGGACAAGACAAGGTCAGTGAAGATATTTCCTATCTGATGATAGGACAAGGTCAGTGAAGATATTTCCAATGTTGATGATAGGACAAGGTCAGTGAAGATATTTCCAATCTGATGATAGGACAAGGTCAGTGAAGATATTTCCAATCTGATGATAGGACAAGGTCAGTGAAGACAGAACTACCATAGTTAAAGGCCCAGTGCAGTCAAAAAACTGATCAGCCTGTGTTTTTATTAGTCATATGTACGGGATACGCATGGTATGCATCGTCCAATGAAATGCTTACTGGAAGGTTCCATCTGGACATTGCAACAACAATAAGAAATAATTAAAGAACAAAGTAAAATGGCTCAGTAGAATAGAATAAACATTATAGCATCAGTAAAATACAGGAAGGCAGCATTTATAGAACAATATTAAAGGGCAGTAGAATAGAATAAACATTATAGCATCAGTATAACACAGGAAGGCAGCATATGTATAAACTGAGCAGTTTAATAAGAGTCTGGTAGCAGCAGTTGTGATGTGTGCAGCGTGTGTGTGTGTGTGTGTGTGTGTGTGTGTGTGTGTGTGTGTGTGTGTGTGTGTGTGTGTGTGTGTGTGTGTGTGTGTGTGTGTGTGTGTGTGTGTGTGTGTGTGTGTGTGTGTACTAAGGTGCAGAGAGTCCGTGCAGATGTCCAGTTCAAGTTTTCCGCAGTCTGAATAATACTGTAAAAAAAAATATGATAATGCGTGCAAAAGCTGTCTGAAAAGTCTGCCTGAAACTTCAGCCTGTTTTTTGTGGGATGGAGTTTTGGCCTGCCTGGTGTTTTGGCCTGCCTGGTGTTTTGGCCTGCCTGGTTACATCACCAGGTGGTCAATTAGTTAATAAACCAATAAGAAAGAGAGTTCCAAACCTCACTGCCAATAACAGCTGGTTTTTCTAAATTGTAAATAAGAGTTTGTTCCGAACTGACTTGCCTAGTTAAATAAATTAAATCAGTTTTCCCCTTCCCCACTTTTTTTTACCATTTTAATTGGAAACATTTACAGTAAGGTATTTAATTGTTACCGAAAAATGATTGGATATTGAGATTTTTTAAAAGCTGCATTGGACCTTTAAGCTAAGTTAAGCTAGGTAATGATACCCTTCAACACAACCACATCATTAAGACAAACAACACCTACCTGTGTCCATGCAGACAGGGCAGCACTCCCCAGTGAGGGTGTAGGGGAAGTGACATCGTAGAGGAGGACATGTGACCTCGTCACACAGCACCTCCCCTCCGCTACACAGACAGGTAACACACGGCTTGGGGGACCAGACGGCCTGCTCAAACATGGTGATGCCCTGGTACACACACTGGCCCTTTTTACCTGGGGGAGAGATGGGAAAGGGCAGGTTTGTTAGGAGATGCTAGGTGACACATGGCTTGGGGGACTGGCGGCCTGCTCCAACCATACAAATGTATTAGAGATCTCTAATTGGAAATAACTTTTTTTTTTTTTTGCATTTACATTGCCATCAAAGATATTCATAACTAACCCAAGATAATTCATATGTGTTGTTTCCAATGGGAGCAAATGAAGCATAGTGGGTCAAACAATCAAGTAGGTTAGGGAATGCCTTCTCTGTGAAGTGCGCAATAACTATATTCACCTTTGCACTCCTTGTAAACAATGGATTTTTTTTTTTTTTTTAAAGGGTCAATTCTACAAAACTTAATTAACTTTGTGTGTAACAGATCCTAGTTTTGGGAGCGGAAAACTGTTCTCCAACTGCCGGCCACTGGGCTTCCTCTGGAAATTCCAACCAGATGTTTCAGATTTATACATCCATTGAAACATCTGGCTCAATGTTCTGTCTGTGTTGCCATTGAGGGCTTCCACCATTTTAAAGAAGTTAACTGGGTGGGGATTCCAATTGGTTGGGAGGTGTCAGTCAATGATCAGAGCATTGTCTTCTGTAAGTAAGCATTTCACTGTAAGGTCTACACCTGTTGTATTCAGCATTTCACTGCAAGGTCTACACCTGTTGTATTCAGCATTTCACTGTAAGGTCGACACCTGTTGTATTCAGCATTTCACTGTAAGGTCTTCACCTGTTGTATTCAGCATTTCACTGTAAGGTCTACACCTGTTGTAATTCAGGCAGAGGGACTGATACCTGGAGGGAGAGACGGGGCAGAGGGGCTGATACCTGGAGGGAGAGACGGGCAGAGGGACTGATACCTGGAGGGAGAGACGGGGCTGATACCTGGAGGGAGAGAGACGGGCAGAGGGGCTGATACCTGGAGGGAGAGACAGGGCAGAGGGGCTGATACCTGGAGGGAGAGACGGGGCTGATACCTGGAAGGAGAGACGGGGCTGATACCTGGAGGGAGAGACAGGGCAGAGGGGCTGATACCTGGAGGGAGAGACGGCGCTGATACCTGGAGGGAGAGACGGGGCTGATACCTGGAGGGAGAGACGGGGCAGAGGGGCTGATACCTGGAGGGAGAGACGGGGCTGATACCTGGAGGGAGAGATGGGGCAGAGGGGCTGATACCTGGAGGGAGAGACGGCGCTGATACCTGGAGGGAGATACGGGGCAGAGGGGCTGATACCTGGAGGGAGAGACGGGGCTGATACCTGGAGGGAGAGACGGGGCAGAGGGGCTGATACCTGGAGGGAGAGACGGGACTGATACCTGGAGGGAGAGACGGGGCAGAGGGGCTGATACCTGGAGGGAGAGACGGGACTGATACCTGGAGGGAGAGACGGGGCAGAGGGGCTGATACCTGGAGGGAGAGACGGGACTGATACCTGGAGGGAGAGAGACGGGCAGAGGGGCTGATACCTGGAGCTGTTATAGATATTTTTGGTTATGTTAATGATATTTCACAGCGGTTTAGATGGCACAATGATTCTCTACACCGAGTGCATGTTGTGTCACATTAACTTAAATTAGGTGAACTATTCTAATTTTAGCAAACAGGAAACGGCGGAGCAATTTCTGCATTTTCCAACATTTAACAATTAACAATGTCAACTTCAATAGGGACGTCCCAAGTCTTAGGGACGTCCCAAGGTTACCAGATAGCACAGACCCTAGTTGCAGCATGGTCAGTAATCAGGAAAAACTAATGGACTTACGTTATGTACTATATTCTCATTCTAGGAATTTGATTATGTTCTTATTTTAGACTTTAAAACTTCACGTAAATGAAATGCACTACCATCTCAAGATGCCTGGCATAACCTTGTCCCCGGGCTAACTGAGCACAGCACCAGCTTGTGATACTCCTCCAGGTGACCAGCTTGGAGAGGAAGTGTTTGCTGTGTGAGGTTCCTCCAGGTGACCAGCTTGGAGAGGAAGTGTTTGCTGTGTGTGGTTCCTCCAGGTGACCAGCTTGGAGAGGAAGTGTTTGCTGTGAGGTTCCTCCAGGTGACCAGCTTGGAGAGGAAGTGTTTGCTGTGAGGTTCCTCCAGGTCACCAGCTTGGAGAGGAAGTGTTTGCTGTGAGGTTCCTCCAGGTGACCAGCTTGGAGAGGAAGTGTTTGCTGTGTGTGGTTCCTCCAGGTGACCAGCTTGGAGAGGAAGTGTTTGCTGTGAGGTTCCTCCAGGTGACCAGCTTGGAGAGGAAGTGTTTGCTGTGAGGTTCCTCCAGGTGACCAGCTTGGAGAGGAAGTGTTTGCTGTGAGGTTCCTCCAGGTGACCAGCTTGGAGAGGAAGTGTTTGCTGTGAGGTTCCTCCAGGTGACCAGCTTGGAGAGGAAGTGTTTGCTGTGAGGTTCCTCCAGGTGACCAGCTTGGAGAGGAAGTGTTTGCTGTGAGGTTCCTCCAGGTGACCAGCTTGGAGAGGAAGTGTTTGCTGTGTGAGGTTCCTCCAGGTGACCAGCTTGGAGAGGAAGTGTTTCCTGTGTGAGGTTCCTCCAGGTGACCAGCTTGGGGAGGAAGTGTTTGCTGTGTTAGACCAGCTTGGGGAGGAAGTGTTTGCTGTGAGGTTCCTCCAGGTATGACAGTGTCATGTTATCAGAGAGTGATTGTTAGAGCCGATTTGTATAAAGGACAGAACATACAGAGCTCCATGTACGTTTGTGTAAATATGATTAAATATTGTATATGTATATAATGTATATGATGAAATATTAGGTACGCACCTTTATGATTTATATTTACCTGATTGAGATGTATTTATTTGTTGTTAGTGTAACTTAGTTTCTGGCCCCCCCTCTTGCCCATTCATTGTACTGTGGTAAGTGTGTTAGGAAGTATGTTAGGAAGTGTGTGAGGATAAAGGCAGGAAGTTGGGCCTTCAGGGGAGTCCTAGCTAGACGTGGGAGCGGTATAGTTTTTGACCATACAGACATACAAACAGATCATATGATGTATTTTTCCGTTTCAAGTAATATCTGCTTTAAGTTGATTGGAGAATAATTTTTGTTAGATACAAGAAGAATAAACCTTTTTTGTTGCACCATATCCCGGATCTCATTGAATGTTTTGGACGATTGGAAACCTTGAGTGTGGACTGTATGCGTACGAACAACCCCGCTTCATGCTAGGGCAGTGGCTATGGTAAAACGAAAGGAAGCCACTACATTCAAGTCAAAAAACTCCGCAAAGGATTACTATCGGAAGGAAATCTCCGGTTCGGACACACGCTGGATACTGTTCAATTTGTCATTGCATTCGGACCATAATGACAGCTTGCTTGGAAGGACTTAAACTCCTAGAATTCGCCAGCCGTGAGTAACCACTGCGAATGAATGAGCTGCTCTGTTCAATGCGATCGTTTGATCATGCATATTATTGAAGCGCAAATGTGCTTATAATTAGAACGCCTGATAAACTTGGGAATGGAATCCAAAACACAGCGCTGCGAAAACAATTTAAGAAGTTTAAGTTTGGAAAAACCGAGATCCTATGCACATTGTAGCCTAATCATATGTCTAATATTTGGCTTAACGTGGAAATGCAATGCGTCAAAAGAGCGCAACTAAAGGATCTAAAGATACTGCGTGTTTAAACTTCATTAAAGGGGACAAAACTTATGATGGGATGAACTGTTTAAAACGCATCTAAAATGCTGAACTTGCACATGTTCAATTCAAAATGGGTCAATATGCTGAAATGGATGACTGTGTTTAAAGGCATTAAAGGTCTAAAGGGGCATTGCGTTTATCAATCAAACCAACAACTGTGTTGAGTGAATTAAAAGTGAATGATGGCGGATGAAATCCCAAATAAGACCCCACTGGAGAGGGCAGAGGAGCATTTAAATTCACTCTATGCAGCCCGGAGAGTCAAACTTGGAGTGTGTACACGCAAAATGAATGAAATAAAAGTCCTTCTGGTTGGAGGAGGAAACGTTGAAACTGTGAATGAGGGCCTCGAAGCATTTGATGAGGTTCTCAATGACTTTAAGAATGCTCATGAATCCGTGCTAGAGCTAGTCACAGAAGAGGAACAGGAAAATGAGAGCAACTATTATCAACCAAGAATGAGGACTTATGAACATTTCCTGAAAGAGGTGGAAATATGGAAAAAGGCTGACATTGAGCCACAAACGCTCATTGAACCACACGACAGCATTTCCAATGTGTCAAATACATCAAGTAAAACAAAGTATTCTAAGGCTGCTTCCTCAGTGTCCTCTGCACGCCTAAAAATTGAGGCAGAACGAGCAGCTCTACTAGCTCGCCAAGCATCATTACAGGACAAGCATGCATTGGAACTGGAGAAAGCTCAACTGGAACAACAGAAAGCTCAACTGAATGTTAGGATGGAAAAAATGGCACTGGAAACAGAAATGGCAGCATATAACGCCAAACTGAAGGTCCTGGAGAGTGTTGAGTCAACTTCTCAATCCCATGCTGTGGCAGCCCATTTACTAAGCCAAGAAGATGGAATGAACTCTTATTTTGAGAACCAGGAACCTGAGGTCTACGAGGAACCTGAACCATCACCTGTTGAGTTTGCTGCATTAGGTGCAGTTCCAAAGACCCCATTACAAAGAGTTTTACAACAACCGACAACAAAGTCATCAAAACCTATTCAGAAAACAGTCATAAACCACACCCTTCAGCAGCCAACAGCAAGGTCTAGCAATCAACACAGAATCAACACTGCGGGTATCAGCCATAATACCAGCCATGATAACCTCTCTACTGTCATGCAAAGGCAGAATGAAATTGCTGACCTCCTTGTACTACAGCACAAACAGGCCACACTTCCTGTTAGGGAGATACCTATGTTTGACGGGGATCCTCTAAACTTTAGGCCATTCATGCGTGCATTTGAGCATGGTATAGAAGAAAAGACAAGCAGTCACCAGGATAGACTCTATTACCTGGAACAGTACACCTCTGGTCAGCCCAAGGATCTGGTCCGTAGTTGTCTGCATATGGAAGCCAGAAGAGGCTATGCAGAGGCTAAGAGGTTGTTAAAGGAACATTTTGGCAATGAAATCAAAGTCACCACTGCTTACATGGAAAAGGCTTGGAACTGGACAAACATCAAACCGGATGATGGAAAAGGACTGGGTGGCTATGCACTCTATCTAAGAGGTTGCTGTAACGCTATGCAAGACCTACAGAACATGGAAGAGCTTAATCTTCCCTCCAACATAAAGTTGATTATGTCAAAACTTCCCTACAAACTAAGGGAAAAATGGAGGTCTACAGCATGTGATATCTTAGAGCGAAGCCACCTGAGGGCCCAGTTCAGTGACCTTGTGAAGTTCATGGAAAAACAGGCCAAAATACTGCAGGATCCGTTGTATGGAGATATTCAAGATCCCTGTCCAACAAAAGGTTTTTAAAAACCAAAACAGCAGCTGATTTTAAACCGCAGTTAAAGTCCAAGAGTAGGGAAGCAGCTTTGCCACTGCAGTAGCTGTAGTGGCAGATTGCGACTCTGAAAAACCTCTAAAAGAGCAAACATCCAAGATAAAGAGACCAGGCTCCTACCCTTCTGATGCTCCCAGTATCTCATGCGTATTTTGTGCTGGTGAGCATTTATTGGTTGACTGCCAACAGGTGAAAGCACAGCCACATGAATCCAAGGTTGAGTTTCTGAGATCAAAAGGCCTTTGTTTTGGCTGTTTGACGAGAGGACACATAAGCAAAGAATGTAAAAGAAGGATGACCTGTCAGCGCTGTCAAAGAAAGCACCCCACTATCCTGCACATTGAAGGAAGAGAGAGATTTATATCTCAAAATGCAGAGATGAGTGGTGTAGCAGTAAAGCGGGAGGAGACTGTCAGCAGTGCTCTTGTTTCACTGGAAACTGGTGAAGATACCGGGGCCGGTACAGATTGCGCACTTGCAATTGTGCCAGTTCAAGTAAAGATGGCAAATGGAAACAAGTCTGTGTTAACCTATGCATTCCTCGATTCTGGTAGCTCAGCAACATTTTGTACGGAGAGACTCATGAGGCAGCTGAAAGCTAAAGGCAGTGAGACTGAAATTCTGCTACGCACAATGGGGCAGGAGAGTCCTACCAAGAGCTTTGAGATATCTGGATTAGAGATTGGCAATGTGGAAGGCGACACATTTCTTGCATTGCCAAAGGTCTACACCCAGAATAAGATCCCAGTGACAAGAGAGAACATTCCCACTCAGAAAGATCTCAAAAGGTGGCCATACCTGAAAGAGGTTCAGTTGAAGGAGATTGATGCCGATGTCGAACTCCTGATTGGTGTAAATGCTCCAAAAGCAATGGAACCCTGGCAAATCATAAATAGCCAAGGCAACGGACCGTATGCAGTGAAAACCCTCTTTGGATGGGTGATGAATGGTCCTCTTAACAATTGTACCTTGGCAGAAGAATTTAGGCGCCCTACGGTGATGGCCAATCGTATCACAATGGCTGACCTGGGGGTTCTACTTGTAAATCAGTATAACCATGACTTCCCTGAGAGAGCGTATGAAGAGAGAAGTGAGATGTCAGCTGAGGATCGTAAGTTTATGGAGATCGTATCAAGCTCCATAACCCTCAAAGACTGTCACTACTACTTACCGTTGCCCTTTCGCAACAAAGATGTAGTCCTGCCAAACAATCATGACATAGCAGAACAGCGGGCCCTAAATATTACCAGGAGGTTCAAGAAGGACGAAGGTTACGCTGCAGAGTACAAAGGCTTCATGGAAGAGATGATTAGAAAAGGTTATGCCGAGAAGGTACCACAAGAACATCTCTCCAGAGAAAAGGGCAAGGTATGGTATATACCACACCATGGCGTTCACCATAAGCGCAAAGGAACAATACGAGTGGTGTTTGACTGTTCATCATCCTATAAAGGTACATCTCTCAACAGTGAACTCCTTCAAGGCCCTGACCTGGCAAACACGCTCATAGGAGTCTTGCTAAGATTTCGGCAAGAGCACATTGCCATGATGGCAGATATCGAAGGAATGTTCCATCAAGTACGTGTCCATGAAAAGACTTAGACGCCCCCTGCGATCCCTATGGTGGCCAGATGGTGATACTAACAAAGATTGGAGGAGTACAGAATGACGGTACATCTTTTTGGTGCTATATCCTCTCCAAGTTGTGCAAACTTTGCACTGCGAAAGACTGCAGAAGACAACTGTGAGAGGTACAATGAAGAGGTGATTCAAACAGTCAAGTCCAACTTCTATGTTGATGACTGCCTCAAGTCAGTGACCACAGAAGAACAAGTCATAGCTCTCACAAAAAACCTCAGGGATGTGTGCTCTCAGGGTGGGTTCAAATTGACCAAGTGGGTCAGCAACAGCCGCGCCGTGCTGGCTTCTATCCCTGATGAACACAAAGCCAAGCAGATAAAAGAACTGGACCTGGACAGAGAGAAGCTGCCTGTTGAAAGGGCACTTGGAATCCGATGGAACATTGAAAGTGATGCGTTTACCTTCCGAGTCACTGTCAAGAACAGACCCCTTACAAGAAGAGGTATTCTCTCAACTGTTAGCTCTATTTATGATCCATTAGGTTTCCTGGCCCCATTTGTATTAAAGGCAAAGCAAATTCTTCAAGCTCTCTGTAAGCTAAAGTGTGGATGGGATGAAGTCATCCCCGAAGAACACTCTACTTCATGGAAGAGATGGCTCTCAGAACTGGACCAACTGTCCAGATTCCAGATTGACCGGTGTATGATGCCTGAGAACTTTGGTCAAGTCAAGACTGCACAGCTGCATCACTTGTGACGCAAGTGAACAAGGTTATGGCACGGCAAGCTACCTAAGGTTCACAAACGGTATGGAAAAGGTCCACATCGCATTCATACTGGGGAAATCAAGAGTGACTCCACTCAAGCAGATGACGATCCCCAGACTGGAACTTGCCGCAGCAACACTGGCAGTGCGAGTGGACAGGATGTTAAGGTTGGAGCTCCAGATTGAACTTGAGGAGTCAACTTTCTGGACAGACAGCCAGTCTGTCCTAAAATACATCCGCAACGATACCAAGAGATTCCATACCTTCGTGGCTAATAGGGTTGCTGTGATCCGTGACTCATCGAAAAGCAAAACAATGGAGGTATTTGAACTCCAAACACAACCCAGCCGACGATGCTTCAAGAGGATTACATGTTGAAACTTTCCTGAACTCGAAGAGATGGCGCAAAGGACCAGAATTCCTGGAGAAAGAAGAAATGCAATGGCCGAAAGTCCCAGAGGAGCTTGGCTCCATCCCTCCGGATGATCCAGAGGTGAGAAAAGACATAATCGTAAACAGTACAAGTGTGGAAGAAAAGAGTCCGACCAGCAAGCTGATTGAGTACTATTCAACATGGAACAGCTTGAAGAAAGCAGTTGCCTGGATGCTGAAACTGAAGAGACTTCTTCGACAGTTAAGCCAGAAAAGGAAAGTTCTCACACAAACTGATCCAGGATTCGATCAGAGTTTAACAAACTCACTGAAGGAACAAATTGACAAGTTCAAACTGACGTTTGGAAAGGAAAATTTGTCTGAGGATGACCTAGATGAAGCAGAAAAGGTCATTATTCAATTTGAGCAACGACAGCACTTTAAACAAGAAATTGCACTCGTTGTGAAAGGAAAACAATGTGCCAAGAGAAGTGGCTCAATCTGTAAGCTTGATCCAATTGTTGACAATGGCATTCTGAGAGTAGGAGGAAGGTTAAGCAAAGCTGCTATGCCTCACGGAACTAAAGAATCCTATGATCCTGCCCAAAGACTCCTACATCTCCAGACTGATCTTACTCCACATCCATGAGCAGGTTGGCCACTCTGGGAGAGGTCACATGCTTTCTAGACTTCGCCAGCGATATTGGATACCCTGTGCCAACTCCTTAGCAAGGAAGATCCTTAAGAGCTGTGTGTTCTGCAGGCGGATGCAAGCTAGAGCTGGAGAACAGAAGATGGCCGACCTGCCACAAGATCGGGTGTCACCTGATTTGCCGCCTTTCACCCATGTGGGCATAGATTACTCGGCCCCATAGAGGTGAAGCGAGGCCGCGTTCATGTGAAGCGGTATGGTGTGATCTTTACTTGCCTTGTGAGTCGGGCTGTCCATCTAGAAGTTTCTAGTTATCTGAATACAGATTCCTGCATCAATGCCCCTGCGCAGGTTCATCTGTCGAAGGGCCCAGTAACAAGTATCAGAACAGACAATGGCACCAACTTTGTTGGAGCACACCGAGAGCTAGGAGAAGCTCTGAAAGAGCTGGATCACAACAAGATTCAAAATGAATTACTGAAGGAAGGAGTGACATGGTCATTCAACCCTCCTCCGGAGCCCACCATGGGGGTATGGGAGAGGTTGATCCGACTGGTAAAAAAGATCCTCTATTCAGTCCTTAAAGAGCAAGTACTGGATGATGAGGCTTTGCAGACAGCCTTGTGTGAAGTTGAGGCGATTATGAATGACAGACCAATCACAACAGTAACAAATGACCCTAATGATTTAGAACCCTGACTCCGAACCATCTGCTTAATCTGAAGGCAAAGCCAGTCCTGCCACCAGGACTATTCCAGAGAAGTGACCTATACTCACGAAGGAGATGGAAGCAAGTACAATATATCACTGACCTCTTCTGGAAGAGATGGATCAGGGAGTATCTTCCACTTATGCAGGAGCGGAACAAGTGGAACAAAACTAAGAGAAACTTCAGTCCTGGTGACCTTGTTGTCATAGTCGATGACACCGCCCCAAGAAACTCTTGGCTAATGGGGCGTGTGGTGGAGGCTTTGCCAGGGGCTAATGGTCTTGTCCGGAGCGTCATGGTTAAGACCAAGACCAACGTCCTACAGAGACCTATCAATAAACTCTGTCTGCTCCTTGAGGCGGCAGAGTGAGACGCACTGATACATACATACATGCATGCATACATACATACATACATACACAGTGCTCCATCTTTGAATCACGTGCACCTCTGATTCGTTGATGTCGTACTCTTACATTATTTTTCGTAGTCATACATTTTTGAACGTCAAACTTTTTTACATTTTTGGAAGTTGAACACCTGAACTCCGACTGAGATCTATGGACTCTTATCCTATATGGGACCTTGTATATTTGTATATAGCTATGAACTGTAATAGTGCTCTGGTATGGAATGTTTTGTGTATTGGCTCTATGTTTGAATATTAGGTAATTGTTGTGCATTCAGTGCAGTTAACAATTAGGGGCCGGTATGTTAGAGCCGATTTGTATAAAGGACAGAACATACAGAGCTCCATGTACGTTTGTGTAAATATGATTAAATATTGTATATGTATATAATGTATATGATGAAATATTAGGTACGTACCTTTATGATTTATATTTACCTGATTGAGATGTATTTATTTGTTGTTAGTGTAACTTAGTTTCTGGCCCCCCCTCTTGCCCATTCATTGTACTGTGGTAAGTGTGTTAGGAAGTATGTTAGGAAGTGTGTGAGGATAAAGGCAGGAAGTTGGGCCTTCAGGGGGAGTCCTAGCTAGACGTGGGAGCGGTATAGTTTTTGACCATACAGACATACAAACAGATCATATGATGTATTTTTCCGCTTCAAGTAATATCTGCTTTAAGTTGATTGGAGAATAATTTTTGTTAGATACAAGAAGAATAAACCTTTTTTGTTGCACCATATCCCCGGATCTCATTGAATGTTTTGGACGATTGGAAACCTTGAGTGTGGACTGTATGCGTACGAACAACCCCGCTTCATGCTAGGGCAGTGGCTATGGTAAAACGAAAGGAAGCCACTACAGTGATGGTGGTAGAAGTTGCGCTCCAACAGCAGCTAACTATTACGGTCTAGGTGGTCCAGACGTTTATACTTGCTGGGAGAAGTAGACAGATGTTATAAATATGATAAAAGTCACCTTTTCCTGGAGAGATGTACACGTTATCATAACGTCACTCCCGGGGAAGCCTACACTAAACACAGCCCTTATTTTAAGTGTTTCTAAAATCCCCTATGGGAAAAATTTGTGTTGGAAAAACGATTGGAAGCATTTCCCTGTTTGACAGCTAGATTTTATGGGTATGATTCTATAGGCCTAACATATTACCTCGTTCAAGGAGGTTTCTGTAAAAATAAAAATAAATTGGCAGTCGAGTGTAATGGCCCACCACGTCGGCAGTCGAGTGGATCACCACGTTGGTAGTTGAATGGTGGTCCACTCGACTGCCAACGTGGCGGAGTACGTAAGCGGAGTTTAGCGGTGGGAATTTGTTGGTGATTTGCACATACAGTAATTTGATGATTTCCTGAGTTTGTGATCCACAGTATCTCCACCCCATTCCTTCCTTCTACATATGGTCTCAATCATACAGTCTATGGTGTCAATGTCCCTGTTCAACCCTTTTCTACAGACCATAATAACACTTGCCAGGCCAACAGACCCAGCCTGTTCTCCACATAGCCACAACTTCATTAGTGTGGTCTCTACAAACAGCTATCCAACAATGTGCTGAGGCGATTCCTCTATTCTAAACAAGGAAACAGTCAGGTATGTGTTTGTTCTGATTGATTCATTGGAAAGTGGTTTTAGGAAACAATGCAAAATTTCAATCTGTGTAATCTGATTCACATTGTCATCCAACGTTACAGTAAGATACTAGCTAGCTGCTACACTGTCAGAGAATGGCCGAGCTTGGGCTATCGGTTTCTTTCCCTTTCAGAGGTGAGACTTTCAGTGGAGTAATTTGGCTTTAGTGAATCTAGAGCAGTTCAGTGTTTCCATGTGGTCAGTGTGTGGTCAGTGTCTTTGTCTGTATGTGGTCAGTGTCTTGTCTGTATGTGGTCAGTTACTAGTCATTACTCTGAGGGGAACTCTTCAGCAGGGAAATCATCCTGAAATGCATGACATGACCATGCTGGAATTCCAAAGGTGTGGTTGAAGAAACAACCCACTGGGAACACCATGTCATTTCAACATGGAAAGTGGGGTAATATTAGTTAGAGATGATGATCAATGAGATGTAAACCCTTGACACCTCCACTAATCTGTTGGTGTTCTTGACACCTCCACTAATCTGTTGGTGTTCTTGACACCTCCATTAATCTGTTGGTGTTCTTGACACCTCCACTAACCTGTTGGTGTTCTTGACACCTCCACTAACCTGTTGGTGTTCTTGACACCTCCACTAACCTGTTGGTGTTCTTGACACCTCCACTAACCTGTTGGTGTTCTTGACACCTCCATTAACCTGTTGGTGTTCTTGACACCTCCATTAATCTGTTGGTGCTCTTGACACCTCCATTAACCTGTTGGTGTTCTTGACACCTCCATTAACCTGTTGGTGCTCTTGACACCTCCATTAACCTGTTGGTGTTCTTGACACCTCCATTAACCTGTTGGTGTTCTTGACACCTCCATTAACCTGTTGGTGTTATTGACACCTCCATTAACCTGTTGGTGTTCTTGACACCTCCATTAATCTGTTGGTGTTCTTGACACCTCCACTAATCTGTTGGTGTTCTTGACACCTCCACTAACCTGTTGGTGTTCTTGACACCTCCACTAATCTGTTGGTGTTCTTGACACCTCCACTAATCTGTTGGTGTTCTTGACACCTCCATTAACCTGTTGGTGTTCTTGACACCTCCATTAATCTGTTGGTGCTCTTGACACCTCCATTAACCTGTTGGTGTTCTTGACACCTCCATTAACCTGTTGGTGCTCTTGACACCTCCATTAATCTGTTGGTGTTCTTGACACCTCCATTAATCTGTTGGTGTTCTTGACACCTCAACTAACCTGTTGGTGTTCTTGACACCTCCACTAACCTGTTGGTGTTCTTGACACCTCCACTAACCTGTTGGTGTTCTTGACACCTCCACTAATCTGTTGGTGTTCTTGACACCTCCACTAATCTGTTGGTGTTCTTGACACCTCCACTAATCTGTTGGTGTTCTTGACACCTCCACTAATCTGTTGGTGCTATTGACACCTCCACTAATCTGTTGGTGCTATTGACACCTCCATACTACTCTAACACAGGACACTGTTCCCTGTTGAAAGAATCCGCTGCCTCCTTCAGTTCTACAACTGTACTAACACACCAAACCTAATCAAAATGTTTGATTCTGTAGGAAATAAAAGGACTATGAGCATAAGTCTTGGTGCGTAATATCAACAACTGAGAGAATCAGGTAGAGAACAGTATGAGAGAGAGAGAGAGAGAGAGAGAGAGAGAGAGAGAGAGAGAGAGAGAGAGAGAGAGAGAGAGAGAGAGAGAGAGAGAGAGAGAGAGAGAGAGAGAGAGAGAGAGAGAGAGAGAGAGAGAGAGAGAGAGAGAGAGAGAGAGAGAGAGAGAGAGAGAGAGAGAGAGCGAATCAAGGAGAGAACAACATCTAGTACAACAGAGAGAGAGAATCAGGGAGAGGCAGATGGAAGGCAAATAGAGCGATTTAGAGAATTAAAGAGGGCCAGAGAGAGAGAGGGCCAGAGAGGGCCAGAGAGGGCCAGAATTAAAGAGGGGGAGAGAGGGCCAGGCAGAGGAAGACAGAGAAAGATAGAGAGGTGTGGTGGTGAACCAACCTGGGATGACATTGTAGTTAGACTGTCTCTCGTCAACACTCTTGTATGACTCAATAAAAATAGACGCTCCATCATCTCCTCCGGCGTTGGCTGGAAGGCTCCCCAGCCTCGTCAGACCCAGGGGGAGTTGAGATCGCTGATTGTCCCTGTTCCCCCTGGCTCTCCTCTGCCCAGGCCCTCCTGCCTTCCTCCTCTTCCCATCAACTAGCTCTCCTCGCTGGGGCTGGTTGAACTCCAGGCCCCCTGGTTCCCCTGGTTCCCCTGGCCCTCTCCTCCTCCTCCCCTGGCCAGCCAGCACTCTCTGGTCCTGGGCCCCAGCTTCAGCTCCAGACAGCTCCAGATACAGGTAGACCAGGAGCGATAGAGAGAAGAGAACCCAGCCCTCCATAGAGTCTCAGGTGAAAGTAAGGCTAGTCTGTAGAGCAGAGAGAGAGTAGGGTATTACTTTATTAATGACCAACACATGATAAAAAAAAACAAATAATATGAAGACACAGAGGCACAGGCACCATAGTCTCCATAAAAGATTAGTCTGACTCCAGTGTTGTTTTCTATCCTACTCTGGGGAAAACAGGCAACATCTTGTTCCAATAGGAAGACCTCATAAAACAGTTCATCAATTATACTCATTAAAAAGCTTCATGGCTGTGGGTAAAACATTGGAGCGAGGGGTTTAGATGCCAGTAACGCCCATAATGTGCAGTTTCCACATGCTATACCTCCATAATAACAAGCCTCTGGTCTCTAGTCCCAGTCAGACAGACAGTAGAATATGTGGACAACTACAAATACCTAGGTGTCTGGTTAGACTGTAAACTCTCCTTCCAGACTCACATTAAGCATCTCCAATCCAAAATTAAATCTAGAATCGGCTACCTATTTCGCAACAAAGCATCCTTCACTCATGCTGCCAAACATACCCTCATAAAACTGACCATCCTATCGATCCTCGACTTCGGTGATGTCATTTACAAAATAGCCCCCAACACTCTACTCAGCAAATTGGATGCAGTCTATCACAGTGCCATCCGTTTTGTCACCAAAGTCCCATATTCTACCCACCATGGCGACCTGTATTCTCTTGTTGGCTGGCCCTCGCTTCATATTCATCGCCAAACCCACTGTCTCCAGGTCATCTATAAGTCTTTGCTAGGTAAAGCCCCGCCTTATCTCAGCTCACTGGTCACCATAGCAACACCCACCTGTAGCACGCGCTCCAGCAGGTATATTTCACTGGTCATCCCCAAAGCCAACTCCTCCTTTGGCCGCCTTACCTTCCAGTTCTCTGCTGCCAATGACTGGAACGAACTACAAAAATCACTGAAGCTGGAGTCTTATATCTCCCTCATTAACTTTAAGCATCAGCTGTCAGAGCAGCTTACCGATCATTGCACCTGTATATAGCCCATCTGTAAATAGCCCACCCAACTACCTCATCCCCATATTGTTATAAATTCTTTTGCTCCTTTGCACTTCAGTATCTCTACTCGCGCAATTATCTTCTGCACATCTATCACTCCAGTGTTTAATTGCAAAATTTTAATTATTTCGCCACTATGGCCTATTTATTGCCTTACCTCCCCAGTCTTACTACATTTGCACACACTGTATATAGATTTTTCTACTGTATTATTGACTGTATGTTTGTTTATTCCATGTGTAACTCTGTGTTGTATGTGTCGAACTGCTTTTCTTTATCTTGGCCAGGTCGCAGTTGTAAATGAGAACTTGTTCTCAACTGGCCTCCCTGTATTATGACATCATATAGAACTACCTGGTTAAATAAAGATGTATTATGACATCATATAGAACTAAATAAAGGGGAAATAAATAAATAAAAATTAGGGAGAGCGCGTCATCAAAGCATGAAGTATGTTTGCTGTTGTTGAACGCCGAAACCTGAACTAAAGACCTCGGTTTAAAAGCTGACAGTGTTTTTCTATATTTTTATTTTATTTTGGATCCTCCGCCTCTGTTGGGCTAAATTGCTGTCAGCGCTGCTATCTGTCCCGGGATCCTGCCAGATTCCGTATAGGGGGAGAGACATGAAAGCCCAGCTAGCCTAGCTGGCTTGGCGGTCTCAAATGGAGGCCGCTATTCCAGCGCTGCAGGAGCTGTGTTTACTTTGCTTTGTTCCGATGTGGACCGTGCTGACTTTCAATGTAGCAACTGCTTGCTTGAGGAAGGACTACGTGAGTGAAATGGCTACTCTTAGCAAGCAAATAGCAAACCTACACAAGGTACTGGGGAACCCACACCCGCCTACTTTTTATTTTACCCCAGTAGCCGGACGCCACTCTGGTCTGGTGGAAGTTTCGCTGCAGTGTCGGCTCTCCACAGCCGACTGGCCGGTGCTCAGCAGGGTTCCATCCCCGAAGGGGTTTCTCCCTTCCCTGGAGAACAGAGCTGTTCTTGACCCAACCAACCAGCCATGGAGGTACGTCACTCGCCGTGAAAGTCAAAGAACGAGTCCTCTGGCCACAGGGGTCTCCATGGAGATGTTGAGCCCGGAACTGACACAGACCAGAAACAGCTTTGCCGCACTGGATCCAGAGGTTCCGGCGCCTTCTTCCTTGTGGGCTTCCCATTCAAGATCGGATCCGGAGGTACCTGCGTCTTCGTCCTCGGTTCTGTCTCCTTCTCCGGTGCCTTCTACCTCGGGTTCAGATCCTCAGAGCTCCCACCCTCATCAGACTGAGGCTGCCTGAGAGACCGGCCCATTCAACATCACCAGCTGTCATCATAGGCAGCTCTATGGTGAGGAACATCTCGGTTCCCAAGGCAAAAACACTGTGCTACCCAGGAGCATGAGTACAGGACATTACAAGGCTGCTTCCGACTGTTCTACGACAGATGCCGGGAGCTGACACTGTCATAGTTCATGTGGGGGTCAAACGACATCAGGAGGGCAAGCTCTGAACATTTTGAAAATGGATTTTAAATAACTGATTTTAGCACTAAAAGACTCCAAAAAGCAATGCTGCATCCCAATGTACATGATCTTAGGGGCATTGGCAAACACAAGGTAAGTAAATTAATGCAATTTAATTTATGTACCCCTAATTGCACCTAATACCTCTGTTGATCCTACAGCTATTGTAAGCAGTAATCATGAGCCTATAAACCAGAGTTACACTGTTAGCACTGAGGCGGTGTGTCCTAGTAGGAAGACCACTTTATGCAGCTCACCCTGCACTATCAGCTCCAATATAAATAACATGAGCATGTCTACCTCTGATAAGCTTCCCAGTATAGCATTAAAAACAAATAGATAATATCTTTGATGATACAGTGGTGTCAATACATGGTTATAACATCTACAGAAAAGACAGAAATGCCAACAGAGGCGGTTGTGCGGTGTATATTCAGAACCACATTCCTGTAAAGCTCAGAGACGATCTCATGTTAAATACTGTAGAAGTAATATGGCTACAGGTTCATCTGCCTCACCTAAAGCCCATTCTGGTGGGAAGCTGCTATAGACCTCCAAGTGCTAACACTCAGTATCTGGATAATATGTGTGAAATGCTTGATCATGTATGTGATATCAACAGAGGTATATTTTCTGGGAGATTTAAATATTGCCTGGCTTTCGTCAAGCTGCCCACTCAAGAAAAAGATTCAAACTGTAACCAGTTCCTGCAACCTGGTTCAGGTTATCAGTCAACCTACCAGGGTATTTACAAACAGCACAGGAAGGAAAAAAATCAACATGGATTGATCACATCTTTGTGATCAGACAAATTATGCTACCCTCTGTCTATTGGCTACTTAGCTTCAAGCCTGTCTCAAAATACAACACTGCCCCTTTAAGACAAAAAAAAGCCAGTCAGGTATAGGAAGGCTATAGGCCAAATACATTATCACTGCATATTGGCTTTGCTTGACATGCCCTGCTCTATGCATTGTTGTTCGGGACATTTAAAAAAAAAAAATATTTCCAAATTTGAGGTAGCCTATGCTATATGATCACACCGGTAACAGACCCGTTGTTGTATTACTTGTGAAGCACGGCTGAGTGAGGATACATTTAAATATAAAAGACCCAAGCCATTAATAAAAACAACAACGCAAGCCTATAGATAACCTTTCCTACTCGTTCATCGTTACTGCTGCAGTGCTTGTTGTAGCGCTGAGTAGAAATAAGAACAACACACATTTTATGGCTTGGTTAATACAGGATCTACATCCATCCTGTCACCTAGGCAACAGCTGTTAATACAGGATCTACATCCATCCTGTCACCTAGGCAACAGCTGTTAATACAGGATCTACATCCATCCTGTCACCTAGACAACAGCTGTTAATACAGGATCTACGTCCATCCTGTCACCTAGACAACAGCTGTTAATACAGGATCTACATCCATCCTGTCACCTAGACAACAGCTGTTAATACAGGATCTACATCCATCCTGTCACCTAGACAACAGCTGTTAATACAGGATCTACGTCCATCCTGTCACCTAGACAACAGCTGTTAATACAGGATCTACATCCATCCTGTCACCTAGACAACAGCTGTTAATACAGGATCTACGTCCATCCTGTCACCTAGACAACAGCTGTTAATACAGGACCTACGTCCATCCTGTCACCTAGACAACAGCTGTTAATACAGGATCTACGTCCATCCTGTCACCTAGACAACAGCTGTTAATACAGGATCTACGTCCATCCTGTCACCTAGACAACAGCTGTTAATACAGGATCTACGTCCATCCTGTCACCTAGGCAACAGCTGTTAATACAGGATCTACATCCATCCTGTCACCTAGACAACAGCTGTTAATACAGGATCTACGTCCATCCTGTCACCTAGGCAACAGCTGTTAATACAGAATCTACGTCCATCCTGTCACCTAGACAACAGCTGTTAATACAGGATCTACGTCCATCCTGTCACCTAGACAACAGCTGTTAATACAGGATCTACATCCATCCTGTCACCTAGACAACAGCTGTTAATACAGGATCTACGTCCATCCTGTCACCTAGACAACAGCTGTTAATACAGGATCTACGTCCATCCTGTCACCTAGACAACAGCTGTTAATACAGGATCTACGTCCATCCTGTCACCTAGACAACAGCTGTTAATACAGGATCTACATCCATCCTGTCACCTAGACAACAGCTGTTAATACAGGATCTACATCCATCCTGTCACCTAGACAACAGCTGTTAATACAGGATCTACATCCATCCTGTCACCTAGACAACAGCTGTTAATACAGGATCTACATCCATCCTGTCACCTAGACAACAGCTGTTAATACAGGATCTACATCCATCCTGTCACCTAGACAACAGCTGTTAATACAGGATCTACATCCATCCTGTCACCTAGACAACAGCTGCTAATACAGGATCTACATCCATCCTGTCACCTAGACAACAGCTGTTAATACAGGATCTACAATTATCCTGCTTTTGAATACAGCTTCTGGAGAAAACAAAAACCTGTATTCCTTGAACAAGCAGTATGGTTTCAGCTGTTTAATGTACTTGTTTGATTTTGTCAGCTCTTGCCTCAATGAAGCAGTGGTCTCTGCCTAAAAGCAGTGTGTTGAGCTTCAGCCCTGAGCCAGAGGAGAATCAGTCCTAAAAGCAGTGTGTTGAGCTTCAGCTCTGAGCCAGAGGAGAATCAGTCCTAAAAGCAGTGTGTTGAGCTTTAGCTCTGAGCCAGAGGAGAAGTACTTCCGGCGCCGACAGAGATGGCAGCCTCGCTTCACGTTCTCAGGAAACCATGCAGTATTTTGTTTTTTTTATGTATTACTTACATTGTTACCCCGGGAAATAATACGTCTTATTACATACAACCGGGAGGAACTATTGGATATAAGAGCAACGTCAACTTACCAACATTACGACCAGGAATACAACTTTCCCAAAGAGGATTCTCGGTTTGTTAACCCAAACACAACAATAGACTGGATAGCACCCGGCGACTCAAAGCAACGGCGCGCCGGAGAAGAGGGAAACGCGGCGGTCTTTTGGTCAAGCTACGCCGACGGGCGATCGTGCACCTCTCCCGAGTATTTTAATCGCCAATGTACAGTCTCTTGACAACAAAGTAGACGTAAATCAGATCAAGGGTTGCCTTTCAGAGAGACATCCGAGACTGCAACGCTTCTTTGCTTCACGGAAACATGGCTCACTCAGGACACGTTATCAGAGTCGGTACAGCCACATGGTTTCTCCACGCATCGCTACCGACAGAAACAAACATCTCTCTGGTAAGAAGAAGGGTGGGGGTGTGTGTCTTATGATTAACGAGACGTGGAGTGATCATAACAACATACAGGAACTCAAGTCCTTTTGTTCACCTGACATAGAATTCATTACAATCAAATGCAGACCGCATTATCTACCAAGAGAATTCTCCTCGATTATAATCACAGCCGTGTACATCCCCCCTCAAGCTGATACATCAACGGCACTGAAAGAAATTAATTTCACTCTAGGTAAATTGGAAACCACATATCCCGAGGCTGCATTTATTGTGGCTGGGGATTTTAACAAGGCTAATTTGAAAACAAGGCTCCTGAAATTTTACCAGCACATCGAATGTGCCACCCGGGCCGGGAAAATCCTGGATCATTGTTATTCTAACTTCCGTGATGCATACCAGGCTATTCTCCACCCTCCTTTCGGCAAGTCTGACCATGACTCCATTTTGTTGCTCCCAGCCTACAAACAGAAACTAAAACAGGAAACGCCCGTTCTCAGGTCTGTTCAACGCTGGTCCGACCAATCTGATTCCACGCTGCAAGATTGCTTCAAGCACGTGGACTGGGATATGTTCCGCATAGCATCTGACAACAACATTGATGTATACGCTGATTCGGTGAGTTTATTAGCAAGTGGATCGGTGATGTTGTACCCATAGCAACTATTAAAACCTTCCCTAACCAGAAACCGTGGATTGATGGCAGCATTCGCGCAAAATGTAGGGGATAATTTGATGACATTAATTGTCTTTTCTCCTTTCCTTTAACAAACATGCATATCACTAATTACACAGGACACATAGAAAGCAGGATGACACTAGTAGGCTTGTCACTGTTCAGCAGAACACATGCCAAAGGTTGTCTCAGCTAGGTGACAAGGGTATAAAGCTGAGACCCGTAAATACATATGTTAAAAGTCAGACAGAGTCAAGTAACAGGGTCTGTAAAATTAGACAGGCCAAACAGAAACAAAAGGACTTATAAGGTATAGGAACACTTAGGTTAAATGCTTGGGCGGTTGCAGGGCTACGAATACAGCCCAAGCAGCTGTCAGGTGTGTGAGTGACAGCAAGCAAGTGTTAAGACAAAGAATGTGGTGAAGAGAGGCAAGGACAAGCTATTTTTCCATATGCAGAGAACTGGGCATTGAGATATAATGCTGATTTAATCCATTGATTTAATACATTAAGGTCTAGAAGATGACAGCAGAGTGGTCAACACAAGTAATGTATGTGCACAATGAAATGTATTATTGTTATAACATTGCAGGGCTTGCCGCCCGCGTTACTGGGCGTGAACAAGCAAGACCTCAGATCAAAAGATGATAGGTGGCATGAGAGAAAGAAGGAGTGACTGCATTTGAATATGGGCTGTACTCATATCATGTGGGGGTATAAATCAGAATTGTGTGATTGGTTGAATCAGCTGTTTCCTAGGTCAGCTCGCCTTTAATTACTCTGTATTAAAGGCTTATTGAATTCACAAGTGTCTTGTATGAGTGTCATAATTTGAAGATCATTTTTTCCACGACAAAAACTGAAAGCGCGAACCACTGCTTTTAACCAGGGTAAGGCTACCGGAAACATGACTGAATACAAACAGTGTAGCTATTCCCTCCGCAAGGCAATCAAACAAGCTAAGCGTCAATATAGAGACAAAGTAGAGTCACAATTCAACGGCTCAGACACAAGAGGAATGTGGCAGGGTTTACAGTCAATCACGGACTACAAAAAGAAAACCAGCCCCGTTGCGGACCATGACGTCCTGCTCCCAGACAAACTAAACAACTTCTTTGCTCGCTTTGAGGACAATACAGTGCCACCGACACGGCCTGCTACCAAAACCTGCAGGCTCACTTTCACCGCAGCCAATGTGAGAAAAACATTTAAATGTGTTAACCCTCGCAAGGCTGCCGGCCCAGATGGCATCCCTGGCCGTGTCCTCAGAGCATGCGCAGACCAGCTGGCTGGTGTGTTTAAGGACATATTCAATCAGTCCCTATCCCAGTCTACTGTTCCCACATGCTTCAAGAGGGCCACCATTGTTCCTGTTCCCAAGAAAGCTAAGGTAACTGAGCTAAATTTTGACTATCGCCCCGTAGCACTCACTTCCGTCATCATGAAGTGCTTTGAGAGACTAGTCAAGGATCATATCACCTCCATCCTACCAGACACCATAGACCCACTCCAATTTGCTTACCGTCCCAATAGGTCCACAGACGACGCAATCGCAATCACACTGCCCTAACCCATCTGGACAAGAGGAATACTTATGTAAGAATGCTGTTCATCGACTACAGCTCAGCATTTAACACCATAGTTCCCTCCAAGCTCGTCATTAAGCTCGAGACCCTAGGTCTCGACCCAGCCCTGTGCAACTGGGTCCTGGACTTCCTGACAGGCCGGCCCCAGGTGGTGAGGGTAGGAAACAACATCTCCACCCCGCTGATCCTCAACACTGGGGCCCCACAAGGGTGCGTTCTCAGCCCTCTCCTGTACTCCCTGTTTACCCATGACTGCGTGGCCAAGCAAGCATCCAACTCAATCATCAAGTTTGCTGACGACACTACAGTGGTAGGCTTGATTACCAACAACGACGAGACGGCCTACAGGGAGGAGGTGAGGGCCCTCGGAGTGTGGTGTCAGGAAAATAACCTCTCACTCAATGTCAACAAAACAAAGGAGATGATCGTGGACTTCAGGAAACAGGAGAGGGAGCACCCCCCTATCCACATCGAGGGGACAGTAGTGGAGAAGGTGGAAAGTTAAGTTCCTCGGCGTACACATCACGGACAAACTGAATTGGTCCACCCACACAGACAGCGTGGTGAAGAAGGTGCAACAGCGCCTCTTCAACCTCAGGAGGCTGAAGAAATTCGGCTTGTCACCAAAATCACTCACAAACTTCTACAGATGCACAATCGAGAGCATCCTGTCGGGCTGTATCACCGCCTGGTACGGCAACTGCTCCGCCCACAACCGTAAGGCTCTCCAGAGGGTAGTGAGGACTGCACAACGCATCACCGGGGGTAAACTACCTGCCCTTCAGGACACCTACACCACCCGATGTCACAGGAAGGCCAAAAAGATCATCAAGGGCAACAACCACCCGAGCCACTGCCTGTTCACCCCGCTATCATCCAGAAGGCGAGGTCAGTACAGGTGCATCAAAGCTGGGACCGAGAGACTGAAAAACAGCTTCTACCTCAAGGCCATCAGACTGTTAAACAGCCATCACTAACATTGAGTGGCTGCTGCCAACATACTGACTTAAATCTCTAGCCACTTTATACATAGGAATTGGATGTAACAAATGTATCACTAGCCACTTTAAACAATTTTGTATATAATGTTTACATATCCGACATACTCATATCAAATGTATACACTGTACTCTAAACCATCTACTGAATCTTGCCTATACCGTTCGGCCATCGACCCAAATCTCTAGCCACTTTAATAATTATAATTGGATGAAATAATGTATCACTAGCCACTTTAAACAATGCCATTTATATAATGTTTACATATCCTACATTACTCATCTCATATATATATATATATATATATATATATATATATATATATATATATATATATATATATATATATATATGTATATACTGTACTCCATACCATCTACTGCATCTTGCCTATGTACATACTCGTATTCATTCCTTTACTCTTGTGTGTATAAGGTAGTTGTTGTGAATTTGTTCGATAAACTTGTTAGATACTACTGCATGGTCGGAACTAGAAGCACAAGCATTTCGCTACACTCGCATTAACATCTGCTAACCATGTGTATGTGACAAATAAAATTTGATTTGATTTGAATCAGTCCTAAAAGCAGTGTGTTGAGCTTCAGCTCTGAGCCAGAGGAGAATCAGTCCTAAAAGCAGTGTGTTGAGCTTCAGCTCTGAGCCAGAGGAGAATCAGTCCTAAAAGCAGTGTGTTGAGCTTCAGCTCTGAGCCAGAGGAGAATCAGTCCTAAAAGCAGTGTGTTGAGCTTCAGCTCTGAGCCAGAGGAGAATCAGTCCTAAAAGCAGTGTGTTGAGCTTCAGCCCTGAGCCAGAGGAGAATCAGTCCTAAAAGCAGTGTGTTGAGCTTTAGCTCTGAGGCAGAGGAGAATCAGTCCTAAAAGCAGTGTGTTGAGCTTTAGCTCTGAGGCAGAGGAGAATCAGTCCTGTTGAGGATTGGCCTTTATTTACTCCAAATTCCAGACAGGAAACTAGTTTCTATTGTAAACAGATACTGGGATATCTCAAATATTTCCTCAACCTTCCCAGGAGACCATCCTTCAACAAAATGCCAGTACTGTTAACTCAGTGTTTAGTCATAAATAGTCCCTGGAATTGAAGCATTAAAAACCTGCTTCTTTGTTCAAAATGCCACCATATTCCCTATATAGTGTACTATTTTTTGAAGGGAATAAAGTGCCCTTTGGGACACAAACCCTCCCTCGATCCACTCAGAGGGGAGAAGAGAGGAGGGAAAAGAGAAGGAGAAGAGAGGAGAAGAGAGGAAAACATTGTGATTAACGTGACCGTCTGGATGACTAGGTTCACATGGAGGAACTCTATACAAACAGAAGAGGAGAGGGAGAAATACAGAGCTGACTAAAATAGAAAATAACCTAGTGGAGAGGGAGGGAGGGAGTGAGGGAGGGAGAGACACTGACAGACCATTTTTAGACTGTAATAATGACAGAACGATACAGTTTACCTCTGGAACAGTCTTTTTCAAGGCAGTAACAACTATCATAACTAAAACATTTATAAGTAAATCGTTTTTTTAAGTCTTACGAAATAGTTGGATATGATGTAATGCTGACAAGATTTGTTGACAACATCAGAAGGAAAAAGACTAAGTTCTTTGATCAAACAGCTTCTAACAAGAAGAAACAGCAAGACACTTTTTAAATCTTGTTTTACTAACATTGCAGTAAACTAAAAAGTTGATCACTTTACATGAAAACAGAATACATGCTCCAGACAGGACAAGGATCAACACTAGCCTCACAACACAGTACACACCCCTCACTGCAGCCTTATCAAAACTCCAACACAGTACACACCCCTCACTGCAGCCTTATCAAAACTCCAACACAGTAAACCTAATGACTAGCTACAGCCAGAAATCAAAATAAAAGTAGAATGAGCAGTGCGACAACCCAGTATACTTTACCGGAGGTTCGCGGGCAGGCTGTCTGTATGGTGCAAGGCCAAGGTATTTCTTCCCTCTCCCGAGACAGTTGTTGGACGGTGTGCTCTACTCGGCCAAGCAGATAAAAGTTTTAAAACAGACGGAGAGACAGAGAGGGAGAGGAGTCTGCACTGCTCCGCTCATAGACGCCTGGGGAAGCCAAGGCTTGAATAGCTGCAGTCAGAGACTGCAAGCTAAAAGCTGGGAGAGGTTACTTACAAGACAAGACAGGGTAATGTGTTAGAGAGAGGTTACTTACAATAAAATCAGCAAAAATAGCTCCATATAACCCATCCAGACAGACCATAGCTGCATATAACCCATCCAGCCAGACCATAGCTCCATATAACCCATCCAGCCAGACCATAGCTGCATATAACCCATCCAGCCAGACCATAGCTCCATATAACCCATCCAGCCAGACCATAGCTCCATATAACCCATCCAGACAGACCATAGCTCCATATAACCCATCCAGCCAGAACAAAACATGGACTGTAGGACCAACAGGCTGTAGATGCCGACAGTACGGTCTTCTAACCTCTAACCACTACCTGCCTGACTGTTGACCGTGGTCTGCAGGTCTAACCACTACCTGCCTGACTGTTTACAGGGACACAGAGAAGAGAATTATGCCCAGGGTGGGCACCTTTTGGGCTCCACGGTCACATCAGGATTCGGGAAACTCAACGGATGGCCGCACATATTGTTGTTGGACCGCTTGGGGAGGAGACCCCATCCTGAAACACGGTGAACACGCCACTTGGGGAGGAGACCCCATCCTGAAACACGGTGAACACGCCACTTGGGGAGGAGACCCCATCCTAATACACGGTGAACACGCCACTTGGGGAGGAGACCCCATCCTGAAACACGGTGAACACGCCACTTGGGGAGGAGACCCCATCCTGAAACACGGTGAACACGCCACTTGGGGAGGAGACCCCATCCTAATACACGGTGAACACGCCACTTGGGGAGGAGACCCCATCCTGAAACACGGTGAACACGCCACTTGGGGAGGAGACCCCATCCTAATACACGGTGAACACGCCACTTGGGGAGGAGACCCCATCCTGAAACACGGTGAACACGCCGCTTGGGCAGGAGACCCCATCCTGAAACACGGTGAACACGCCACTTGGGGAGGAGACCCCATCCTGAAACACGGTGAACACGCCACACGCCACTCGGTGTAGCCTAATGAACACACCCCTTGCTGTAAAAGTCGGTGTGGCCTAATGAACACACCTCTTGCTGTGAAAGTCGGTGTAGCCTAATGAACACACCCCTTGCTGTGAAAGTCATTTGTGGCCTAATGAACACACCCCTTGCTGTAAAAGTCGGTGTAGCCTAATGAACACACCCCTTGCTGTGAAAGTCGGTGTAGCCTAATGAACACACCCGTTGCTGTGAAAGTCGTTTGTGGCCTAATGAACACACCCCTTGCTGTAAAGGTCGGTGTGGCCTAATGAACACACCCTTTGCTCATGCCATGTAATATCTCTCTGGAACCTCATGTAATGTAACAGGACCAGTATCTCTCTGGAACCTCATGTAATGTAACAGGACCAGTATCTCTCTGGAACCTCATGTAATGTAACAGGACCAGTATCTCTCTCTGGAACCTCATGTAATGTAACAGGACCAGTATCTCTCTGGAACCTCATGCCATGTAATGTAACAGGACCAGTATCTCTCTGGAACCTCATGTAATGTAACAGGACCAGTATCTCTCTGGAACCTCATGCCATGTAATGTAACAGGACCAGTATCTCTCTGGAACCTCATGCCATGTAATGTAACAGGACCAGTATCTCTCTGGAACCTCATGCCATGTAATGTAACAGGACCAGTAACTCTCTGGAACCTCATGCCATGTAATGTAACAGGACCAGTATCTCTCTGGAACCTCATGTAATGTAACAGGACCAGTATCTCTCTGGAACCTCATGTCATGTAATGTAACAGGACCAGTATCTCTCTGGAACCTCATGTCATGTAATGTAACAGGACCAGTATCTCTCTGGAACCTCATGCCATGTAATGTAACAGGACCAGTATCTCTCTGGAACCTCATGCCATGTAATGTAACAGGACCAGTAACTCTCTGGAACCTCATGCCATGTAATGTAACAGGACCAGTAACTCTCTGGAACCTCATGCCATGTAATGTAACAGGACCAGTATCTCTCTGGAACCTCATGTAATGTAACAGGACCAGTATCTCTCTGGAACCTCATGCCATGTAATGTAATAGGACCAGTATCTCTCTGGAACCTCATGCCATGTAATGTAACAGGACCAGTATCTCTCTGGAACCTCATGTAATGTAACAGGACCAGTATCTCTCTGGAACCTCATGCCATGTAATGTAATAGGACCAGTATCTCTCTCTGGAACCTCATGCCATGTAATGTAACAGGACCAGTATCTCTCTGGAACCTCATGCAATGTAACAGGACCAGTATCTCTCTGGAACCTCATGTAATGTAACAGGACCAGTATCTCTCTGGAACCTCATGCCATGTAATGTAACAGTACCAATATCTCTCTGGAACCTCATGTAATGTAACAGGACCAGTATCTCTCTCTGGAACCTCATGCCATGTAAGGTAATAGGACCAGTATCTCTCTCTGGAACCTCATGCCATGTAATGTAACAGGGCCAGTATCTCTCTGGAACCTCATGTAATGTAACAGGACCAGTATCTCTCTTTGGAACCTCATGTAATGTAACAGGACCAGTATCTCTCTGGAACCTCATGCCATGTAATGTAACAGGACCAATATCTCTCTGGAACCTCATGCCATGTAATGTAACAGGACCAGTATCTCTCTGGAACCTCATGTAATGTAACAGGACCAGTATCTCTCTGGAACCTCATGCCATGTAATGTAATAGGACCAGTATCTCTCTGGAACCTCATGTAATGTAACAGGACCAGTATCTCTCTGGAACCTCATGCCATGTAATGTAACAGGACCAGTATCTCTCTGGAACCTCATGTATTGTAACAGGACCAGTATCTCTCTGGAACCTCATGCCATGTAATGTAACAGGACCAGTAACTCTCTCTGGAACCTCATGCCATGTAATGTAACAGGACCAGTATCTCTCTGGAACCTCATGCCATGTAATGTAATAGGACCAGTATCTCTCTGGAACCTCATGCCATGTAATGTAACAGGACCAATATCTCTCTGGAACCTCATGTCATGTAACAGGACCAGTATCTCTCTGGAACCTCATGCCATGTAATGTAACAGGACCAGTATCTCTCTGGAACCTCATGTAATGTAACAGGACCAGTATCTCTCTGGAACCTCATGTCATGTAATGTAACAGGACCAGTATCTCTCTGGAACCTCATGTAATGTAACAGGACCAGTATCTCTCTGGAACCTCATGCCATGTAATGTAACAGGACCAGTATCTCTCTCTGGAACCTCATGTAATGTAACAGGATCAGTATCTCTCTCTGGAACCTCATGTAATGTAACAGGACCAGTATCTCTCTGGAACCTCATGTCATGTAATGTAACAAGATCAGTATCTCTCTGGAACCTCATGTAATGTAACAGGACCAGTATCTCTCTGGAACCTCATGCCATGTAATGTAACAGGATCAGTATCTCTCTGAAACCTCATGTAATGTAACAGGATCAGTATCTCTCTGGAACCTCATGCCATGTAATGTAACAGGACCAGTATCTCTCTCTGGAACCTCATGTAATGTAACAGGACCAGTATCTCTCTGAAACCTCATGTAATGTAACAGGACCAGTATCTCTCTGGAACCTCATGTCATGTAATGTAACAGGACCAGTATCTCTCTGGAACCTCATGTAATGTAACAGGACCAGTATCTCTCTGGAACCTCATGCCATGTAATGTAACAGGACCAGTATCTCTCTCTGGAACCTCATGTAATGTAACAGGATCAGTATCTCTCTCTGGAACCTCATGTAATGTAATGTAACAGGACCAGTATCTCTCTCTGGAACCTCATGTAATGTAACAGGACCAGTATCTCTCTGAAACCTCATGTAATGTAACAGGACCAGTATCTCTCTGGAACCTCATGTCATGTAATGTAACAGGACCAGTATCTCTCTGGAACCTCATGTAATGTAACAGGACCAGTATCTCTCTGGAACCTCATGCCATGTAATGTAACAGGACCAGTATCTCTCTCTGGAACCTCATGTAATGTAACAGGATCAGTATCTCTCTCTGGAACCTCATGTAATGTAACAGGACCAGTATCTCTCTGGAACCTCATGTCATGTAATGTAACAAGATCAGTATCTCTCTGGAACCTCATGTAATGTAACAGGACCAGTATCTCTCTGGAACCTCATGCCATGTAATGTAACAGGATCAGTATCTCTCTGAAACCTCATGTAATGTAACAGGATCAGTATCTCTCTGGAACCTCATGCCATGTAATGTAACAGGACCAGTATCTCTCTCTGGAACCTCATGTAATGTAACAGGACCAGTATCTCTCTGAAACCTCATGTAATGTAACAGGACCAGTATCTCTCTGGAACCTCATGTCATGTAATGTAACAGGACCAGTATCTCTCTGGAACCTCATGTAATGTAACAGGACCAGTATCTCTCTGGAACCTCATGCCATGTAATGTAACAGGACCAGTATCTCTCTCTGGAACCTCATGCCATGTAATGTAACAGGATCAGTATCTCTCTGGAACCTCATGTAATGTAACAGGACCAGTATCTCTCTGGAACCTCATGTAATGTAACAGGACCAGTATCTCTCTGGAACCTCATGTAATGTAACAGGACCAGTATCTCTCTCTGGAACCTCATGTCATGTAATGTAACAGGATCAGTATCTCTCTGGAACCTCATGTAATGTAACAGGATCAGTATCTCTCTCTGGAACCTCATGTCATGTAATGTAACAGGATCAGTATCTCTCTGGAACCTCATGTAATGTAACAGGATCAGTATCTCTCTCTGGAACCTCATGTCATGTAATGTAACAGGACCAGTATCTCTCTGGAACCTCATGTAATGTAACAGGACCAGTATCTCTCTCTGGAACCTCATGTCATGTAATGTAACAGGATCAGTATCTCTCTGGAACCTCATGTAATGTAACAGGATCAGTATCTCTCTCTGGAACCTCATGTCATGTAATGTAACAGGATCAGTATCTCTCTGGAACCTCATGTAATGTAACAGGACCAGTATCTCTCTCTCTGGAACCTCATGTAATGTAACAGGACCAGTATCTCTCTCTCTGGAACCTCATGTCATGTAACAGGACCAGTATCTCTCTCTGGAACCTCATGTAATGTAACAGGACCAGTATCTCTCTCTGGAACCTCATGTCATGTAACAGGATCAGTATCTCTCCCGGTGAGGGGGGGCTAGTATCTGAAGGGTCTCTATTCCGGTGAGGGGGGGCTAGTATCTGAAGGGTCTCTATTCCGGTGAGGGGGGGCTAGTATCTGAAGGGTCTCTATTCCGGTGAGGGGGGGCTAGTATCTGAAGGGTCTCTATTCCGGTGAGGGGGGGCTAGTATCTGAAGGGTCTCTATTCCGGTGAGGGGGCCGTTTGTGTCAGCCCCAGAGTGAGTCTTTCTAGCACCTAGGGTGTAGTACTACTGTTGACCAGAGCCTATAGGGAATAGGGTGTAGTACTACTGTTGACCAGAGCCTATAGGGAATAGGGTGTAGTACTACTGTTGACCAGGGCCTATAGTGAATAGGGTCTAGTACTACTGTTGACCAGAGCCTATAGGGAATAGGGTGTAGTACTACTGTTGACCAGAGCCCTATAGGGAATAGGGTGTAGTACTACTGTTGACCAGAGCCTATAGGGAATAGGGTGTAGTACTACTGTTGACCAGAGCCTATAGGGAATAGGGTGTAGTACTACTGTTGACCAGAGCCTATAGGGAATAGGGTGTAGTACTACTGTTGACCAGAGCCTATAGGGAATAGGGTGTAGTACTACTGTTGACCAGAGCCCTATAGGGAATAGGGTGTAGTACTACTGTTGACCAGAGCCTATAGGGAATAGGTGTAGTACTACTGTTGACCAGAGCCCTATAGGGAATAGGGTGTAGTACTACTGTTGACCAGAGCCTATAGGAATAGGGTGTAGTACTACTGTTGACCAGAGCCTATAGGGAATAGGGTGTAGTACTACTGTTGACCAGAGCCTATAGGGAATAGGGTGTAGTACTGTTGACCAGAGCCTATAGGGAATAGGGTGTAGTACTACTGTTGACCAGAGCCCTATAGGGAATAGGGTGTAGTACTACTGTTGACCAGAGCCTATAGGGTGTAGTACTGTTGACCAGGGCCCAATAGGGAATAGGGTGCCATTTGGGAAGCATCTATAATAAATGCCTTTATAACACCCCTCATCATCGTCCCAGCCCACCACCCCCTTCATTCAGGTCTAGAAAACCAAAAGAGATATGCCATTTTATGTTTTGTTTTTATAGAGAAAACACATCTAAAATAAGGTTAAGTTCCTCAGTTCAGTTCATTCAATTGTATCATTATTTCAGTTCCACAGCAGCGGGGTGGGGTTAGGGTCCAGCGGTCGGGCTGGGGTTAGGGTCCAGCGCTCGGGCTGGGGTTAGGGTCCGGGGGGGGAAACAGCCAGCACAAGTCCAAGCAGCGGAGGGAGTGGCTATACAGGATGGAACACCAGAGTACAGTCCTCTCCGTCTCGGCCCAGGAACAGGCTCTGATTGGCCAGTTCCTCCAGGTTGTCTAGTTCCTGGTTGTTGGGCTGTGTCCTCCTCAGGTAGTGGTTGACTATCTTAGAGTCCAGTCTGCTCTGGTGAGAGATGCTCTCGTAGGGTTTAGGGTCCAGGTCTAGGATGGACACGGAGCAGGTGAAGCGAGGCTTCGTAGGCTGGATCTCCAGGCTCTGGTCCAACCTACAAGGAGGAAACATACAGTAAATCAGTTTTTTACTTTAAAAAGTAGACAGACACTAGCAACAGCGCAGGGCCAGCTACAGAGCAGTGCCCCAGGAGCACATTTTGAGCACTTTAAAAGCAGGGTTGGTCAATCCTATATGTAAGGTGTCCAAGTGTGCGTGCAGGGTGTCGTTCCAGCCCAGGCAGTAAGAGTTCTCACCCGGCATCTTGCCCACAGGTTGCTATGGCGACCATGATGGAGCAGTCCTTGGCTGTCATGGCAACTCTGTACTGGTGGACCTGATGGGAAGCAGCCATATTACACGACATTACATTACATAATACTGCATGTAATCACATTATACGACATATTACATAATACTGCATGCATCATATTATACAACATTATATTACATAATACTGCATGCATCATATTATACAACATTATATTACATAATACTGCATGTATCATACTATACGACATTATATTGCATAATACTGCATGTATCATACGACATTATATTGCATAATACTGCTGCATCATATTATACGACATATTACATAATACTGCATGTATCACATTATATTGCATAATACTGCATGTATCATATTATATTGCATAATACTGTATGTATCATACTATACGACATTATATTGCATAATACTGCTGCATCATATTATACGACATTATATTACATAATACTGCATGCATCATATTATACAACATATTACATAATACTGCATGCATCATATTATACAACATATTACATAATACTGCATGTATCATACTATACAACATTATATTGCATAATACTGCTGCATCATATTACACGACATTATATTGCATAATACTGTATGTATCATACAACATTATATTACATAATACTGCATGTATCATATTATACGACATTATATTGCATAATACTGCATGCATCATATTATACGACATTATATTACATAATACTGCATGCATCATATTATACGACATTATATTACATAATACTGCATGTATCATATTATATGACATATTACATAATACTGCATGTATCAAATTATATTACATAATACTGCATGTATCAAATTATATTACATAATACTGCATGTATCAAATTATATTACATAATACTGCATGTATCACATTACACGACATTATATTACATAATACTGCATGTATCATATTATATGACATATTACATAATACTGCATGTATCAAATTATATTACATAATACTGCATGTATCAAATTATATTACATAATACTGCATGTATCAAATTATATTACATAATACTGCATGTATCAAATTATATTACATAATACTGCATGTATCACATTACACACATTATATTACATAATACTGCATGTATCATATTATATGACATATTACATAATACTGCATGTATCAAATTATATTACATAATACTGCATGTATCAAATTATATTACATAATACTGCATGTATCAAATTATATTACATAATACTGCATGTATCACATTACACGACATTATATTGCATAATACTGCATGTATCATATTATATTCCATAATACTGCATGTATCAAATTATATTACATAATACTGCATGTATCACATTACACGACATTATATTGCATAATACTGCATGTATCATATTATATGACATATTACATAATACTGCATGTATCAAATTATATTACATAATACTGCATGTATCAAATTATATTACATAATACTGCATGTATCAAATTATATTACATAATACTGCATGTATCACATTACACATTATATTACATAATACTGTATGTATCATATTATATGACATATTACATAATACTGCATGTATCAAATTATATTACATAATACTGTATGTATCAAATTATATTACATAATACTGTATGTATCAAATTATATTACATAATACTGCATGTATCACATTACACGACATTATATTACATAATACTGCATGTATCATATTATATGACATATTACATAATACTGTATGTATCAAATTATATTACATAATACTGCATGTATCAAATTATATTACATAATACTGCATGTATCAAATTATATTACATAATACTGCATGTATCAAATTATATTACATAATACTGCATGTATCAAATTATATTACATAATACTGCATGTATCAAATTATATTACATAATACTGCATGTATCACATTACACTACATTATATTACATAATACTGTATGTATCATATTATATGACATATTACATAATACTGCATGTATCAAATTATATTACATAATACTGCATGTATCAAATTATATTACATAATACTGCATGTATCAAATTATATTACATAATACTGCATGTATCACATTACACGACATTATATTACATAATACTGCATGTATCATATTATATGACATATTACATAATACTGCATGTATCAAATTATATTACATAATACTGCATGTATCAAATTATATTACATAATACTGCATGTATCAAATTATATTACATAATACTGCATGTATCACATTACACGACATTATATTGCATAATACTGCATGTATCATATTATATTCCATAATACTGCATGTATCATATTATATTCCATAATACTGCATGTATCATATTATACAACATTATATTGCATAATACTGCATGTATCATATTACATAATACTGCATGTATCATATTATACAACATTATATTACATAATACTGCATGTATCATATTATACAACATTATATTGCATAATACTGCATGTATCATATTATATTCCATAATACTGCATGTATCATATTATACAACATTATATTGCATAATACTGCATGTATCATATTACATAATACTGCATGTATCATATTGTACGACATTATATTACATAATACTGCATGTATCATATTATACAACATTATATTACATAATACTGCATGTATCATATTATAAGACATTATATTACATAATACTGCATGTATCATATTATACAACATTATATTGCATAATACTGCATGTATCATATTATATTACATAATACTGCATGTATCATATTATACAACATATTACATAATACTGCATGTATCACATTATATTGCATAATACTGTATGTATCATACTATACAACATTATATTACATAATACTGCATGTATCATATTGTACGATATATTACATAATACTGCATGTATCATATTGTACGACATATTACATAATACTGCATGTATCATATTGTACGACATTATATTACATAATACTGCATGTATCATATACGACATACTACATTAAACTGCATCTATCATATTGTACACCTAAACATTTCAAATGAAAAAACAAAACACTAATCACAAAAATCCCCTTCATACAGTCTCCTGTAAAGAACGGTTTGCTTCAATACTGTCGGTTTACAGGTTTGCATCGTTACGTCACATTGGTTAGAAAGAAGAGATGCTCACCTTCCCTACAGCGTATTCGATAGAGCCGTCGTCTTCAGTGGGACAGTTCTGGACCTTCTCCAGGAAGCGGGCATTGTACGGCCCGTCTATCTGAAGCCTGCATCTAGAGGAGAGAGCATCAGTCACCGGATGTAAAGGCCCACTCTGTGATATTCAGAGAGCATCAGTCACCGGATGTAAAGGTCCCACTCTGTGATATTCAGAGAGCATCAGTCACCGGATGTAAAGGTCCACTCTGTGATATTCAGAGAGCATCAGTCACCGGATGTAAAGGTCCCACTCTGTGATATTCAGAGAGCATCAGTCCCCGGATGTAAAGGTCCACTCTGTGATATTCAGAGAGCATCAGTCACCGGATGTAAAGGTCCCACTCTGTGATATTCAGAGAGCATCAGTCCCCGGATGTAAAGGTCCACTCTGTGATATTCAGAGAGCATCAGTCACCGGATGTAAAGGTCCCACTCTGTGATATTCAGAGAGCATCAGTCACCGGATGTAAAGGTCCACTCTGGGATATTCAGAGAGCATCAGTCACCGGATGTAAAGGTCCACTCTGTGATATTCAGAGAGCATCAGTCCCCGGATGTAAAGGTCCACTCTGGGATATTTGCAGTAGCTTTTGATCATTTAAATGAATGATCCAAATATTGAACATTTGTCAGTCACAGCCATTAAGAGACTAGAAGTCATGATTACAGTATGGACTACCAGTAACACCAATCAGATCATGTGTAGGCCTACATGAAAGACTGATTTGCAGGGTTAGAGTACACGTAATTGGATTACTAAAAAAAAACCTAAAATCAGTTAACTTACAAGAAAAAAAAGACTTGAAAAAAATAGATGATTACTTCTTGGATGACTTATAAATTCAGAAAGGATGTCAGTAAAACAATAATATAGTAATAGATTACGACACCTTTGTTCAATGCTGAATTGAATGTAATTGAGAACAAAAGGTGCAAATTAAAGTAGGGCTGGGCAATATATCACATTAAATTATTTCTAATTCGTTTTTCCCGTGACATTCACCTCTTCAGTAACCCAGCCCTGGCTAAGAATATATCACCAGAGATTAATAGAATAGACTCAGGCCATATGGCCCAGCCCTGGCTAAGTATATATCACCAGAGATTAATAGAATAGACTCAGGCCATATGGCCCAGCCCTGGCTAAGTATATATCACCAGAGATTAATAGAATAGACTCAGGCCATATGGCCCAGCCCTGGCTAAGTATATATCACCAGAGATTAATAGAATAGACTCAGGCCATATGGCCCAGCCCATCTAACGCCCTTGAAAAGTCACCTGAAAGTAATCCGATTACATTACTACAGTTTGTGTTATCCAAAATAAGGTTACGGATGACGATTTTTGACCAGTAACTAAGTAACTAACGTATTACATTTAGAAAGTAACCTACACTGGTGGTGATTTGACCGTGTGCACACGCCGTCAGTTAGTACACGCCAAAACTAGTTCATGAATTCACACAGTACATCTAATACGTCACTGGAGAACAGTAAACAACAACAACACGTCCAGTACTACTGTTATGGTACAGTGAATGTGGCCGCCGGTACGACCCATGACAGAACAGTGGGTTGAACGGGAAGAGGTCCATTCTAGGTCCTTCATCTGGTTCAGGTACTCACCTCTCTTTGGGGAACATGTGCAGATGTTGCTCCACTCGTTTAAAAAGGGGGCTCAAACCCTCGATGTCTAAACTATCCAGCATCTGAGTCCCCAGGATTTTGTCCAGGACACAATCTTTGGGTAGGCAGTGGTCACCTGAAATAAAATATATAATTAGACTTAAAAACATACACTGGCCAGTTTATTAGGTACACCCATCTAGTACTGGGTCGGACCCCTTTATGCTTCCAGAACAGCCTGAATTCTTCTGCGCGTGGCAACATTGCTCAACTGGTACTAAGGGACGTAAACGTGTGCCAGGAAAACATTCCCCACACTGGTACACCGCCGCCACCAGCCTGTACCGGTGGACGCCAGGCAGGACGGGGGCCGTGGACTCATGCTGCTTACGCCAAATCCGGACTCCGCCATGAGCATGACGTAACAGGAAGCGGGATTCGTCAGACCAGGCGATGTTTTTCCCCACTCCTCAATTGTCCAGTGTTGGTGATGGCGATGCCCACTGGAGCCGCTTCTTCTTGTGTTTAGCTGATAGGAGTGGAACCCCGGTGTGGACGTCTGCTGCAGTAGCCCATCCGTGACGAGGACCGACGAGTTGTGCGTTCTGAGATGCCTGCACACCACTGTCTATCTATATGTTAGCTTGCAGGATTCTTACCAATCTCCTTAGACCTCTCTCATTACCCAAGCTGTTAACTCCCACAGGACTGCTTCTCACTGGATGTACTGTTTGTCCCACCATTCTCTGTAAAGCCCAGACACTGTGGGGCGTGAAAAGCCCAGGAGGACGTTTCTGACATACTGGAACCCGGCACGCCTGGTACCGACGATCAGACCACACTCAAAGTTGCTTAGGTCACTGGTTTTGTCCATTTTAAAATGTTCAATCGAACAGTAACGGAATATGTCTTGATGCTCATATATAGCAAACCGCAACCAAGTTACTCAGGGTCTGTAGGAGCGAACCGTTTGTGAACAGGGTGAGGTACCTAATAAACTGGCCACAGTGTGTTTGTGTGTGTGTGTGTGTGTGTGTGTGTGTGTGTGTGTGTGTGTATATATATGGTAAGAGTTAAAAACGGGCCATTTGTTGACAAGGCATAACAGCTGAAACACATCTGTGAACTCATTAAAACCACTGCAGTGAAGCATAGCGTTAGCCTGGTGCACCAGAGCGGCGTAGAGCCAAGTCTCCGTCCGGTCGTCTGTCTCACCGTTGCGTAGCAGGTCCCGGTGCATTAGGCTGGCCTCACACGTCACTCTGCCCTCGAACAGGTGGGTCTTCCTGAGCTGCCCGGAGCGAGGACAGTCCCAAGAGCTCAACAGGGCGCTCACGATCACCTGGATCAACTCGTTCAGAACCACCTGGGGTTTAAACAAAGTTACAGGTTAAGAGGACGTAATATTAGATATATTACTCAAATATAATGTTTTGTGGGTTGTTGACAGCAATATAAAACGCAACACGTAAAGTGTCACATGAGCTGAAATAAAAAGATCCCAGAAATGTTCCATAACGCACAAAGAACATATCTATCAAACTCTGTAACCAAATGTGTTAACATCCCTGTTAGTCAGCATTTCTCCTTTCCACCTGACAGGTGTGGCGTATCAACAAGCTGATTAAAACAGCATGATCATTACACAGGTGCACCTTGTGCTGTGGACAATAGATTTTGCCACAGAACACAATGCCACAGATGTCTCAATGGAATTGGCATGCCGACTGCAGGTATATCCACCAGAGCTGTTGCCAGAGAATGTAATGTTAATTTCTCTACCGATCCAGGCTTTATCACATCCGGCCGTGATTGGGAGTCCCATAGGGCGGCGCACAGGTGCACAATTGGCCAAACGTCATCCGGGTTTTGCCGGGGGAAGGCCGTCATTGTAAATAAGAATTTGTTCTTAACTGACTTGCCTGGTTAAATAAAAAAAAAATACAGAATTTGGCAGTAGGTCCAACAGTCTCAGGGAAGCTCATCTGCTGGTCGTCCTCACCAGGGTCTCGACCCGACTGCAGTTTGGTGTCGAAACAGACTTCAGTGGGAAAATGCTCACCTTCGATGGCCACTGGCACACTGGAGAAGTGTGCTCTTCACGGATGAATCCCGGGTTTCAACTGTACCGGGCAGATGGCAGACGGCGTGTGTGACGTTGTGTGGGTGAGCGGTTTGCTGATGTCAACGTTGTGAACAGAGTGCCCCGTGGTGGCGTTATTGGTATGGGAAGGCATAAGCTACGAACGAACGAACACAATTGCATTTTATCGATGGTAATTTGAATGCACAGAGATACCGTGACGAGATCCTGAGGCCCCATTGTCGTGCCGTTCATCCGCCGCCATCACCTCATGTTTCAGCATGATAATGCACGGCCCCATGTCGCAAGGATCTGTACACAATTCCTGGAAGCTGAAAATGTCCCAGTTCTTCCATGGCCTGCATACTCACCAGACACGTCACCCATTGAGCATGTTTGGGATGCTCTGGATCGACGTGTTACAGTTCCCGCCAATATCCAGCAACTTCACACAGCCATTGAAGAGGAGTGGGACAACATTCCACAGTCAACAGCCTGATCAATAATGTTTACCATTTCCATACTCCCAAATGTGACCAAAAATCTTGCTTGTAAAAAGAAACCTTACCCACCCACAACCGACATTAAAAAGGAAACACTAACATGCGGATGACTAGTTTGGATACCAACCTTGCTGGACTGCTGCCTGCTGAGAAGGCTGCCACTAGGAAGGAAGTACGGCCGTAGATGCTGAGCCAGTTCATCTAGGTCCTGTAACACGTCTGCATCGTCATTACAGCTGTAGATACACTCTCCACCCTGGACAGACAGAGAGGAAGGAAAGATTCAAAAAGGTGCTGGGATTTATTTGTCAAGCCAATAGGGCTGGGAAATTGCCAGGGACCAAACGATACGATATCAAAAATACTTAAAAGATGCCGATTCTATATGTATTGCGATTTTGTGATTCGATTCTCCAAACGTATTGCTCACCATATGTCTTCTGCAGAGTGATAAGAGAGAGGGCCATGAGAAAACACGTTTTGATCAGAAGGAAAAATAGAGGAGTTTTGGTGCAGGTACAGCAAACTAGCACAAAAAATATTGACAAAAATATTATTGTTATATATCGTCAACAATAATATCGAGATATGTAACTATCGATTTTTCCACCATCACTACAAGCCAATCAGTGTCCTCTCTCCCAGTTCTGCAGGGTCTATACTGTATAACAGAAATTAAACTACATCTTGGTTACATAGACCGGGGCACAGGATAAATCACATTTTACTGGTCACATACACACGGTTAGCAGATATTATTACTACTGCACGGTCGGAACTAGAAGCACAAGCATTTCGCTACACTCGCATTAACATCTGCCTACCACGTGTATGTGACAAATAAAATTAACATTTGATATGTGTAGCGAAATGCTTATTTTGCATTCGGTTAACAGCTGACCTGGCGAAAGCAGAGATACCTGACATACCTTGAAAATGTTGAAGTTATTCTGTGGTTCCTCTATCAAGTGCTTGATGGCTAGGGACATTCTCTGTTTGTTCCTGGGCAGAGAGATTCAGGGTGAGTATTCGTGCATCTTTATGCACGGTGGAAGCAAAACACCAACTGGATGTAATGAAGAGTGCCCTACTCTGAACAGGGTTAGATATTGTTCCTCCTAAAAAAAAAAAATTAGAATAAAAAGGGTCGGACAACCAGAATATAGATTTCAGAATATAAAAAAAAAATTAGATAGATAGATATATATATATCTATCTATCTCACATATACACACTTTTTTTTTATACATCACAAAATCAAACTATCACTCCAATCAGAATGGGATCAGGCATTGCCCCAGTGAACAGCAGGGCACCATTGAAAATGAGTAAATTTCCTATATTCCTATGACCTATTTCAATACATAGGTTATACACTGCTCAAAAAAATAAAGGGAACACTTAAACAACACAATGTAACTCCAAGTCAATCACACTTCTGTGAAATCAAACTGTCCACTTAGGAAGCAACACTGATTGACAATAAATGTCACATGCTGTTGTGCAAATGGAATAGACAACAGGTGGAAATTATAGGCAATTAGCAAGACACCCCCAATAAAGGAGTGGTTCTGAAGGTGGTGACCACAGACCACTTCTCAGTTCCTATGCTTCCTGGCTGATGTTTTGGTCACTTTTGAATGCTGGCGATGCTTTCACTCTAGTGGTAGCATGAGACGGAGTCTACAACCCACACAAGTGGCTCAGGTAGTGCAGCTCATCCAGGATGGCACATCAATGCGAGCTGTGGCAAGAAGGTTTGCTGTGTCTGTCAGCGTAGTGTCCAGAGCATGGAGGCGCTACCAGGAGACAGGCCAGTACATCAGGAGACGTGGAGGAGGCCGTAGGAGGGCAACAACCCAGCAGCAGGACCACTACCTCCGCCTTTGTGCAAGGAGGAGCACTGCCAGAGCCCTGCAAAATGACCTCCAGCAGGCCACAAATGTGCATGTGTCTGCTCAAACGGTCAGAAACAGACTCCATGAGGGTGGTATGAGGGCCCAACGTCCACAGGTGGGGGTTGTGCTTACAGCCCAACACCGTGCAGGGACGTTTGGCATTTGCCAGAGAACACCAAGATTGGCAAATTCGCCACTGGCGCCCTGTGCTCTTCACAGATGAAAGCAGGTTCACACTGAGCACGTGACAGACGTGACAGAGTCTGGAGACGCCGTGGAGAACGTTCTGCTGCCTGCAACATCCTCCAGCATGACCGGTTTGGAGGTGGGTCAGTCATGGTGTGGGGTGGCATTTCTTTGGGGGGCCGCACAGCCCTCCATGTGCTCGCCAGAGGTAGCCTGACTGCCATTAGGTACCGAGATGAGATCCTCAGACCCCTTGTGAGACCATATGCTGGTGCGGTTGGCCCTGGGTTCCTCCTAATGCAAGACAATGCTAGACCTCATGTGGCTGGAGTGTGTCAGCAGTTCCTGCAAGAGGAAGGCATTAATGCTAAGGACTGGCCCGCCCGTTCCCAGACCTGAATCCAATTGAGCACATCTGGGACATCATGTCTCGCTCCATCCACCAACGCCACGTTGCACCACAGACTGTCCAGGAGTTGGCGGATGCTTTAGTCCAGGTCTGGGAGGAGATCCCTCAGGAGACCATCCGCCACCTCATCAGGAGCATGCCCAGGTGTTGTAGGGAAGTCATTCAGGCACGTGGAGGCCACACACACTACTGAGCCTCATTTTGACTTGTTTTAAGGACATTACATCAAAGTTGGATCAGCCTGTAGTGTGGTTTTCCGCTTTAATTTTGAGTGTGACTCCAAATCCAGACCTCCATGGGTTGATACATTTGATTTCCATTGATAATTTGTGTGATTTTGTTGTCAGCACATTCAACTATGTAAAGAAAAAAGTATTTAATAAGATTATTTCATTCATTCAGATCTATGATGTGTTATTTTAGTGTTCCCTTTATTTTTTTGAGCAGTGTATTTACACAAAGCAAGAAAACAATGTCGATAGAGCCAACAGTCTGACTAAAGCGGCATAAAATATCAGGTCAGAAAATATAGTTCCTCGAATGTTGGATGATCTGGGCCAATAGCTGAAGGGCATTTTTCCAGCGTACACTCCAGTGTGTCTGAGTGTTGCATCAAACGGCTCAGTGGATAGGACCGCTCAGTGGATAGGACCTGGCCCATCAAACGGCTCAGTGGATAGGACCTGGCCCATCAAACGGCTCAGTGGATAGGACCTCACACGCTTTTTCAGTTCTGCCCACAAATCTTCTATTGGATTGAGGTCAGGGCTTTGTGATGGCCACTCCAATACCTTGACTGTGTTGTCCTTAAGCCATTTTGCCACAACTTTGGAAGTATGCTTTGGGTCATTGTCCATTTGGAAGAACCATTTGCGACCAAGCTTTAACTTCCTGACTGATGTCTTGAGATGTTGCTTCAATATATCCACAATTTTCCTACCTCATGATGCCATCTATTTTGTGAAGTGCACCAGTCCCTCCTGCAGCAAAGCACCCCCACAACATGATGCTGCCACCCCCGTGCTTCACGGTTGGGATGGTGTTCTTCAGCTTGCAAGCCTCCCCCTTTTTCCTCCAAACATAACGATGGTCATTATGGCCAAACAGTTCTATTTTTGGTTCATCAGACCAGAGGACATTTCTCCAAAAAGTACGATCTTTGTCCCCATGTACAGTTGCAAACCGTAGTCTGGCTTTTAATGGCGGTTTTGGAGCAGTGGCTTCTTCCTTGCTGAGCGGCCTTTCAGGTTATGTCAATATTGGACTCGTTTTACTGTGGATATAGATACTTTTGTACCGGTTTCCTCCAGCATCTTCACAAGGTCCTTTGCTGTTGTTCTGGGATTGATTTGCACTTTTCGCACCAAAGCACGTTCATCTCTAGGAGACAGAACGCATCTCTTCCTGAGCAGTATGACAAATGCGTGTTCCCATGGTGTTTATACTTGCGTACTATTGTTTGTACAGATGAACATGGTACCATTAGGCGTTTGGAAATTGCTCTCAAGGATGAACCAGACTTGTGGAGGTCTACAATTTTTTTTCTGAGGTCTTGGCTGATTTCTTTTGACTTTCCCATGATGTCAAGCAAAGAGGCACAGAGTTTGAAGATGTATATAATTTGAGTCAATTGGACATGCCATTAGCGTAGACAGTTATTTTCGTACTTCACTCATTTCAGTCACTTTTGGCCGACGGTGTTAAGGACCTTTTTGTTGTTGTTGTCGATACAAGTGACTTCAGCTTTCGGACAAGTAAAAAAAAAAACTGAAATATTATCTGAAGGACTAGTGGCTAAAAATGTTTATGTCAAGCCCTCCACAACGGACAGTGACAACTGGGAAGGTGAAGTGTACTGTTACTTACCCTGAGAACAGATCCAAGGGACAGTACCGGCTCAGACGTTTCCACTTTCCATTGGCTAACTGTTTATTTAGAGAGAAGACCACAACAGTCAGTCAGTCTCAGTCTCCATCAGGTGCAATTCTACAATCCCACCAGCAGGGAGCAGATACTGATTACACCAGAAAAGTCAACTTTCACGACAAATGCCTACTAGAATATTTCAAAACCATTTCTATTTTATGACAAAATCAAAACAAGCAGTGAAATTAAGCATATATGTAAATCAATTCAAATGTTATTTGTCACATACACATGTTTAGCAGATGTTATTGCTGGTGCAGCGAAATGCTTGTGTTCCTAGCTCCAACAGTGCAGTAGTATCTAACTAAATGCTGGTGTTTCTAGCTCCAACAGTACAGTAGTATCTAACTAAATGCTTGTGTTCCTAGCTCCAACAGTGCAGTAATATCTAACTAAATGCTTGTGTTCCTAGCTCCAACAGTACAGTAGTATCTAACTAAATGCTGGTGTTTCTAGCTCCAACAGTGCAGTAGTATCTAACTAAAGGCTTGTGTTCCCAGCTCCAACAGTGCAGTAATATCTAACTAAATGCTTGTGTTTCTAGCTCCAACAGTGCAGTAGTATCTAACTAAATGCTTGTGTTCCCAGCTCCAACAGTACAGTAGTATCTAACTAAATGCTTGTGTTCCTAGCTCCAACAGTACAGTAATATCTAACTAAATGCTTGTGTTTCTAGCTTAAACAGTACAGTAGTATCTAACTAAATGCTTGTGTTCCTAGCTCCAACAGTGTAATTCACCACAATACACAAATCTAAAAGTAAAAGGGAATTAAGAAATATATAAATATTAGGACGAGCAATGTCGGAGTGGCATTGACTAAAATATTGTAGAATAGAATACAGTATATACATATGAGATGACTAAAGCAGTATGTTAATCAATTTAAATTTATTTATTTAACCAGGTAAGTTGACTGAGAACACGTTCTCATTTACAGCAACGACCTGGGGAATAGTTACAGGGGAGAGGAGGGGGATGAATGAGCCAATTGTAAGCTGGGGATGATTAGGTGACCATGATGGTATGAGGGACAGCTTGGGAATTTAGCCAGGACATCGGGGTTAACACCCCTATTCTTACAATAAGTGCCATGGGATCTTTAATGACCTCAGAGAGTCATCCGAAAGACGCCACCCTACACAGGGCAATGTCCCCAATCACTGCCCTGGGGCTTTGGGATATTTATTTTTAGACCAGAGGAAACAGTGCCTCCTACTGGCCCTCCAACACCACTTCCAGCAGCATCTGGTCTCCAATCCAGGGACTGACCAGGACCAACCCTGCTTAGCTTCAGAAGCGAGCCAGCAGTGGGATGCAGGGTGGTATGCTGCTGGCCTAACATAAACATTAAAGTGACCAGTGATTCCGTGTCTATGTCTATAGATTATCTTGTTCTATTCGTTATGAGAATGTACATGTCATTTCTCAGTGAAGAGCCGCCCACCAGCCGTACAACCGGTTCTTCAAGCCTCAATCCCAAAACACTGTCAACCCACCTTGAAATGTTGATGCATACAGAAGCGGCACACCTTGCTCTTGATGTCTTTCGTAACGTGTCTAGAGGACGGTAGAAATCCACATTTGGGCTGTAAAAAAAAAAAACACAAAGACAAGAACGACGGAACTAAAGTGAGTCACTGTGGCTGGTGGAGGAGTTCATGTGATTAATTGATTCCAACAAACATCTCTTTTTCAGCTCAACACATCCCTTATCACATTGACTTCCAAACCCACGCTCCCGGACTCACTTATAGACCTAAATATCCCTATACAGAGGACTGACCCCTCACCTATAGACCTAAATATCCCTATACAGAGGACAGACCCCTCACCTATAGACATTAGTATCCAGTGAGGACAGACCCCTCACCTACAGACATTAGTATCCAGTGAGGACAGACCCCTCACCTATAGACATTAATATCCAGTGAGGACAGACCCCTCACCTATAGACATGACATGAGAGGAGAGGACTGAGACTGTACCTTAATCTCTATGCAGAGAGGAGAGGACTGAGACTGTACCTTAATCTCTATGCAGAGAGGACTGAGACTGTACCTTAATCTCTATGCAGAGAGGAGAGGACTGAGACTGTACCTTAATCTCTATGCAGAGAGGAGAGGACTGAGACTGTACCTTAATCTCTATGCAGAGAGGACTGAGACTGTACCTTAATCTCTATGCAGAGAGGACTGAGACTGTACCTTAATCTCTATGCAGAGAGGACTGAGACTGTACCTTAATCTCTATGCAGAGAGGAGGTCTGTGTTCTCTGCTACAGCAGCAGGAGAGCTGGGTGAGGTTGGGCAGACACAAGGCACATCCACTCAACGTATCCATCATTTTGTCACAGCGAGACTCTGCCATGACATGGAACACACACACAGCGTTGTTGTTACAACACACACACACACACACACACACACACACAGGCTTTGGTGACAACATTCTATAAAACACGTACACAAATGTACAATCAGAGACATTAGGGGCCAGGTTGTCCCCAGACTCTTCTTTAGCCTGGCTGTTCCTCATATTGTGTTGTGGAATATGTAATTTCCTCCTATTGTGTTGTGGAACATGACTACGTCCCCAAATAGCACCCTATTTCCTTCATAGTACACTGCTTTTTGATTGAATGAGCCAGAGGAAAGGACTGCCTCCTTTACGACTGTGGAATATAGAGCTGAAACTTCTACACTATAGACATACGCATAGTCATCGACAGCAACAGAAAAAACATTAGACAGTCGAAAAGGAGGCAGTCCTTTCCTCTGGCTCATTCAATCAAAAAGCAGTGTACTATGAAGGAAATAGGGTGCTATTTGGGGACGCAGCCATATTCCACAACACAATAGGAGGAAATTACATATTTCATGACATAACCGAAATATGTCAAACCCTGACAAAGTAAAGACAACACATACCTGGTCTTTCCTGCTGGACCTTCAATGACAGCTGGCGGACAAAGTCTAACGGGAGCTTCACAGCCTCCTGCAACGACATTGGTTAACTGACTATATCATTAAACTACATCATTCATCTACATCAGGGAACATAAGAACTGACTATAACCTCTGAAGTTTAAACTTTTTGACTAATAAGATACTTCCATTTCAACAAACAGCTACCATGCTAATGGCATGACATGAGACAGCGACCATGCTAAAGGCATGACATGAGGCAGCTACCATGCTAATGGCATGACATGAGGCAGCTACCATGCTAATGGCATATGGCATGACATGAGACAGCTACCATGCTAATGGCATATGGCATGACATGAGACAGCTACCATGCTAATGGCATATGGCATGAGACAGCTACCATGCTAATGGCATATGGCATGAGACAGCAACCATGCTAATGGCATGACATGAGACAGCTACCATGCTAATGGCATGACATGAGACAGCTACCATGCTAATGGCATGACATGAGGCAGCTACCATGCTAATGGCATGACATGAGGCAGCTACCATGCTAATGGCATGACATGAGGCAGCTACCATGCTAATGGCATGACATGAGACAGCTACCATGCTAATGGCATGACATGAGACAGCTACCATGCTAATGGCATGACATGAGACAGCTACCATGCTAATGGCATGACATGAGACAGCTACCATGCTAATAGCATGACATGACATGAGACAGCTACCATGCTAATGGCATATGGCATGAGACAGCAACCATGCTAATGGCATGACATGACATGAGACAGCTACCATGCTAATGGCATGGCATGAGACAGCTACCATGCTAATGGCATGGCATGACATGAGACAGCTACCATGCTAATGGCATGGCATGAGACAGCTACCATGCCAATGGCATGGCATGAGACAGCTACCATGCTAATGACATGACATGAGACAGCTACCATGCTAATGACATGACATGAAACAGCTACCATGCTAATGGCATGACATGAGACAGCTACCATGCTAATGGCATGATATGACATGAGACAGCTACCATGCTAATGACATGAGACAGCTACCATGCTAATGGCATGGCATGAGGCAGCTACCATGCTAATGGCATGGCATGGCATGAGACAGCTACCATGCTAATGGCATGGCATGAGACAGCTACCATGCTAATGGCATGGCATGAGACAGCTACCATGCTAATGACATGACATGAGACAGCTACCATGCTAATGGCATGACATGAGACAGCTACCATGCTAATGGCATGACATGAGACAGCTACCATGCTAATGGAATGACATGACATGAGACAGCTACCATGCTAATGGAATGACATGACATGAGACAGCTACCATGCTAATGGCATGACATGAGACAGCTACCATGCTAATGGCATGACATGAGACAGCTACCATGCTAATGGCATGACATGACATGAGACAGCTACCATGCTAATGGCATGACATGACATGAGGCAGCTACCATGCTAATGGCATGACATGAGGCAGCTACCATGCTAATGGCATGACATGAGGCAGCTACCATGCTAATGGCATGACATGAGGCAGCTACCATGCTAATGGCATGACATGAGACAGCTACCATGCTAATGGCATGACATGACATGAGACAGCTACCATGCTAATGGCATGACATGACATGAGACAGCTACCATGCTAATGGCATGACATGACATGAGGCAGCTACCATGCTAATGGCATGACATGACATGAGGCAGCTACCATGCTAATGGCATGACATGAGGCAGCTACCATGCTAATGGCATGACATGAGGCAGCTACCATGCTAATGGCATGACATGAGGCAGCTACCATGCTAATGGCATGACATGAGGCAGCTACCATGCTAATGGCATGACATGAGGCAGCTACCATGCTAATGGCATGACATGAGACAGCTACCATGCTAATGGCATGACATGAGACAGCTACCATGCTAATAGCATGACATGACATGAGACAGCTACCATGCTAATGGCATGGCATGAGACAGCTACCATGCTAATGGCATGGCATGACATGAGACAGCTACCATGCTAATGGCATGACATGAGACAGCTACCATGCTAATGGCATGGCATGAGACAGCTACCATGCTAATGGCATGGCATGAGACAGCTACCATGCTAATGACATGACATGAGACAGCTACCATGCTAATGGCATGATATGACATGAGACAGCTACCATGCTAATGGCATGACATGAAACAGCTACCATGCTAATGGAATGACATGACATGAGACAGCTACCATGCTAATGGAATGACATGACATGAGACAGCTACCATGCTAATGGCATGACATGAGACAGCTACCATGCTAATGGCATGACATGAGACAGCTACCATGCTAATGGCATGACATGAGACAGCTACCATGCTAATGGCATGACATGAGACAGCTACCATGCTAATGGCATGACATGACATGAGACAGCTACCATGCTAATGACATGACATGAGACAGCTACCATGCTAATTACATGACATGAGACAGCTACCATGCTAATGGCATGACATGAGACAGCTACCATGCTAATGGCATGACATGAGACAGCTACCATGCTAATGGCATATGGCATGAGACAGCTACCATGCTAATAGCATGACATGACATGAGACAGCTACCATGCTAATGGCATGACATGAGACAGCTACCATGCTAATGGCATGACATGACATGAGACAGCTACCATGCTAATAGCATGACATGAGACAGCTACCATGCTAATGGCATGACATGAGACAGCTACCATGCTAATGGCATGACATGACATGAGACAGCTACCATGCTAATGGCATATGGCATGAGACAGCTACCATGCTAATGGCATGACATGACATGAGACAGCTACCATGCTAATGGCATATGGCATGAGACAGCTACCATGCTAATGGCATATGGCATGAGACAGCTACCATGCTAATGGCATGACATGAGACAGCTACCATGCTAATGGCATGACATGACATGAGACCGCTAGCATTCTAATGGCATGACGACAGCTACCATGCTAATAGCATGACATGACATGAGACAGCTACCATGCTAATGGCATATGGCATGAGACAGCTACCATGCTAATGGCATGACATAGCTACCATGTGGGGGGGTGGGATCATGCTGTTTTCAACAATATGATTAGCACAGCAGTAGTAGATCTTACTCCGTTGTGGATGAATTTCTCCCCCAGCAGTGGCTTCATGACGTTCACACTATAGTCAACTATGTTCTGTATGTGGCGGAAAGCTTGTTCCGATGTCTGGAAGAGAAGAAACAGACCGTCAAGAGAAATTAGGTTGATGTGACAATCCTGAGTGTGTTCACTTTTTCCTAGCTATGAATGTGGCTTCGCTTGCTTGGTTGATACAAGCAGTCAATGAAAGCCATTAAATCCAAGCTGGACCTTCTCAGGCCTTTTTAACCCTTCCCCATTAGAGGATGAAATGCACAACTGACCCAGGATCAGCGTCTAGTTTCCAAACCCCAGATGTACATCAAATTCCTTCGAAATCAACACAATGAGTTTATTCATTTATTTATCCAACTGGGCAAGTCAGTTAAGAACAAATTCTTACGCTGGGCCAATTGTGCACCCTCCTACGGGACTCCCAATCACGGGCTGGGTGTGACACAGCCTGGATTCGAACCAGGTACTGCAGTGTCAAAAGACCACTCGGGAGCCCAATTGAATTGAGTTGTTGATTAACCATAATAAAAATATATTTTTTAAAAAGACACTAAACGTTTTCCCAGAATAAACCAATCCTCGACATATGGCAGTGCATTAGTTTTTAACCAAGCTAGTTACTGTGGGAATGTCTCTGAACCAACAGGTTCTACCAGTGGGACAACTTGAGCCAGAAAGGATCTTCTAACCTTGTGTGAGTTTTCTGCATCTTCTGCGGAATACTTCAGGAGCCGAAGGACTCTGGCGTGCTGGATGGGGAAACAACAGGACACAGTTGGTAGATACAACATTATTATTATTATTATTATTTAAAAAGGTATTTAAATAGAAATACGGTGGAGTCCTATGTATTTGCTGAAGCCCTCTTGATAAGTCAGCAAGGTTAGACCGCGATCAAAGCCACGCAGCTGAGTTTAACTTTACCTTAGCCATGATAAGCTAACCGGCTAGCGTGTCAGCTAGCAACTGGTGTGGGGAAAAGTACAACAATTAGAGGACTTCTAGGTGAAACTATCTGGTAGAAACTAAAAACAAACCCTGTTTAACATCGCACTGGTTAAGACAAGGACCGGCGCCAGACGACTGGAAGCGTCCTAACTGTGATGTTAGCCGGCTGCATCTGCTAAAGCGCAGGGAAGTTAGCTGACCTGGACGTGAGAAACCACCAGGCTCTTGTTGCCCTCCCCCGTGGTATTTCCACTCGTTCTCGTCCATTTGATCCACTTCCATGGCACAACAGGTGCCGAGCTACTCGAAATGGAGCTCTACGGCAACTTTCCAGCACACCACAAGACCCCCCGAGTCTTTAACACTATAACTTGGGCTAGTCGACCACCGAAGATAGTTCTCCCACGGACGGCTTCTTCTCCGGGGAGGTTTTACCGGCGCTCGGCTTCCAATATGTTGCATTACCGCCCCCCTAAAATGAACTGTAGTATAGATACATTACACCTAGTGGTACTACATGGTAAAATGGAACAGGGAACAAAAATAAAACAAAAAATACAATTTAAAAAAATATATATACATTATTTTTAATTACCCTTCCAACTAACCCTATACTTATTAAATCTCATCACCTTATTCCACTATTTTAACCCGATCTGATCCTACCCCAAGGACAATGACCCGAGAGGACGGGACACCACCACGCAACACACCCTGTAACTCTTATCAAGTCAAAATCTCAAGTACTTCTCTGCAGCTGCCACCACATCATCTATTTTCTGTGACTGTACGTTCCACCTCTGCGGTGCAGTTGATAACCATTGCTATGAACACTATACAGTAAGCCCACCTTACTGAAACCCTGTTCTGGAACAGATTTTTATATTCACAGGGATCCTCTCATAATACCGAACCGTTGACCCATCCTCCTCTACTTTCTTCAATGCCTCAGCATACGACACCTTCTGTACTAGTCTGACCCATACAGTACGACACCTTCTGTACTAGTCTGACCGTACAGTACGACACCTTCTGTACTAGTCTGACCGTACAGTATGACACCTTCTGCACTAGTCTGACCGTACAGTACACCTTCTGTACTAGTCTGACCGTACAGTACGACACCTTCTGCACTAGTCTGACCGTACAGTACGACAGCTTCTGCACTAGTCTGACCATACAGTACGACACCTTCTGCACTAGTCTGACCGTACAGTACGACACCTTCTGCACTAGTCTGACCGTACAGTACGACACCTTCTGCACTAGTCTGACCGTACAGTACGACAGCTTCTGCACTAGTCTGACCGTACAGTACGACACCTTCTGCACTAGTCTGACCGCACAGTCACGACACCTTCTGCACTAGTCTGACCGCACAGCACGACAGCTTCTGCACTAGTCTGACCGCACAGTACGACACCTTCTGCACTAGTCTGACCGTACAGTACGACAGCTTCTGCACTAGTCTGACCGTACAGTACGACACCTTCTGCACTAGTCTGACCGTACAGTACGACACCTTCTGCACTAGTCTGACCGCATAGCACGACACCTTCTGCACTAGTCTGACCGTACAGTACGACACCTTCTGCACTAGTCTAACCATACAGTACGACACCTTCTGCACTAGTCTGACCGTACAGTACGACACCTTCTGCACTAGTCTGACCATACAGTACGACACCTTCTGCACTAGTCTGACCATACAGTACGACACCTTCTGCACTAGTCTGACCATACAGTACGACGCCTTCTGCACTAGTCTGACCATACAGTACATTTTTCTGAACCACGCCCCTACCTTTTTTTTGTAAAGGTATCTGTGACCAACAGATGCATATCTGTATTCCCATTCATGTGAAATCCATAGATTAGGGACTATTGAAATTGTTGCATGTTGCGTTTATATATTTTTTGTTCAGTGTACAATATTTCAGTGATACTTCTGCGCTGATAAGCCTATTCTTTGCCATGGTATTTCCCTATTCAGACGGGCATTACTAGAGACGATGGTTTTTGTAATTATTATCGAAGCACGTGCGTTATTCCAGAGGACGTTTCACACAGGATTAGTTAAATCTCTCCAAACTGACCCCTGTAATTCTTAATCATTTCAAATTGAATTGACTCTTATGACGGAAGATTGGAGGGGGTTTTTCATGTAGGCGTGAAGATATTTCAGTCATGTCTGGAAGCTACACTGATGACTCGTGCTTGGCTGCCAGACGGTGTCCCCGCAATATTTAAATTGATGAAGTGTGATCATAATCATTATTTTAGCGATCCATCCACGGTAGACGTCCTTCCTAATAACAATACCCCACATCCTGCTGATTTCAGCTGCTGAACCGTATTTGCACTTGACTGTGTTTACGGATGAGAAATGGAACTTGCCATTTTCAATCAATTTAGCAGGGACTGTGCTGTGCGATCTATTGCCTAGGACAGGGCTCTCCAACCCTGTACGTGGAGAGCTACGATCCTGTAGGTTTTCACTCCAACCCTAATCTAGCGCATCCGATTCAATAATTAGCCGAACTCGTTGATTAAATCAATCAGGTTAATTACAACTGGGGTTGGTGCAAAAACCTACAGGAAGGGAGCTCTCCAGGAACAGGGTTGGAGAGCCTTGACATAGAACATCACCAGCCAGCCAGGGTTTCATTAAATAAGCTATAGGCAATGCTTTTTATTATCCATTCAGGCCAAATTAAACTGATGCCTTTGTCGATATTCAACGTCAATTCACTGGCACCATGAAGAAAAGCTTACCCATACTCACTGATAGCCTAATAAATACTTTATTATACTTTTGGTGAATTTACGTGGCATTGCTAGACACAGATGACAAAGATATAAGTTCTGAATGTCTGCCCCGATCCTCTCTCTTCCTCACCTGTTACTCTTGGCCAGCAGCATAGCACCCTGTATCCCACTGATCGCTAACTTCTGAAGCTAAGCAGGGTTGGTCCTGGTCAGTCCCTGGATGGGAGGCCAGATGCTGCTGGAAGTGGTGTTGGAGGGCCAGTAGGGGGCACTCTTTCCTCTGGTCTAAAATAAATACATATCCCCAAGGCACATTGCTATGTGTAGGATGATGTCTTCAGATAAATCACTAAAGATTCCATGGCACTTATTGTAAGAGTAGGGGTGTTAACCCTGGTGTTCTGGCTCAATTCCCAATCTGATCCTTGTTACAGGGAGTAGTCTACATGTTAGTGGGACTACATCCCCACCTGTTGTCCTTCAGGTGTACTGCGCCTTGGTTGCATTGAGGGCCATCAGCCATTCCACGTTAACATGACTCGTGCCATTACTAAAACACAAATAGTCCTCATACCAGTTTACAATTTGCTCATTCAACCCCCACTGTAACCATTCTCCAGGTCGTTGTTTTAAATGAGAACGTGTTCTCAGTCAACTTATCTGGTTAAATATGAGTATTAACACTCAGCACAGCAGATATGTAGTTAGCGGAGTGGGCACTAAGCGAATAAAAAAATGAATACATATTCCGTCCTTTTTAAATACAATTTTGTTTATTTATGTTTCTTAAGACCTGCCTTAACAAAATAATACATTTATTTTTTTCCTTCGTATTGTAATGTTACCAGATACCTTCATAAACACAACCAAGTCATTATTTTAGCAATAGCAGATACTGTCTATTAGAATGTCAGAATGCATTGGTTCAGAACGGGACTGCTCGATGCCCAGCTTATCTAGTGTTAGTAGTCGTTTTCGCATGACTCATAAAGACCATATGCATTTCATGTAAAAAAATAACAAGCCAATGTTAATCTCAATAAATCATAGGATTCACAATGTTGTTGTATCTACCAACTGTGTCCTGTTGTTTCTCCTATCCAGCACGCCAGAGTCCTTCTGCATCTTCTGTGGAATACTTCAGGAGCCGAAAACTCACACAAGGTTAGAAGATCCTTTCTAGCTCAAGTTGTCCCACTGGTAGAACCTGTTGGTTCAGAGACATTCCCACAGTAACTAGAAACAGCAAGATAGATAAATGTCCATGAATGTTTCAGGTGTGTTTTGACACAGTTAGGTTCACAGTTAGTTTGGATATTTCAACATGTGTTTGGTCTTCGGTGTGTTGCGTCATTGACCGTAGTGAATTTGCTCCAGACATTGCAAGCCAATAAACTCCTATAGCAGAACTATCTGTTGGTTACCTGGCTGGCAGAACGAGCTGGCAGGACGAGCTGGCAGCTGGTCGACGTGGCTTGTTTTGTATAGCTAAACAAATCAACTCATAAAAACGAGGTTTTAGCCAAAAATATTAACAATTGTTTCACATCTCCACTAGTTACTTTTACATTGTTCAAATATGTTATTTTTGATAAATCTAAAATGTATTGAGCGATATATCTGCCATTCTGTGGAACACATGATATTGTACACTAGCTAGTTTCTAACTTGACCCGAAGACAGCAGCACCGTGGCAGCCTCTCTGCTGGAGCGGTCCATTCCGTGTGGAAAGTACCCGGCAACACTGCTAATAAATACAATGTTCATTCAACTATAAACACTACTACCAAATGATGTTTTACTACTAACCTTTTGGTAAAGCAATTTCTCCAAAAGCATGTTTTTGTTGTCACCTGAGTGGCCTCTACTGTCGTAATGTGGAACTGAATTTGTACTTAACTTATTTAATTTAACTCGGCAAGTCATTAAGAACTAATTCTTATTTACGGTGACGCCCTACCAAAAGGCCTCCTGGGGGACGGGATTTAAAAAGAATAAAAGGACAAACACACATCACGACAAGAGAGACCTAAGACAACAACACAACACAGCATGGTAGCAACACATGACAACAACCTGGTAGCAACACATGACAGAAACACAACATGGTAGCAACACATGACAACAACACAACATGACAACAACATGGTAGCAACACATGACAACAACACAACATGACAACAACATGGTAGAAACACAACACGGAAGCAGCACAAAACATGGTACAAACATTATTGGGCACAGACAACAGCACAAAGGGCCAGAAGGTAGAGACAACAATACATCACACGAAGCAGCCACAACTGTCAGTAAGAGTGTCCATGATTGAGTCTTTGAATGAAGAGATTGAGATAAAACTGTCCAGTTTGAGTGTTTGTTGCAGCTCGTTCCAGTCGCTAGCTGCAGTGAACTGAACAGAGGAGTGACCCAGGGATGTGTGTGCTTTGGGGACCTTTAACAGAATGTGACTGGCAGAACGGGTGTTGTATGTGGAGGATGAGGACTGCAGTAGATATCTCAGATAGGGGGGAGCGAGGCCTAAGAGGGATTTATAAATAAGCATCAACCAGTGGGTCTTGTGACGAGTATACAGAGATGACCAGTTTACAGAGGAGTATAGAGTGCAGTGATGTGTTAAGACTCGACTGTGTTGTGAGTGTCTTCCACGTTTTGTCGCCAGAACATTGCTAAGGACAAAGCAAGTCCTTGATGTAATTTATGGCCATAACTCTATGCTCAATTAGTAGGTTGATAACATAAATTTGACAGTGAAATATTTGAGTGAACAGATTTTATCTCAGGGTAGGAGGGGAAGAGACATTACAGGCTAAAATAAATCCACCATCCTCCCCCAGGCAGATATGAGACCAAAACAATTAGATGTAAAACCACCTGCATTAACAGGTCTTGTCTTTGCGATCTGTGGTCTTATAGCAGCTATTCATGACACGGTAAAAAGCTCAAATCAAATGAGTAGATAGATGGACCCCCGCTCCAGACATTATTATGAGCCGTACTTCCTGCAGGTCGCCGAGCAGCGCAGAGTTGTTGTGAAGGAAGTGAGCTGGTGTTTACACAAGACGTCCTGCTCACCCACCGTCAACCAGTCACGTCGACACGGAGCCCTCCGCATTGTTACCACATTTGAGAGGCACAACATGTTGCCTTTATATTTTGGGTCAAGTAGAAGCAATAAGAGGACATTAAGACATGTAGGGCTCTTGAAGAAAACGAAAGTTGATAAATCCTATGTGCAACAGTAACACACAGATGAGATGTAGTTGACATGATGAGCGAGGCATACTGTAGGAACGGTGTGCTGGTGTTACGATACGATGGTGACATTGCAGGACATACTAAATACACGGCATACGTGTTCACAGGGAGGTACGGCTTTATCTTTCAGGATTATAAAATACTCATCTAGATACTCGGACTTCCATATAATACACAAACGAAATGTCTTAGGTTGAACATAACTAACCACACTGAGGATGATTACAGTTTTTATTTAAACTTTATTTAACTAGGCTAGTCAGTTAAGAACAAATTCTTATTTACAATGACGGCCTAGCCCCCTGGGCCAAACCTGGACGACGCCGGGCCAATTGTGCGCCGCCCTACGGGACTCCCAATCACGGCCGGATGTGATGCAGCCTGAACACAATGTACATCCGACAAGGCAGAGAATGTTGTCTAGCGCCGATGTGACCCGCTTAACCCCGTAGACTCTGCCTCTCAAATGAACATGCAGATGCAACCAAAGAGAGAAATAAAATACAGCTCTGGGGGAGGAATCGTGTGTGAGGATAACCAAGTACAATAACTTGGCCCAACTGAAACCCCCATGTGTCTGCACAATCCACACTGACCCGGGTGGTTGGTGCGTCGACTGCTAAATGTTTACTCCTATAAAACGCACGAACAAAAAAAACATTCAATATCACATTTCATTACTTCACAGAACGCCACTTCTGCGCTAAATTAGAGCCAAGTTCTTGTCCAACCGTGTGATGGTCCTGAATATCTTCCTAACGGAGGGCCTCTTGGCTGCAGGAGGGGCAAACTGAAGCCTTGTTGTCTCACCCTGGAACATCGTGAAGGACCCGGTTCCAGCCACTTTGCTCATCCGCTGGTTTGTGACTGTGCAGGTCGAAAAGCTCTCTGTATGCAATTGAATAGTGAAGTGGAAGGTTACTGTCAGTCATGTGAATTGTAAGCTACTTGAAGTTGAGAGACTCGTCAAGACAATCAATTTCTTTAGACAAGAAAATTACATCAATGTCTTCCTCAGTGAGGGGATCAACGACGAGGTGGCAGAGAGCAAGTGTTCGGTGAAAAAAAAAAAAATACGATTTTCAGTGAATCCTTTTTTTATGACCAAACGTTGTAATTCCAATTGCATCAACTATGAGGTGGACTCCAATTACATACCTGTCATGTCATCTTCGTCACCGCATACCCTGCCAGAAACGCGGCATGGTATCGACCAAGATGCCGCAATGCTGTTCCTGTGTCTCCACCACAAGGCTGTGAAACTCTAGTTCCTGCCATCTGTAATACACCAGCAACAATATGATGGAGTTCCTGCCATCTGTAATACACCAGCAACAATATGATGGAGTTCCTGCCATCTGTAATACATCAGCAACAATATGATGGAGTTCCTGCCATCTGTAATACACCAGCAACAATATGATGGAGTTCCTGCCATCTGTAATACACCAGCAACAATATGATGGAGTTCCTGCCATCTGTAATACACCAGCAACAATATGATGGAGTTGAACATCTTCATTCAGACCCTTAGTTCAGAACCTGCAACACACGGAAAATGTTCCCTCTAAGCTGCAGGACTGCCTTCCAGAAGACATTTTAGCATGTGCAGAGGTAGCACGAGATTAAACTTCACTCAACTTTCTCCAGTTTCCTCTGTTAACTTAACACTAACAACATTTCCCTTTACTGGGAGAATTGTGATCAAATCAACGCAATATTAGCCACTTTTCAATGTAACAAGCCAAAACAAACTATGCAAGAGATTTTCTTGTAGACCGGAAGCATCAGAGTAGGATTCTATTGGCACGACTCAGCCCGTACTCTACACAGACTGGTGCGCCATTAACCAATCAGAGCTGCAGTAGGCCTATATGCAAATAGGCCATTGCCATATATGGATCTGTGCCATTTACTTTGAACTGGACTGTGTTTGCAGCATGAGCGGTCGTGTGTAGACGCGCTTGTTTTGAGATCAAAGCGAGAGCTACATGTAGTCATGTGTGCACATTTTGTTCATATCCTTTGCTAGTTCGTGAGTTATTAGCCCAGTTATAGATCATTTGTAGTCAACAATAGGGGAGTGATTGATTCCTTCAAGAGCACAAAACATGTACATTTCTAGACATCTTTGAAAAGCCAGTCAGGTAAAGAGCTTTTTTTTTTGTCTTAAAGGGGCAGTGTTGCGGCGCCGACAGAGATGGCAGCCTCGCTTCACGTTCTCAGGAAACCATGCAGTATTTTGTTTTTTTATGTATTACTTCTTACATTGTTACCCGGAAAATATTAAGTTTTATTACATACAACCGGGAGGAACTATTGGATATAAGAGCAACGTCAACTTACCAACATTACAACCAGGAATACGACTTTCCCAAAGAGGATTCTCCTTTCGTTAACCCAAACACAACAACAGACTGGATATGCACGTGGCTACTCAAAACAACGGCGGCGCCGGAGAAGAGAAGCAGCGCCGGTCTTTTGGTCAAGCTACGTCGGACGGGCGCATCGTGCACCTCTCCGAGTATTTTAATCGCCAATGTACAGTCTCTTGACAACAAAGTAGACGAAATCCGATCGAGGGTTGCCTTTCAGAGAGACATTCGAGACTGCAACGTTCTTTGCTTCACGGAAACATGGCTCACTCAGGACACGTTATCAGAGTCGGTACAGCCACCTGGTTTCTCCACGCATCGCGCCGACAGAAACAAACATCTCTCTGGTAAGAAGAAGGGCGGGGTGTGTGTCTTATGATTAACGAGGCGTGGTGTGATCATAACAACATACAGGAACTCAAGTCCTTTGTTCACCTGACATAGAATTCCTTACAATCAAATGCAGACCGCATTATCTACCAAGAGAATTCTCTTCGATTATAATCACAGCCGTGTACATCCCCCTCAAGCTGATACATCGACGGCACTGAAAGAAATTCATCGGACTCTATGTAAACTGGAAACCACATATCCTGAGGCTGCATTTATTGTGGCTGGGGATTTTAATAAGGCTAATTTAAGAACAAGGCTCCCGAAATTTTACCAGCATATCGAATGTGCCACCGGGCTGGTAAAATCCTGGACCACTGTTATTCCAACTTCCGTGATGCATACAAGGCTATTCTCCGCCCTCCTTTCGGCAAGTCTGACCATGACTCCATTTTGTTGCTCCCAGCCTACAAACAGAAACTAAAACAGGAAAGCGCCCGTTCTCAGGTCTGTTCAACGCTGGTCCGACCAATCTGATTCCATGCTGCAAGATTGCTTCGAGCACGTGGACTGGGATATGTTCCGGATAGCATCTGACAACAACATTGATGTATACGCTGATTCGGTGAGCGAGTTTATTAGCAAATGCATTGGTGATGTTGTACCCATAGCAAATATCAAAACCTTCCCCAACCAGAAACCATGGATTGATGGCAGCATTCGCGCAAAACTGAAAGCGCGAACCACTGCTTTAACCAGGTAAAGGCTACCGGAAACATGACTGAATACAAACAGTGCAGCTACTCCTCCGCAAGGCAATCAAACAAGCTAAGCGTCAATATAGAGACAAAGTAGAGTCACAATTCAATGGCTCAGACACAAGAGGAATGTGGCAGGGTCTACAGTCAATCACGGACTACAAAAAGAAAACCAGCCCGTCGCGGACCATGACGTCCTGCTCCCAGACAAACTAAACAACTTCTTTGCTCGCTTTGAGGACAATACAGTGCCACCGACACGGCCCGCTACCAAAACCTGCGGGCTCACCTTCACCGCAGCCAATGTGAGAAAAACATTTAAATGTGTTAACCCTCGCAAGGCTGCCGGCCCAGATGGCATCCCTGGCCGTGTCCTCAGAGCATGCGCAGACCAGCTGGCTGGTGTGTTTACGGACATATTCAATCAGTCCCTATCCCAGTCTGCTGTTCCCACATGCTTCAAGAGGGCCACCATTGTTCCTGTTCCCAAGAAAGCTAAGGTGACTGAGCTAAATGACTATCGCCCGTAGCACTCACTTCCGTCATCATGAAGTGCTTTGAGAGATTAGTCAAGGATCATATCACCTCCATCCTGCCAGACACCCTGGACCCACTCCAATTTGCTTACCGTCCCAATAGGTCCACAGACGACGCAATCGCAATCACACTGCATACTGCCCTAACCCATCTGGACAAGAGGAATACTTATGTAAGAATGCTGTTCATCGACTACAGCTCAGCATTTAACACCATAGTTCCCTCCAAGCTCGTCATTAAGCTCGAGACCCTGGGTCTCGACTCCAGCCCTGTGCAACTGGGTCCTGGACTTCCTGACGGGCCGGTCCCAGGTGGTGAGGGTAGGAAACAACATCTCCACCCCGCTGATCCTCAACACTGGGGCCCCACAAGGGTGCGTTCTCAGCCCTCTCCTGTACTCCCTGTTTACCCATGACTGCGTGGCCAAGCACGCATCCAACTCAATCATCAAGTTTGCTGACGACACTACAGTGGTAGGCTTGATTACCAACAACGACGAGACGGCCTACAGAGAGGAGGTGAGGGCCCTCGGAGTGTGGTGTCAGGAAAATAACCTCTCACTCAATGTCAACAAAACAAAGGAGATGATCGTGGACTTCAGGAAACAGGAGAGGGAGCACCCCTATCCACATCGAGGGGACAGTAGTGGAGAAGGTGGAAAGTTTTAAGTTCCTCGGCGTACACATCACGGACAAACTGAATTGGTCCACCCACACAGACAGCGTGGTAAAGAAGGCGCAACAGCGCCTCTTCAACCTCAGGAGGCTGAAGAAATTTGGCTTGTCACCAAAATCACTCACAAACTTTTACAGATGCACAATCGAGAGCATCCTGTCGGGCTGTATCACCGCCTGGTACGGCAACTGCTCCGCCCACAACCGTAAGGCTCTCCAGAGGGTAGTGAGGACTGCACAACGCATCACCGGGTTAAACTACCTGCCCTCCAGGACACCTACACCACCCGATGTCACAGAAAGGCCAAAAAGATCATCAAGGACAACAACCACCCGAGCCACTGCCTGTTCACCCCGCTATCATCCAGAAGGCGAGGTCAGTACAGGTGCATCAAAGCTGGGACCGAGAGACTGAAAAACAGCTTCTACCTCAAGGCCATCAGACTGTTAAACAGCCATCACTAACATTGAGTGGCTGCTGCCAACATACTGACTTAAATCTCTAGCCACTTTATACATAGGAATTGGATGTAACAAATGTATCACTAGCCACTTTAAACAATTTTGTATATAATGTTTACGTATCTGACATACTCATATCAAATGTATACACTGTACTCTAAACCATCTACTGTATCTTGCCTATGCCGTTCGGGTCATCGACCCAAATCTCTAGCCACTTTAATAATTATAATTGGATGAAATAATGTATCACTAGCCACTTTAAACAATGCCATTTATATAATGTTTACATGTCCTACATTACTCATCTCATATATATGTGTATATACTGTACTCCATACCATCTACTGCATCTTGCCTATGCCGGTCAGCCATCGCTCATCCATATATTTATATGTACATACTCGTATTCATTCCTTTACTCTTGTGTGTATAAGGTAGTTGTTGTGAATTTGTTAGATTACTTGTTAGATACTACTGCATGGTCGGAACTAGAAGCACAAGCATTTCGCTACACTCGCATTAACATCTGCTAACCATGTGTATGTGACAAATAAAATTTGATTTGATTTGATTTGTATTTTGAGACAGGCTTGAATAAGCTAAGTAGCCAATAGGCAGAGGGTAGCATAATGTGTCTAATTCTCTGTAATAATGGTTTGGGAATAATAATGCATTTTATTTTGTAAAGCGGTTTCTTGCATCAAACAACAGCATTTTCAGTCACCTCCTTGTCTGAAGGACAAGTGAATAAACAGGTTAATGTCAAGCCCTGCATGTTTTTTCCCCAAAGTCTCATGGAATGTAGGCCTACTTGCACATTCATCTTCTGCACATCTATCACTCCAGTGTTTAATTGCTATATTGTAATTATTTCACCACTATGGCCTATTTATTGCCCTACCTCCCTAATCTTACTACATTTGCACACACGGTATATAGATTTTTATATTGTGTTATTGACTGTACGTTTGTTTATCCCATGTGTTGTTGTTTGTGTCACACTGCTTTGCTTTATCTTGGCCAGGTCACAGTTGTAAATGAGAACTTGTTCTCAACTGGCCTACCTGGTTAAATAAAGGTGAACTGTCCTACCTGGTTAAATAAAGGTGAACTGGCCTACCTGGTTAAATAAAGGTGAAATAAAAAATAAATAGATAAAAATACATTGAACACTACACATTGGCTGCTACTGTAGGCTGAACAAAAGAACAGCTATTTCCATGTTAAAATGTTATGGTATGCATTTTCTCCATTGATTTTGATGGTTGGCCACTCTTGTAGTCCTACATTATGATCAAATAGCCACAGTAGCCTACTTGACCACTGTTAAAACTGTAACTTAAAGCGGGTGCAGCCTCAGTGTTCACACTAACCAGGATATGTCTGCTGTTAGTCCAACTGGGAAACCAGGATACGAATGCATACACGGGAAGTGTTTTCACTTATTGAGAGAAAATGTTACAGTGGTGTACAAGGGGAGATGTTTTCATTACAGACATGACATGAATTACTACACTTCTAACATATTTCTATACTCACATCTTTGGTCTCCATTTCTGTTGAGCTGAAAAAGAAGAAGTGACAAACAGCTCTTTTATGGTTATGATTTTAAGTGGTAGACTTTTCATGACTAATGTTTGACATCAGTGACAGTAAAACTACGTACATCGTTTGCAAACTCATCTCCCCGGTCAGTGATGTTGTCCAAAATCAATAAGTTTGTTGGTCACTATTGAAGCGATCTCGGTTCCCGATTTGCACTCCAAGGGTTCAGTCAAGAGGTCAGCCATGGTTCAAGACTCGGCCAAACTGAGCAATCGGCGGAGAAGGGCCTTGGTCAAGGAGGAGACCAAGAACCCAATGGTCATTGACAGAGCTCCAGAGTTCTTCTGTGGAGATGGGAGAACCTTCCAGAAGGACAACCATCTCTGCATCACTCCACCAATCAGGCCTTTTATGGTAGAGTGGCCAGATGGAAGCCACTCCTTAGTAAAAGGCAGTCCGCTTGGAGTTTGCCAAAAGGCACTTAACCTCTACAAGCACTGGGGCAGTATTCGGAAGTTTGGAGAGTCTGGCGTGCCCAAACTAAACTGCCTGTTACTCAGGCCCAGAAGCTAGGATATGCACATAATAGTAGTATTGGATGGAAAACACTCTGAAGTTTCTAAAACTGTTAAAATAATGTCTGAGTATAACAGAACTGATATGGCAGGCGAAAACCAGAGAAAAATCCATCCGGAAAATGAGATTTTTTGATGTGACACTTTTCCCATTGACGTGCTATAGAAAGGAGGGGGATCCAGCTCCCAGATTGCAGTACCTATGGCTTCCACTAGATGTCAACAGTCTTTAGACAAGGTTTCATGCGTTTATCTTGAAAAATCAAGGAGTAAGAGAAGTTTTTCCAAGTGGACAAAGGAAGTCACTCATCTCTTTGACGCGGGGGACCGTGAGCGCACGCCTCGTTTTATTCCTTTTCTATCTCCCAGGATATTATCCGTGTGAAATATTATCGTTTATATACATATTAGTGTACCTAAGGATCGATTAGAAACGTTGTTTGAGTCGTTTGGATAAAGTTTATAGGTATGTTTTTTACGTATTCTATGTCATGTATATTTTAACAAGTGGACGGTGGATTTCTGAACAAAACGCGCCACCCAAACGGAGCTTTAAGGATATAAAGAGGGACTTTTTCGAACAAAAATACCATTTAATGTGTAGCTGGGACCCTTCGGATTGCCATCAGAAGAAGATCTTCAAACGTAAGCGATTTATTTTATCGCTATTTTAGAGAGTTTTGTGACACCCGTGCTGGTTATGTTATTATGCTAATCGAATGTGTGTGAGGCGCTGTTCTCAGACAATCAAATGTTCTGCTTTCGCCGTAAAGCCTTTTTGAAATCTGACAACGCTGTGAGATTCAAAAGCTTAGAATCTTGGTAATGGTGTGCAACACTTGTATTTTCATGAATGTTTAATACTACTAGTTTTGTATTTGGCGCTCTGCATTTTTCCGGATGTTGTCGCTGGTTGGGCACTAGCGCCCCAATACTCCTCAACTAGTCCTCTCAGACCATGAGAAACAAGATTCTCTGGTCTGATGAAACCAAGATTGAACTCTTTGGCCTGAATGCCAAGCATCACATCTAGAGGAAACCTGGCACCATCCCTACGCCGAAGCATGGTAGTGGCAGCATCATGCTTTGAGGATGTTTTTCTTGAGGATGTGCTTCAACAAAGTATGTAAGTATGAAAAAGTATGTATTTGCCATTTTATAACAGAGTGGTATTTATTCCTGATTAAAAAAATGTTTAAATTACATACAGTATGGCATGTAGTCATTTCATAGTCAAACAAGCAGACAAAAAAATGCAATATGGCTGACTAGGTGCTCACACCCTGAAGTCACATGAACAGACAACGACTACATCCCAAATGGAACCTTATTCCCTGCAGCAGGGTTTTACCAAACGTGGTCCCCCTGGGGTCCCCAGGGGACCGAGACACGGGAAACCCTTCCCTACATAATGCCACTACTTTTAAGCCAGAGCAAAGTAGTGGACTATTACCACTAGATAGGAATAGGGTCCATTTGGCATGCGGACAAAAAAAACAACCCTCTATCCCACCAATTCCAACAAGAGGGTTGTGGTAAAAAAGTGCAACTGAACGCAGATAGAAATGCAATCCATTGGAGATGACATGATTATTTTCTCAACATGTCTGTTCTATACATCATATTTCTATTCGGACTTTCCTTTCTGGACACCACCCCCTGACTTGTCAACTGGCACCATATTCCACATTTAGAGCACTACTAGGAACCTGGTCAAAAGTAGTGCACTATATAGGGAATTGGGTGCCATTTGGGACACACACAAAAAAATATTGACTGAGGCTATACAGAGAAAACAAGCACAAAGAGAAGAGGTCACTTATGGGAAGAGATTTGAAGGCATTTCATTCAGCTTGGTTCACCTGCAAGGCTTGGTGCAGAAAGCTTTAATATGATCTCACAGCACGAGTGGAAACACAAGGCGCTGGCACTTCACTTGACACCCAGTGTCATAACACGTCATAACCATGTCAAATGTCCTAACAGCTGACATAACACGTTCATAACACTCATGACATATTTAGACCAGTTGTGACATATATGGAGTTAATTTATGGCTGGTTACGACACCTACATAGTAGTGTCAAAACCCCACATTTATTCAAAATATTTTTTTAATGCCAAGAAGTTATTTCATTTGAGTTTGTTTGTTTCTTAAATCTTTTATGGTTGTTGTAGTAATGAATTCCTTAAAGTCATGTTTTTTTCATATTTTAAATAACTTGTAGAAAATACCCTTGATGACACTGTCATGAAGCATTACGACCATCATAATCATATAAGCCAGAAAGACCTATCACGTACAGGCCCTTATGTCAGTTATCAGTCACATAGAGGGTGTCTGGTCCTGAAATCTGCTCCTGTATTCATCCCAGTCATCAGAAACTGGGTTAGGTGCATGTCTGACATCAATATGAATGCAATTACAATTTAATATGGTCATTTTTTATATATATATATATATATAACAAACAATGTTGACATGTAGGTTATGGTGTAATGGAATGTTTTGCCTTGTGTTGTAGGTTTTGACTCTTATGTAGGTGTTATAACCAGCCATAAAATAACTCAATATGTCACGAAGGTCTAAGTATGTCATGACAGTGTTATGGACATGTTATGACAGGTTATGACAAGTTATGTCAACTGTTATGACACGGTTATGGACCATGTCATAACGTGTTATGATGCTGGGTGTCAAGTGTTATGCCACAAGGCATATTATAGTGGACGTTTAAACAAGTCAAACGATACCCTAAAACTACACCCTATTCTGAAACATTTCAGTGAAGATATTTGTTGTTGTGAAGATTTAACAAAGTTTCTTGATGCCTTCATCCTGACTACTGCTGCCTTCTTGAAGAGAAAAAAAAAAAGAGTGCCTGAATGGGACTTTTCTGGTTAAGTAAAGAATGCCATTCCCTACACGGTGTCCTTTGTTAGGGATTTAGGTGCCGTTAGGGACACAGCCATAACGGTCAACACTGATATAACGTCTAAATACAACCGACATGGAAACGAGAGAGAGAAAAAAAACAAAACAAATCTCATTTGGTTCAGGTGAAGAATTTGTGGTAAAAAAAGGCAACCGTTTTAATAGGACGTACGTTTTACCACTAAAATACGTTCACGTACGATTCAGACATTTCATTCTTGGCTGTCATCTACAGTGAGAAATCTGTTGATTTAAAAAAAAAAAAATATAGAAATAATCAGAATTTGACTTTTTGTTTATCTGACAATACCGTGTTTTGCATTGCACACTGAAGAGCGGTAGCAGATAGGGAATCTTCATGTTTATGACAGATGTTTCATTTTATCCTGGGTTGTGTTCATCAGAAAACCCTTTGCAACAGAAACCAAGGTACTTTTCTTCCGTGTGGTTTGTAATGAACATACTCTAGCACGAACACCAATAACCTGAGACATTGCCCTTAACATAGGGGCCCAGAGTTATTCCCAAATGGCACCACATTCCCTATATAGTGCACCGCTTTAGACCACAGCCCTGACCATTGGTCCTGGTTAAAAGTAGTGCACTACATAGGGAATAAGGTATCATTTGAGATGAAACCCAAGACTTGACCAGGCCCTAAATATACCCTAGACCAAAGTCTCCTGGCCAGGTTATGAGGCTACCGGAAAAACTCCTGGCCCCTAACACAAAGTGAACACACAGTATACGCCCCAAATTGCACCCTATTCCCTATGTAGTGCACTACTTTTGACCAGGGTAGTGCACCGTATAGGGAATAGGGTGCAATTTGGGATACAACCATAGTTCAGTTCAATCCCACGTGTGAGAACAGGTTGGAGTCATATTGATAAGGCTTAGGGAATTGACCGGATCATGACTATGTATGGCTCTAGTCAGTTTCTATCCCACCAGTCAGTCAGTCAGTCAGTATCCCACCAGTCAGTCAGTTAGTTTCTATCCCACCAGTCAGTCCATCTATCTGGCTGTCTGTTTCTATCCCACCAGTCAGTCCATCTATCTATCTGTCTGTCTGTCTCTATCCCACCAGTCAGTCCATCTATCTATCTGTCTGTCTGTTTCTATCCCACCAGTCAGTCCATCTATCTATCTGTCTGTCTGTTTCTATCCCACCAGTCAGTCCATCTATCTATCTGTCTGTCTGTTTCTATCCCACCAGTCAGTCCATCTATCTATCTGTCTGTCTGTTTCTATCCCACCAGTCAATCCATCTATCTATCTGTCTGTCTGTCTCTATCCCACCAGTCAGTCCATCTATCTATCTGTCTGTCTGTCTCTATCCCACCAGTCAATCCATCTATCTATCTGTCTGTCTGTTTCTATCCCACCAGTCAATCCATCTATCTATCTGTCTGTCTGTCTCTATCCCACCAGTCAGTCCATCTATCTATCTGTCTGTCTGTTTCTATCCCACCAGTCAGTCAGTCCGTCTGTCTGTCTCTATCCCACCAGTCAGTCCATCTATCTATCTGTCTGTCTGTCTCTATCCCACCAGTCAGTCCATCTATCTATCTGTCTGTCTGTTTCTATCCCACCAGTCAGTCCATCTATCTATCTGTCTGTCTGTTTCTATCCCACCAGTCAGTCCATCTATCTATCTGTCTGTCTGTTTCTATCCCACCAGTCAGTCCATCTATCTATCTGTCTGTCTGTTTCTATCCCACCAGTCAGTCAGTCCGTCTGTCTGTTTCTATCCCACCAGTCAGTCCATCTATCTATCTGTCTGTCTGTCTCTATCCCACCAGTCAGTCAGTCCGTCTGTCTGTTTCTATCCCACCAGTCAGTCCATCTATCTATCTGTCTGTCTGTCTCTATCCCACCAGTCAGTCAGTCCGTCTGTCTGTCTCTATCCCACGAGAGCGGGTGGGTGGAGAATGGGAGGGGCAGGGCTGCTTCAGTTGCCAGTCTTGGGAGGCTGGTGCTCCACGAAGGCAGGGTTGTAGGCAGGTTGGGCAGAGAGGAAGTCAGGCTGGGCTGGAGGCGCACAGGGATAGGCTGGCTGAGGCTGGGCTGGGTAGCTGGGCTGGGCTGGAGGCTGGAGAGGGTAAGACGGCTGTCCTGGACTGAACCCAGCCTGACTATAAGACACTGGGATAGCAGGAGGATAAGCTGGACCTGGTAGAGAGAGAGAGAGAGAGGACATTAAACACACCACACCAGAGACCCTGAGAACACACCAGACCAGACGGTTCCACCGTCAGGCTCCTCCTTTTTTCACTTACAAATAACCTTTCCACCTCCTCTGTTTTCAACTACAAGTAATACATTACTACATGACTAAGTAATACATTACTACATGACTAAGTAATACATTACTACATAACTAAGTAATACATTACTACATGACTAAGTAATACATTACTACATGACTAAGTAATACATTACTACATAACTAAGTAATACATTACTACATGACTAAGTAATACATTACTACATGACTAAGTAATACATTACTACATGACTAAGTAATACATTACTACATAACTAAGTAATACATTACTACATAACTAAGTAATACAATACTACATAACTAAGTAATACATTACTATATAACTAAGTAATACTAGCTGAAGTACATCAAATACGATCATGATCATAACATGCCATTTTCTGTGGTAAAACGTTTTGCTTCGGTTAAACCGTTAAACACAATCCAGATGACAGACTCTCATCACACTTACCAGTCTCTTGGTAAGGAGGGGGTGGTCCTGGCTGGAAAGGCTGTCCCTGGTAGCCCGGTGCTGTGGGCATGGGCTGGCCACCTCCATAGCCGGGTTGAGGCTGGACCCCATACCCAGGCTGGATCGGCACGGTCTGGTAGGCAGGGTACTGGGGGGCCCCCTGGTAGGGCTGAACGGGCTGCTGGGGGTACTGGGTATTCACCACCGTTGTGTGGGCAGTCGTGGCTATCACCGCTGGGGAGGAGAGATACAGCCAGGGGTGAATATAAATACAATGAGTAAACCTCACACGGTTCCCTATTCTGCAACAACATTCCTATCAATGAGTAAACCTCACACGGTTCCCGATTCTGACAGACATTCCTATCTGTTTTAGTTGCTGCGGCTGTTGTGTCTGGCCGTCACCGCTGACAGGACGAGAGATACACAGCACATACAGGGAATGCATGTAGGGCTTGTATAGGGTACACTGTAAAAGATACACCTGGGTTGCTCTCAGGGTAGTTGAGAGCAAAGGGAAAATAATTGAACAAAAACCATTTAGGAAAATGGTTTCAGCAAAGCACCCTATCAAGAGCCATTGGTTTGAAGCCACAACACAGACCTTTACCCTCAGGTGGGTCACTTCTCCTTTTTTTTTGGGGGGGTTCACTAGTCAACACGAGTGTGGTGGGATGAGAAGAGTGCCCGTGTGTTTTGAATACCTTCCGTGTTAACCATAGAGTGTAGGTGGAAGCAGAGGGGTTGTCTGACAGGTACGTGTCATACTCACAGACAGCCGTAGAGAGGGTGTGTGTGTGTGTGTGTGTGTGTGCGCACCAGCAACACAGCCTGATGATCAGAAAGAGCAGTGAGAATCCTGTCAGCACAGTTTTCAGAAGGATGTCCGTGCCATAATGCCTCAGGCTTACACACATTTATAGAGCATGTTCATTTCTTTTTTTTTAAAATGTTGCCAAACACCCTGGTAACATTCCACTCTTACTCAATGCTGCCAGTTTCGTTTCCAAATGTAGAACTCCAGAACTCAAAAAAAAGAGGAAGAGATGTTTTGATCTACTAAGGTTTCGTTTACTTACAGTGGATTTAATGTTCCATTGTAAAGAGGAAGTGGCTTACACAATTGGGTGTTGTTTGAAACCAACCCGCCCACTCCAGGAAGAGCTTAGCTGGGCATGTGCGTCCCAAACGTCACTATTCCCTACATAGTGCCCTAGTTTTTGATCAGGGTAGTGCACTACAAACGGAATAGGGTGCCATTTGGGACGCACTGCCTGCTGGCCGGGATCAAAGTGGGAGTGGTCAAACCACTTCCTGTATCATCATGTCTAATTTAATCGTAAAGCCCTTTTTACATCAGCAGATGTGCTTATATAGTCACAAAGTGCTTATAAACACAAGGTCAGAGATACTACAGTCAGAACTGACCACCAGACTACAGTCAGAACTGACCACCAGACTACAGAGATACTACAGTCAGAACTGACCACCAGACTACTACAGGAGGCGTGGAGAGGAGTGCACACACTTGGAGAAAGACAATTAAAGCATGTACTTTTTTCCCATCTAAATCAGTGTTGGAGTTAACATGTTAGTACTCATGTTGTGACGGTGCAAGGAGACTTACGTCGGGGCCTCCGGCACATTTTGTACAAGCAGCAGCAGGGACACACACAGCAACAGATTAAACTGATCGTGAAGATGACAGCTGCCACTACGAATGACGAGATGGTCAAAGTGCTCATATTGCCACTGGAATAGAGAGAGACATAACATCAGTCAGTGAAACATTCAGGGCATTAGGAAATTATTCAGACCCCTTTTCCACATTTTGTTACGTTACAGCCTTATTCTAAAATGGATTCATTAAAAATAAAAACACACAATACCCCATAATGACAGTTTTTTGGAAATGTTAACTTATTATTTACATTTGTATTCAGAGCCTTTGCTATGAGACACGAAACTGAGCTCAGATACATCCTGTTTCCATTGATCATCCTGTTTCTACAACTTGATTGGAGTCCACCTGTGGTAAATTAAATTGATTGGACATGATTTGGAAAGGCACGCACCTGTCTATAAAAAAAGGTCCCACAGTTGACAGTGCATGTCAGAGAAAAAAAAAAATCAAGCCATGAGGTCAAAGGAATTATCCGTAGTCCCCCGAGACAGGATTGTGTCGAGGCACAGATCTGGGGAAGGGTACCAAAACATTTCTGCAGCATTGAAGGTCCCCAAGAACACAGTGGCCTCCATCATTCTTAAATGGAAGAAGTTCGGAACCACCAAGATTCTTCCCAGAGCTGGCCGTGCAGCCAAACTGACCAATCGGGGAAGAAAGGCCTTGGTAAGGGAAGTGGAAAATAGCGCCGAAAGAGGGCTGCCTCGCTTTTTGTTCTGATGAAACCAAGATTGAACTCTTTGGCCTGAATGCCAAGCGTCACATCTGGAAGAAACCTGGCACCATCCCTACTGTGAAGCATGGTGGTGGCAGCATCATGCTGTGGGGATGTTTTTCAGTGGCAGGGACTGGGAGACTAGTCAGGATCGAGGGAAAGATGAACGGAGCGATTGAGATCTTTGATGAAAATCTGCTCCAGAGCGCACAGGACCTCAGACTGGGGGTGAAGGTTCACCTTCCAACAGGACAACGACCCTAAGCACACAGCCAAGACAACGCAAGAGTGGCTTCGGGTCAAGTCTCTGAATATCCTTGAGTGGCACAGCCAGAACCTAGACTTGAACCCGATCGAACATCTCTAGAGAGACCTAAAAATAGCTGTGCAGCAACGCTCCCTATCCAACCTGACAGAGCTTGAGAGGATCTACAGAGAATAATGGGAGGAACTCCCCAAATACAGGTGTGCCAAGCTTGTAGCGTCGTACCCAAGAAGACTCGAGGCTGTAATCGCTGGCAAAGGTGCTTCAACAGAGTACTGACTAAAAGGGCCTTAATACTTATGTAATTCTTTTGTAATACATTTAACAAAAACTGGTTTGTATGATTCTTTTTTTGTCATTATGGGGTATTGTGTGTAGATTGAGGAAAAACTTTACTATAAAGGCTGTGCTCTGGGACACAGAGTCAGCTGTTTCCTAGGTCAGCTCCCTTTAATTGTGCTTAATTAAAAGGTATTAATGAATTCACAAGTTACTTGTATGAATGTCATAATTTGAAGATCATTTTTTCCACGACATCTTCAACATAGATTCAACATACGTTCATTGCAAAACCTCTCGTATGATGATTCGCTCATTCTCTATTTTAGGTCCAGTCTTTGGAACTTTGTTTCTCCTAGATCTGGGCGGTCATATTATGATCGCTACATTAGATAGGCGTGGACGTCTGCTTTAGAGCAGATTTCTGCAACATGTTTGAAGTTTTTAATGTCACGTGCACAAGTACAAGTGAAATGCCTTTCGTGCAACCTCTAAGCCCAACAATGCAGTAATCAATACCAATGTAGTACTAAAGAGAACATAAAATGTAGAACAAAAAACACACAAGAAATGTAAATAACACAAGCAGGATATATGATAAAATGAGTAGCAGCAGAGTATATGATGGTATGTGAGCGAGTGTGTGTCTGTGCATGTGTGTGTGAGTGTGCATAGAGATAACAAAATGGTTATACGGCCTATTTAGTAGTCTTATGGCTTGGGGATAGAAGCTGTTCAGGAGCCTGTTGGTGTCAGACTTGATGCTCCGGGTACCGCTTGCCGTGCGGAAGCAGAGAGAACAGTCTAGCGCTTGTGTGGCTGGAGTCTTTAACGATGTTCCGGGGCCTTCCTTTCACACAGCCTGAGATAGAGGTCCTGGATGGCAGCGAGCTCGGCCCCAGTGGAGTACTGGGCTGTCCATACCACCCTCTGTAGCGCCACGTGATCGAGGACGGTGCTGTAGCGTCATACCAAGTGGTAATGAAGCCAGTCAAGATCCCCTCAAATGGTGCAGCTGTAGAACTTTGAGGATTTGACAGCCCAAACCTTTTCAACTTCCTCATGACTGTGCGCGTATGTGGACCATTTTAATGACTTTGTGATTTGGACACAGAGGAACTTGAAGCTCTAGACCCGCACCACTGCAGCCCCGTCGATGTGGATGAAGTTGTGAGTGAACAGGGTGAACAGCAGGGGACTAAGCACACACACCTGTGGGGCCCCCCCGTGTTAAGGGTCAGCGTGGCAAAGGTGATGTTGCCTACCCTCACCACCTTGGGTCGGCCGGTCAGGAAGCCCAGTATCCAGTTGCACAGGGAGGTGTTCCAGTCCCAGGATCCTAACACATCTGTGGGGTTGATGGAGGGTGGTCTAGTCTACATGTTTTCTACTGAGGTTTTGACAGAGCCCACATCTACTGTAAGGGCGTTTCATTGTTGCACTGATCTGAACTCCGCTTGAAAGAGGAAAGGAGGGGGTGCTGTTGAGGTTGACACCATAACAGAATGTCAAACACAACCAGGCTAATGTGTTGGTGGCTCGGGGGGTTTCAGCTTTAGGGCAATACAGAGATTGTCCATGTTCTTCAGGTCTCAGACAAGGTTAGTAATCACACAATCCCAGTACACTGAACTACCTGGTCAGTGGTTTTATCTTGAGTCAGTCCCAAATGGCACCCAATTCCTATACAGTGCACTACTTTTAACCAGAGTCCTATGGGGCATAGGGTGCCATTTGATTTGGGACATAGTTTTTGTCCTCCTACCTGAATATGCAGCGGTCCTGTTTAGATTCACTCAGCATGAGAGACAGGCTGCTGCAGCAGTATCTATTCTCACACGTTCCACAGCACCACTTGAACGTACTGCAGTCCTGTTTGGATTGGTAATGGCCTAAGGCATTTAGGTAGGCTTCACAGTCCTCTCCAGCTGGGTAGAAAAAGAGAAATACATTATAGGGTTGGAGTTGTGTTCGAAAAGACACACAGCAAAAAGACACACCAGCAACAACAATATCAACAGGTATAGAACAACAGAGTTATTGGTGTGGGTGAAGGTAGCCTGGTGCCAGATAGCTTTGAAGAATCGCTGGCCTCACACAAAACCGGGCGCAAAGACAGATATAAAAACGGGGAACTCTTGACTAAATTGCCTCACAATACTCATATTTCATCATTTAACATTACACAACCCAGGATGGGGTGAAAGCATTTGACTGATATATATATATATATATAAAACCACATGGAAGCAGAAGTTTCTTCTTATTTTTAGCTAGTTAGTGACAAGCTAACATAGCATGCATTCCAACCAGCTTAACTACACGTGAGTGGAGTACACAAGTCAAGTTATTGTTCGTCACCTAATAACAAGTGACAGGCAGTGGATATTGCAAAATAAGAATGATAGTTAGCTAGCTAGCTAGATCATACTTCTGCAAATTCTACATTAAATTGTGTTTTGACAGTGACAGAACATATAGTCCAGGGCCCTTAGCATCAAAAAGTGCTGAAACCGTTACGGAGCGGAATAAAGCGTCATATTTGGTAGAGATGCTCTTTGGGATGCTTTAATTGATATTAGAGAGGGGTGGCCAAAAACATTGGGGCATGGCACCCTTATTATAATTTTTTGTTGTTGTACATAAATTGTACATAATCCAATTTGGCCGCCAATAATGAATCACATTTTGGAAAAGGGGACATTACTGTTGATTTTGTTTTCGTTTATAATACAAATCTTATGTATTTGTGAGTAGTGGACCAGTCTCCGACAATATGCCGTTATATTTACCTGCCTACAGTAACCTGCCTGCAGTTGCAGAAATAGCCTGGAAACTACACAAATCACCTCAACAAATGTCTTAGAAAGAAAAAAAGTTTAAATATAATAAATAAAAAATAACATGTAATCAAGTAAAACATGTAAATTATGTAGCTAGGGGTGGCAGGTAGCCAGGTGGTTAGAGCTGACAAGGTAAAAATCTGTCGTTCTGCCCCCTGAAGGCAGTTAACCCACTGTTCCCCGGTTGGCCCCCAAAAAAGAAGTATTGCCTATATAAATAAAAAGGTTAAATAAAAATACTAAATTGTGATGCGCAGGGGCGGGCAGGTTTAGGGAATTCAACATGTATAATTCTTGTGCGATTCATTATCTACATTGAGGTTCTTTCATTTAAAATCGCGTGTTAGTGCTGACTACACCGGGCACACGCGTGTGCCATCACTTGGCATGTTGACTGTGCCCATCCACACCAGACGCGATCTTTGAAACGCAGGTTAAAATATAAAAAACTGTGAACTATATTATAGTTGTGCCGGTCGGTGTCACTATAGTAAGGATTGGTTGAAGCTCAATGTTAAATTCAAATCTCCCTACCATCATATTTAAGCCAACGTGACACAAAAAAAAAAAAAAAAAAAAAAATAATAATAAATAAAATCGATGAAATTTCACAAAATCAACTTAATTTGGGAGGTACAAAGCACACTCCCCACCTCTCGTCATGAGCCGCCCGGTCGTTATAGAGAACCACATACCGGATTTTTAACAGGGTGGTTAAGCTTTAAGAAAACATTTATTAAAAACCTAGCTCAATATCTAGGAGTCGGATAGGAACTGTCCATAAAGTGAACATTACACTTGCCACCTTTCGGACTGAATACGTTCGTAGGGGCAACAGTTTTGATAAAATGAATAATAAGAAGAAAGAAAAGAATTGGCTTTCACATGCTTCTGTCCATTAAGAACTAACTAACTTTTTGACAATATCTTTTAGCCAGAAGCAGATTTCTAAACAACAGGTCTGTTGCTCAGCAACAAAACAGCTGCCAGTCAGAAGAAGTGTATGTCAACAAAACTAGGCTACTGTAGACAGCGGGCTATAAGGTGGTATTCAAGCTGAGATTCATCAAATGCAAACAGATATTTTTATGAGCTAGCTAGCTAATGTTAGGTTGCTTGTCCAAAGTCCAGCAGCTAGCCTCTGTAGTTAGCTAACACCACCAGCTAGCTACAGAACAGGCAAAGAATGGTAGCTTGCCAATGCATGTGTTTTTCTTTTGATTAGCTAACATAGCTAGCCAACATAACACCAATCAGATGATAGCCAACGTTGGCTAGGTAGCTAACCAAAAAGCGAGGAAAGCTAGCTATATTTTGCCAAGTAAGGTTTTTCATAAGGCTGAAGTCATAATGTGTAAACTGCTGAACAAGACATTTGCATGTAATCCGAGCACAAACAAATACGCACAAATAACCCAAGACTAGACTACCACAACTCAATGGACAAAACACACATCACGACAAGAGAGACAACATACCACTACATAAAGAGAGACCTAAGACGACAACATAGCATGGCAGCAACACATGCAAACAGCATGGTAGCAACACAACATGTCAACACAACACGGAAGCAGCACAAAACATGGGACAAACATTATTGGGTACAGACAACAGCACAAAGGGCCAGAAGGTAGAGACAACAATACATCACACAAAGCAGCCACAACTGTCAGTAAGAGTGTCCATGATTGAGTCTTTGAATGAAGTGATTGAGATAAAACTGTCCAGTTTGAGTGTTTGTTGCAGCTCGTTCCAGTCGCTAGCTGCAGTGAACTGAAAAGAGGAGCGACCCAGGGATGTGTGTGCTTTGGGGACCTTTAACAGAATGTGACTGGCAGAACGGGTGTTGTATGTAGAGGATGAGGGCTGCAGTAGATATCTCAGATAAGGGGGAGTGAGGCCTAAGAGGGATTTATAAATAAGCATCAACCAGTGGGTCTTGCGACGTGTATACAGTTGAAGTCGGAAGTTTACATACACTTAGGTTGGAGTCATTAAAACTCGTTTTTCAACCACTCCACAAATGTCTTGTTAACAAACTAGTTTTGGCAAGTCGGTTAGGACATCTACTTTGTGCATGACACAAGTAATTTTTCCAACAACTGTTTACAGACAGATTATTTCACTTATAATTGACTGTCACAATTCCAGTGGGTCAGAAGTTTACAGTTGACGGTACCTTTAAACAGCATGGACATTTCCAGAAAATGATGTCATGGCTTTAGAAGCTTCTGATAGGCTAATTGACATCATTTGAGTCAATTGGAGGTGTACCTATGGATGTATTTCAAGGTTTACCTTCAAACTCAGTGCCTCTTTGCTTGACATCATGGGAAAATCTAAAGAAATAAGCAATTTCCAAATGCCTGAAGGTACCATGTTCATCTGTACAAACAATAGTAAGCAAGTATAAACACCATGGGACGACGCAGCCGTCATACCGCTCAGGAAGGAGACGCATTCTGTCTTCTAGAGACAAATGTACTTTGGTGCGAAAAGTGCAAATCAATCCCAGAACAACAGCAAAGAACCTTGTGAAGATGCTGGAGGAAACAGGTTGAAAAGTATCTATATCCACAGTAAAACGAGTCCTATATCGACATAACCTGAAAGGCCGCTCAGCAACCACCATTAAAAAGCCAGACTACGGTTTGCAACTGCACATGGGGACAAAGATCGTACTTTTTGGATAAATGTCCTCTGGTCTGATAAAACAAAAATAGAACTGTTTGGCCATAATGACCATCGTTATGTTTGGAGGAAAAAGGGGGAGGCTTGCAAGCCGAAGAACACCATCCCAACCGTGAAGCACGGGGGTGGCAGAATCATGTTGTGGCGGAGCTTTGCTGCAGGAGGGACTGGTGCACTTCACAAACTAGATGGCATCATGAGGGAGGAAAATGATGTGGATATATTGAAGCAACATCTCAAGACGTAAGTCAGGAAGTTAAAGCTTGTCGCAAATGGGTCTTCTAAAACGGATGGCACTGTGATAGACTGCATCCAGTTTGCTGAGTAGAGTGTTGGAGGCTATTTTGTAAATGACATCGCCGAAGTCGAGGATCGGTAGGATAGTCAGTTTTACGAGGGTATGTTTGGCAGCATGAGTGAAAGATGCTTTGTTGTGAAATAGGAAGCCAATTCTGGATGTAATTATATTTTGGCAGGGACATGTACAGGATTCTACCCTCCACAGCATACCTTCGATCCAGATCAAAATTCAAAACCTACAACCTGATTTTGGACGGAATTACGGAATTACCTGGAAGGCCCAAGCTATACAGCAAATGCTCTGGCAAACAAACTGAAAACACCATCCAACCTGGAACTATGTGAGTAATGTTTAGTCTGAAGCTATATTTTATATTCAAAAGCCAAGAAGAAAAATACATTACAATGATATATTTTACTTGAGGACTGAATGCTGAGTTGGACTACCAAGCTTGCTAGGACAAGGAGATACAACTTCAATTAGTACTAATGTTTTTTACTTTTATTTAACTGTCAGTTAAGAATAATTGGAGATGCTTAATGTGAGTCTAGAAGGAGAGTTTACAGTCTAGCCAGACACCTTGGTATTTGTAGTTGTCCACATATTCTAAGACAGAACTGTCCAGAGTAGTGATGCTGGACGGGCGGGCAGGTGTGGGCTGCGATCGGTTGAAGACCATGCATTTAGTCTTACTTGCATTTAAGAGCAGTTGGAGGCCACGGAAGGAGAGTTGTATGGCATTGAAGCTTGTCTGGAGGTTTGTTAACACAGTGTCCAAAGAAGGGCCAGATGTATACAGAATGGTGTCGTCTGCGTAGAGGTGGATCCGAGAATCACCAGCAGCAAGAGCGACATCAATAATGTATACGGAGAAAAGAGTCGGCCCGAGAATTGAACCCTGTGGCACCCCCATGGAGACTGCCAGAGGTACGGACAACAGGCCGTCCGATTTGACACACTGAACTCTGTCTGAGAAGTAGTTGGTGAACCAGGCGAGGCAATCATTAGAGAAACCAAGGCTGTTGAGTCTGTCGATAAGAATGTGGTGATTGACAGAGTCGAAAGCCTTGGCCAGGTCGATGAATACAGCTGCACAGTATTTTTTCTTAACGATGGCGGTTATGATATCGTTTAGGACCTTGAGCGTGGCTGAGGTGCACCCATGACCAGCTCGGAAACCAGATTGCATAGCGGAGAAGGTACGGTGGGATTCGAAATGGTCGGTGATCTGTTTGTTAACTTGGCTTTCGAAGACCTTTGAAAGGCATGGTAGGATAGATATAGGTCTGTAGCAGTTTGGGTCTAGAGTGTCTCCCCCTTTGAAGAGGGGGATGAACGCGGCAGCCTTCCAATCTTTGGGGATCTCAGACAATACGAAAGAGAGGTTGAACAGGCTAGTAATAGGGGTTACTACAATTTTGGCTGATAATTTTAGAAAGAGAGGGTCCAGATTGTCATAACCGGCTGATCTGTAGGGGTCCAGACTTTGCTCTTTTGCTCTTTAAGATTGTGAGGAAAGCACTTTTAAAGAATAACCAGGCAATGAGGCATTGATCGCTGAGATCCTGGTTGAAGACAGCAGAGGTGTATTTGGAGGGCAGGTTGGTTAGGATGATATCTATGAGGGTGCCCGAGTTTACAGATTTGGCGATGTACCTGGTAGGTTCATTGATCATTTGTGTGAGATTGAAGGCATCAAGCTTAGATTGTAGGACGGCCGGGGTGTTAAGCATGTCCCAGTTTAGGTCACCTAGCAGCATGAGCTCTGAAGAAAGATGGGGGGCGATCAATTCACATATTGTGTCCAGGGCACAGCTGGGGGTAGAAGGTGGTCTATAGCAAGCAGCAACGGTGAGAGACTGGTTTCTGGAAAGGTGGGTATTTAAAAGTAGAAGCTCAAATTGTTTGGGCATTCTGACATTTCACATTCTTAAAATAAAGTGGTGATCCTAACTGACCTAAGACAGGGAATTTTTACCAGGATTAAATGTCAGGAATTGTGAAACATTTAAAATCAGTTTATTTGGCTAAGGTGTATGTAAACTTCAGACTTCAACTGTACATAAGAGATGAGACCTCTTGTGGCATGTCTTGTGGGGTATGCATGGGTGTCTGAGCTGTGCGCCAGTAGTTTAGACAGACAGCTCGGTGCATTCAACATGTCAATACCTCTCATAAATACAAGTAGTGATGAAGTCAATCTCTCCTCCACTTTCAGCCAGGAGAGATTGACATTCATATTAATGTTTGCTCTGTGTGTACATCCAAGGGCCAGCCGTGCAGCCCTGTTCTAGAGCAGCGCTTTATTATGGACAGACTTCTCCCCATCTTAGCTACTGTTGTATCAATATGTTTTGACCATGATAGTTTACAATCCAGTGTTACTCCAAGCAGTTTAGTCACCTCAACTTGCTCAATTTCCACATTATTCATTACGAGATTTAGTTGAGGTTTAGGGATTAGTGAGTGTTTAGTCCCAAATTCAATGCTTTTAGTTTTCAAAATAATTTAGGACTAACTTATTCCTTGCCACCCACTCTGAAACTAAGTGCAGCTCTTTGTTGAGTGTTGCAGTCATTTCAGTCGCTGTAGTAGCTGACCTGTATAGTGTTGAGTCATCCGGATACATAGACACACTGCCAGAGCCATGTCGTTAGTAAAGATTGTAAAAAGTAAGGGGCCTAGACAGCTGCCCTGAGGAATTCCTATTCATGGATTGATTCACATGTAAATAGTACTAAACAGCTCTGGTGACAAAAGTTGTTGCCCTGTCTCCAAATCGTCCACATGGCTGGGAGAACCTATTCAAGTAAGTTGGGGGCTGCAAGTAGCTGACAAGGTACAAATCTGTCGTTCTGCCCCAGTTAAACCCACTGTTCCTAGGCCGTCATTGAAAATAAGAATTTGTTCTTAACTGACTTGCCTAGTTAAATAAAAAGGTAAAATAAATAAATAAATACATTTCGAAAATGTAAATAAAAGCCACCTTTACATACCGTACAGCTAGCTAAGGGAATTGAAATATCATCTAACTTGATGCATTTATTATTGTAAATCAAAAACAAACTCCAAATGCATTTGTAGGTAGCTAGCTAACAGCCATGGAGGGTGAAAAGATAGAAACTCCAGCTGTCAGATAAGGGAGAGCAGGTTATCTGGATATGGCAGGTACTATTGTGTAGTTCTAGTCCCTAGAAAGAAAAAGACACTAGTAACATGTGGTGTTTTCTGTCCTCAGATACAGAGCATTATGAAAGCCAGTCTACATATGAAGAGGTCCCAGTGAAGAGCAGTGCTTCTCAGTCCTGGTCCTGGGGACTCAAAGGGGTGCACATTTCTGTTTTTGCCTCAGCACTGCACAGCTGATTCAAATGATCAACTCATCATCAAGCTTCAAGTGGTATTTTCTGTATTAATTTGTGATGCTATCCTTGATATGATCCTGTTATTGTCACATGCATCTATCTATCCAATGTTATATCATGATTTGTTATCAGGGATATTATACTTTAGTAATCCACAATGACCTGGTGTAAAAGTCTAATAATGACATTATCTTCCATATTCCTACAGATACAGTGCAACTGGAGATTCCGTCAAAACTGCCTCGTGGGGGAATTCAGGCGTGTGTCCTGCATAACTTCATGAGGTTGGACAGGAGGACCAGGAAAGGACCTGCAGTTCTCCACCGTGTGCCAGAGGAGAGGTTTGCTGCTCTGCAGGATGTTGCCAGGATGGGGTCCAACAACGCAGGACCTCCTACTTCTTTGAGGAGTGTGCCGTTACCTGGCATCACCTTGTGTCATAGACGACACTATGCACAACCAAAATACTCTTTTAAAAACGAGCCACCCACCATTGCAATAAGTATTCTTCCATTTACTTAGCTACACTAGTGCATTCGGAAAGCATTCAGACCCCTCGACTTTTTCAATATTTTGTTACCGTACAGCCTTATTCTAAAATGGATTAAATAAAAACTTTTTCTTCATCCACACACACACAACCCCATAATGACAATTCAAAAACAGGTTGACATTTTTGCAAATGTATAAAAAAAAAAAAAAAAAGAAATACGTTATTTAAATAAGTATTCAGACCCTTTATTATGGACTCGACATTGAGCTCAGGTGCTTCCTGTTTCCGTTGATCATCCTTGAGATGTTTCTACAACTTGATTGGAGTATATTCAATTGATTGGACATGATTTGGAAAGGCACACACATGTCTATATAAGGTCCCACAGTTGACTGTGCATGACAAAGCAAAAACCAAGTCATGAGGTCAAAGGAATTGTCTGTAGAGCTCCGAGACAGGATTGTATCGAGGCACAGATCTGGGGAAGGGACCACAAAAAAACCTGAAGTATTGAAGGTCCCCAAGAACACAGTGGCCTCCATCATTCTTAAATGGAAGAAGTTTGGAATCACCAAGACTCTTCTTTGAGCTGGCCGCCCGGCCAAACTGAGCTATCGGGGGAGAAGGGCCTTGATCAGGGAGATGGCCAAAAACCCAATGGTTACTGACAGAGCCCCAGAGTTCCTCTGTGGAGATGGGAGAAACTTCCAGAAGGACAACCATATCTGAAGCACTCCACCAATCAGGCCTTTATGGTAGACTGGCCAGACGGAAGCCACTCCTCAGTAAAAAGCACGACAGCACACTTGGAGTTTGACAAAAGGCACCTAAAGACTTCCAGAACATAAGAAAGAAGATTATCTGGTCTGATTTAGTGGCTAGGACAGGAAAACCCCATACTATTGTGGAGGACTTAATCCTTCCTGCTGCCGCGGATATGGCTGGGACAATGCTGGGGAAAAAGGCCCAAAAAACTATGCCAACAATGCCTTCTTCAAACACTGTTTCACAACGCATCAGTGACATGGCAGGAGATGTTTTGTAAACAATTACTGCTTCGCATACAAATCAGTGAATTCTATGCGTTACAGCTGGATGAGTCAACAGACATGGCGGGCCTGGCACAGCTCCTGGTATATGTCCGGTACGTTTATGGGGGGGTCAATTAAGGAAGACATCCTCTTCTGCAAACCGCTGGAAACCAGGACAACAGGAGAGGATATTTTTAAAGTACTGGACAGGTTTGTGACATGAAATGGACTTGTGGTCAAGATGTGTTGGTATCTGTACTGATGGAGTAAAAGCCATGACAAGGAGACATAGTGGAGTGGTAACGCGCATGCAAGCAGTTGCTTCCAACGCCACTTGGGTCCACTGCAGCATCCACCCAGAGGCTCTTGCTGCCAAGGGAATGCCTGACAGCTTGAAAGACGTTTTGGACACTACAGAGAAAATTGTCAACTTTGTTAAAGGAAGGCCACTGAACTCTTGTGTATTTTCTGCACTATGCAATGATATGGGCAGCGACCATGTAACGCTTTCACAACATACAGAAGTGCGCTGCTTATCAAGGGGCAAAGTATTGACACGTTAAAGTTCTTTACTGACCATAATCTTCACTTGTCTGGCATATCTGGGTGATGTTTTTTCTCACCTGAATGATCTGAATCTAGGATTACAGACTCTCTGCAACCATATTCAATGTGGTGACAAAATTGAGGCTGTGATTAAGACGTTGGAGCTCTTCTCTGTCTGCGTTAACAAGGACAACACACAGGTCTTTCCATCATTGTATGATTTTTTTGGTGTGAAAATTAACTCAGGCTTACAGACAATGACAAATGTGATATAGCGAAGCACCTGAGTGAGCTGGGTACCCAGGTACTCTCCCGAAACGGACGACACAAACAACTGGATTCGTTATCCCTTTCACGCCCTGCCTCCAGTCCACTTCCCGATATCTGAACAAGAGAGCCTCATCAAAATTGCAACAAGGCGGTTCTGTGAAAAATGAATTGAAATCAGAAGCCACAGCCAGATTTCTGGATTGGGCTGTGCTCATGTAACCGGTGCTGTACTGCACCACTGTAACTCTGCGTTGTGTGTGGTTGATTGAGACTAAAACAACCTGATCTCCAATGTCTATAATGAAGCAGAATTCACTCACTGCATCCTGCATCTGCATCCAATTGAAAATAAAACATTTGTAGAGCACGTATGTTCTGAGAATCGGCGCCTCTTTCTACAACAGATGCACAATACAAGGGACTGGGATCATTGGAGGAGCTGGCAATCGTTCACACATACAATAGCCTGCTAATACCTCAGCTAGCTATTAACCACATGTTGAATTCAGAATGTTAATATCATCCTAAAAAGTACAAATTACATCTTAACAATACCATCCGCTTATGAGTAACCTCTAAATATACAACATTATTCATGAACAAAACACTGTGGGTCATGACTTTGCGCTTAAAAGAATCAAACTTTTCTGAAGACGACAGCCTACCTCTCATAGCGCATCAGAATGATTTGAGTACGCAGGGAAAAACGTCAGTACACACTCCCCTACTCCCAGGTTGCATAATAACAAATCAACATGCCATATTAATATATGAACCTGGTGAAATTCACACAGTACTTTAACAACTGTTACACTCAGAGTATCCTGCCTTGGCAAATCGCGCTGTCAAGACACTGATGCCCTTTGCAACCACGTACCTATGTGAGAGTGGATTCTCGGCCCTCACTAGCATGAAAACTAAATACAGCCACAGACGGTGTGGAAAATGATTCAAGACTGAGACTCTCTCCAATACAACCCAACATTGCAGAGATGTGCATCCTTTCAAGCACACCCTTCTCATTAACCTGTGGTGAATTATTCACAATTTTGATGAACAAATAAGGTTTTATATGTAAGATGGTTAAATAAAGAGCAAAAGTATTGATTATTATTATTTGTGCCCTGGTCCTATAAGAGCTCTTTGTCACTTCCCACGAGCCGGGTTGTGACAGAAACTCACACTCTTATGTTTAATAAATGTATCGTATAGTGTGTGTGGCAGGCTTACAATGATGTCAAAAAACAACATTTGAGAGTGCGCTGACCCTGGTGCTAGAGGGGGTACGCAGCTGGAGGTTGAATGTTTGAAGGGGTACAGGACTATAAAAAGTTTGGGACCCACTGCTCTAGGTTATATCAGCTGTGTCGGTGAACCCCTCCCCGCTTCTGAACTGCCTGACACAGAGGGCACAGCATGATCAGAGGTGAGAGGTCACTTTGTCAGGTCAACAGGAAGTATTACTAAAGAGTCGCTTTACATTGAAATACAGATAGAGATGTAGCCAAACCCCCAGTTCAGTCATCACCACCTCATTGAAATACAGATAGAGATGTAGCCAAACCCCCAGTTCAGTCATCACCACCTCATTGAAATACAGATAGAGATGTAGCCAAACCCCCAGTTCAGTCATCACCACCTCATTGAAATACAGATAGAGATGTAGCCAAACCCCCCAGTTCAGTCATCACCACCTCATTGAAATACAGATAGAGATGTAGCCAAACCCCCAGTTCAGTCATCACCACCTCATTGAAATACAGATAGAGATGTAGCCAAACCCCCAGTTCAGTCATCACCACCTCATTGAAATACAGATAGAGATGTAGCCAAACCCCCAGTTCAGTCATCACCACCTCATTGAAATACAGATAGAGATGTAGCCAAACCCCCAGTTCAGTCATCACCACCTCATTGAAATACAGATAGAGATGTAGCCAAACCCCCAGTTCAGTCATCACCACCTCATTGAAATACAGATAGAGATGTAGCCAAACCCCCAGTTCAGTCATCACCACCTCATTGAAATACAGATAGAGATGTAGCCAAACCCCCCAGTTCAGTCATCACCACCTCATTGAAATACAGATAGAGATGTAGCCAACCCCCAGTTCAGTCATCACCACCTCATTGAAATACAGATAGAGATGTAGCCAAACCCCCCAGTTCAGTCATCACCACCTCATTGAAATACAGATAGAGATGTAGCCAAACCCCCCAGTTCAGTCATCACCACCTCATTGAAATACAGATAGAGATGTAGCCAAACCCCCCAGTTCAGTCATCACCACCTCATTGAAATACAGATAGAGATGTAGCCAAACCCCCCAGTTCAGTCATCACCACCTCATTGAAATACAGATAGAGATGTAGCCAAACCTCCCAGTTCAGTCATCACCACCTCGCTTGCTCTAAGATAACCCTCGGGCCTACTGGGGGCAAAAGGCTGGTTAGGAGACACAGTAAGAGACACCATTGTGCAATTGTGATGAATTTGATAGAATATGACGTTTAGTAGCACTGTGATTCATGAATCATATGCTGTCTTTCCCGGCTCCTCTGTTCTTACCTCTTTCTGTCTCTCACACTGCTCTCCCCACCTCCTTTCTGCCTGTTTCTTCCACACCAGATGTGCATTGAATTACTGATTGAACTTGTATTTGTTTTTTTTATGCAATTTTATAAAATGGATTTATTTTGTATTGATAACAATCGGATAATGAACTTCATTCCATAAAGCTTTTCACATTCTCTTCTGGAATTGGTTCATATTCTCGAACTGGTTGAAATTAAGTCTCTCATTTGATGAAATACTACACCTATCCTGTGTTTTTTCAGATCAGTGCAGATGAAGGAAATGAGAAGGTTAGGATGAACCTGTCTTGCAGTATTTACATGATGCATAGGAAGTCTAGTGTACTGCTACAAACCAGCCTTTAACTCGTTAAATCAGGTGTTCTAGTCATGGTCCCAGGAGCAGGAGGGGTAAACACTGTTGAAGTGTGTAATTGTAATTACATACATGCAGACACAACATCATTCAAAGGCTGGAATTTGATACTCCTGGTAACGGATATGACTGGAAAAAAAACGTAATGTCTGTCTCAAAGACATTAATTCCTCAACCGCACCTTTATTTGCCAAGGTAGAGTACATGATCAGAGAACATATTAAAATGTACAGGCTACAATGTGGGGATCTCACGCCTGGTAATAACTACATGTATATACACGACTTGCATCCTTGGCACAATAATGTTACATTATATTCTACACAATCCATAGGATTTTACTGATGCCATTCAGAGTGTCTTGAAGTCAATACAACTGGCTATAATAGCTAGGTTCATCGCTAGCTGGCTAATATTGACATGTAAAAGTAAAATGTTGTAACAGTCATTTTCTGCAATTTCTTGAGGATTAATGATTCATTGGTGGAAGCAATTTAAAAACACTGTTCTGAGCTAATATTTACACCAACAGTTTTAGCGTCCAAAACACAGCCAGCTTACACATCCACAGACATACAGGTACTGCTATCCTCCAGTCAACAACAAACAAGAAGAGAGTTAGCCAGCTGCGTTACTTCAACTGCATGGCAAATACCAGCAAGGCAACCTTATAGAATTGTACTCATTTACAGTAAAATGATTCAGCTAGTTAGATTCTTTACATCCACTGTTTTCACAAGACAAGAGTCTGGTTTGCTGGTTCTCATGAGTCCCTAGAACATTGCACATGAATTACAATTTCATACTCATGTCAAAACACCCAGAAAGCTAGATAGCTAATGTTAGCTGGTCAGTTGGCGATTTTTGTAAATTATGCCTAATCGTTTGTCTCTACATGAACTAACATATTCCTCTCAACTGTACATTCTTTTTTTTTTTTTGCATGATTTGTTATGACGTTATAACTACTTACATTTGCTTCCATCCTAGTATTTTTGTCTGCCAGGGTTGGATCACAGATGGTTAGATTAGTCATGGGAACCACTCGATATGATTGGTCATCGCCCAGCGTTCGCAGCTGGTGATTTGCATAAAGTTGGGAAATGCTGAACTGTTTCCACCGCTTCCCATGTCACGTTCACCCCGCCCAATGTTTTTGACTGTATGTTTGTTTTACTCCAATGTGTAACTCTGTGTTGTTGTGTGTGTTGAACTGCTTTGCTTTATCTTGGCCAGGTCGCAGTTGTAAATGAGAACTTGTTCTCAACTCGCCTATCTGGTTAAATAAAAGTGAAATGTATATATATTTTAATAAAATAATGTGAAAATGTGTGTCGGTGGCGCCAGACGGATGGTGTGACGCAAAAAATGCGGGGCCTCCGGATACACGCAAGCTCTATGAATTATACAGCATTGCGGTGCGCCTCAACATTTCCAACAACGCCGAGGACTGAGCATTGGCATGATTGGTTGACGGTAGGTGAACGCTGGAGGTGCTGTACAAAAACAAACTCGCGTCCTTGGGCAACAACTGGGAAGCACAAGAAGTAGGAATGCCCAGACTTCTGCAGAGGCCGTATCACCGTAAATACCGCACGGCCAATGCAGACCTCATATTTTACCGTCGAGCGCCCTTTGAGTCACTAGCCGCTTTTGACTAGACACATATTCCACTGGACGTCTGAAAACGCGTTATAGTTCCAACATGCTACAGAGTCCAAAGCCAAAAGTCATAACTAGTCATAGAAATGTAGCTAACAACAGACAATAGCATGTTAGTTAGACAGACTGACTCGCCCCACCTCAAGACATTGACCAATGCAAAACGGCAGATATCGTGACCCTTTTCACTTAAAGTTAGCAAGGCAAGCTCTGAAATAAACACCTAACAAATATCACAGACTGATATAAAGTTGAACAAACAAAATGTTCGTTGTAGATGGCCAAAACTCACCTGTCACGAAGGGGATCAGTGTCCCACACAAAATGACAGTGAGAACGGACAGACTTTCCGCCATGGCTCCGTTAATTCAGATACTAGCACGGCCACCCGGTGCGATACCTACTTTCTACGTCCCTGGCCAAATGTTCAGCCGACTGGCGATGGGAGATTGATCCCGGCGCTCTGATGCACTACTAGAAACGTGCCGATCCGACACGGTGTACAGATGCGCGTTTCAGACGAAGATAATGTATGTACCAACAAGATACGTGTCTCTCCGCCCAAACAATGGGAGTTGTTGTCCAAAAAACGGCACCGCAGGCTGCACCCCCCTTATCCTTCTTCTTCTTCCTTCAACTTTTATGTCAGACTACACCTATGGGTGTTTTGCCGCCACCTACTGTACAGGGTCTTTGATATTATAGTGGTCCGCAAACAAATTCTATATCTGCATGCCGCCACTTACTGTTTTGGCTGTATATCAGCCCAAACATTTAACAAAATAAACATGAACAAAATAAACAAAAAAACAAAACTCAATGTACTCATTATTCAGATTCAACTGCCATCGCCCATCCCTACAGGCTCTGGTGCCTGAGAAGGAAGAGCATCTTCGGACAGTATTCTTTGCAATGTTTTGGCAGTGAATTCCTGGAAACCTAAAAACCTTTCAGCCACAGATACTGTAATGTCCAGTTTCTTGGACTTTTTGTATGTTTGTGCAGTACAATTAATCACATGCGTGATAAATACCATCAAATCCAGCTTCTTCACACTCAGCGTGTTGGATATGTAAAGTGCCAGAATAGCTAGTAAAGCTTTTCAATGGGATCTATCCATAGGGGATCTTTCCATAGGAGGATCTATCCAAAGATGATCTATCCATAGGAGGATCTATCCATAGGGGATCTATCCAAAGGAGGATCTATCCATAGGGGGATCTATCCATAGAGGATCTATCCATAGGGGATCTGTCCATAGGGGGATCTATCCATAGGGGATCTATCCATAGGGGATCTATCCATAAGGGGATCTATCCATAGGGGGACCTATCCATAGGGGATCTGTCCATAGGGGATCTGTCCATAGGGGGATCTATCCATAGAGGATCTATCCATAGGGGATCTGTCCATAGGGGATCTGTCCATAAAGGATCTGTCCATAGGGGATCTATCCATAGGGGATCTATCCATAGGGGATCTATCCATAGGAGGATCTGTCCATAGAGGATCTGTCCATAGGGGATCTATCCATAGGGGATCTATCCATAGGGGATCTATCCATAGGGGATCTATCCAAAGGGGGATCTATCCATAGGGGATCTATCCATAGGGATCTATCCACAGAGGATCTATCCATAGGGATCTGTCCATAGGATCTATCCATAGGGATCTATCCATAGAGGATCTGTCCATAGGGATCTGTCCATAGGGATCTGTCCATAGGGATCTATCCATAGGGATCTATCCATAGGAGGATCTGTCCATAGGGATCTGTCCATAGGGATCTATCCATGGGGATCTATCCATAGGAGGATCTGTCCATAGGGGATCTGTCCATAGGGGATCTGTCCATAGGGGATCTGTCCATAGGGGATCTATCCATAGGGGATCTATCCATAGAGGATATATCCATAGAGGATCTATCCATAGGGAATCTATCCATAGGGGATCTATCCAAAGGAGGATCTATCCATAGGGGATCTATCCATAGGGATCTATCCATAGGGATCTATCCATAGGGGATCTATCCATGGGGGAACTATCCATAGGAGGATCTATCCATAGGAGCTATCCATATGGGGATCTATCCATAGGATCTATCCATAGGAGGATCTATCCATAGGATCTATCCATAGGATCTATCCATAGGAGGATCTATCCAAAGGAGGATCTATCCATAGGGATCTATCCATAGGAGGATCTGTCCAAAGGAGGATCTATCCATAGGGGATCTATCCATAGGGGATCTATCCAAAGGAGGATCTATCCAAAGGAGAATCTATCCATATGGGGATCTATCCATAGGGGATCTATCCATAGGAGGATCTATCCATAGGGGATCTATCCATAGGGGATCTATCCATAGGAGGATCTATCCAAAGGAGGATCTATCCATAGGGGATCTATCCATAGGAGGATCTATCCAAAGGAGGATCTATCCATAGGGATCTATCCATAGGGATCTATCCATAGGGGATCTATCCAAAGGAGGATCTATCCAAAGGAGAATCTATCCAAAGGAGAATCTATCCATATGGGGATCTATCCATAGGAGGATCTATCCATAGGGGATCTATCCATAGGAGGATCTATCCATAGGTGATCTATCCATAGGGGAACTATCCATAGGGGATCTATCCATAGGGGATCTGTCCATAGGGGATCTGTCCATAAAGGATCTGTCCATAGGGGATCTATCCATAGGGGATCTATCCATAGGGGATCTATCCATAGGAGGATCTGTCCATAGAGGATCTGTCCATAGGGGATCTATCCATAGGGGATCTATCCATAGAGGATCTATCCATAGGGGATCTATCCATAGGGGATCTATCCATAGGATCTATCCAAAGGGGGATCTATCCATAGGGGATCTATCCATAGGGGATCTATCCATAGAGGATCTATCCATAGGGGATCTGTCCATAGGGGATCTATCCATAGGGGGATCTATCCATAGAGGATCTGTCCATAGGGGATCTGTCCATAGGGGATCTGTCCATAGGGGATCTATCCATAGGGGATCTATCCATAGGAGGATCTGTCCATAGGGGATCTGTCCATAGGGGATCTATCCATAGGGGATCTATCCATAGGAGGATCTGTCCATAGGGGATCTGTCCATAGGGGATCTATCCATAGGGGATCTATCCATAGAGGATATATCCATAGGGGATCTATCCATAGGGATCTATCCATAGGGGATCTATCCAAAGGAGGATCTATCCATAGGGGGATCTATCCATAGGGGATCTATCCATAGGGGATCTATCCATAGGGGATCTATCCATGGGGGAACTATCCATAGGAGGATCTATCCATAGGAGCTATCCATATGGGGATCTATCCATAGGGGATCTATCCATAGGAGGATCTATCCATAGGGGATCTATCCATAGGGGATCTATCCATAGGAGGATCTATCCAAAGGAGGATCTATCCATAGGGGATCTATCCATAGGAGGATCTGTCCAAAGGAGGATCTATCCATAGGGGATCTATCCATAGGGGATCTATCCATAGGGGATCTATCCAAAGGAGAATCTATCCATATGGGGATCTATCCATAGGGGATCTATCCATAGGAGGATCTATCCATAGGGGATCTATCCATAGGGGATCTATCCATAGGAGGATCTATCCAAAGGAGGATCTATCCATAGGGGATCTATCCATAGGAGGATCTATCCAAAGGAGGATCTATCCATAGGGGATCTATCCATAGGGGATCTATCCATAGGGGATCTATCCAAAGGAGGATCTATCCAAAGGAGAATCTATCCAAAGGAGAATCTATCCATATGGGGATCTATCCATAGGAGGATCTATCCATAGGGGATCTATCCATAGGAGGATCTATCCATAGGTGATCTATCCATAGGGGAACTATCCATAGGGGATCTATCCATAGGGGATCTGTCCATAGGGGATCTATCCATAGGAGGATCTATCCATATGGGGATCTATCCATAGGGGATCTATCCATAGGGGATCTATCCATAGGAGGATCTATCCAAGGGGGAACTATCCATAGGGGATCTATCCATAGGAGGATCTATCCATATGGGGATCTATCCATAGGGAATCTGTCCATAGGGGATCTATCCATAGGGGATCTGTCCATAGGGGATCTGTCCATAGGGGATCTATCCATAGGGGATCTGTCCATAGGAGGATCTATCCATAGGGGATCTATCCATGGGGGATCTGTCCATGGGGGATCTATCCATGGGGGAACTATCCATAGGGGATCTGTCCATAGGGGATCTGTCCATAGGGGATCTATCCATAGGGGATCTATCCATAGGGGATCTGTCCATAGGGATCTGTCCATAGGGATCTATCCATAGGGATCTATCCATAGGGAACTATCCATAGGGATCTATCCATAGGATCTATCCATAGGGATCTATCCATAGGGGAACTGTCCATAGGGGATCTGTCCATAGGGGATCTATCCATAGGGGATCTATCCATAGGGGAACTATCCATAGGGGATCTATCCATAGGGGATCTATCCATAGGGGATCTATCCATAGGGGATCTATCCATAGGGGGATCTATCCATAGGGGATCTATCCATAGGAGGAGCCTGGGCAACTGAAATGTCTAACCTTTTTCAACAGTCTGACTGTGAACATCTGTACGGAAGCCAAATGAAGGGAGACATAGATATGATTTAAAACAACTGTTGATGCAATATGGGAAAGAAATGTGTGGAGGAGATTAATTATAAACCCAAATTGAGAACCTTTTGTTTGATTCAGGGTGAATTGGTGTGTGAGAGATATATTATGTATAACCTAGATCGCTATGTGCACAGGTCAGATCAGGGATATTGCCTCTGCGTATTGAAACAGGTCAGATCAGGAATATTGCCTCTGCGTATTGAAACAGGTCAGATCAGGGATATTTCCTCTGCGTATTGAAACAGGTCAGATCAGGGATATTGCCTCTGCGTATTGAAACAGGTCAGATCAGGGATATTGCCTCTGCGTATTGAAACAGGTCAGATCAGGATATTGCCTCTGCGTATTGAAACAGGTCAGATCAGGGATATTTCCTCTGCGTATTGAAACAGGTCAGATCAGGGATATTGCCTCTGCGTATTGAAACAGGTCAGATCAGGGATATTTCCTCTGCGTATTGAAACAGGTCAGATCAGGGATATTGCCTCTGTGTATTGAAACAGGTAAGATCAGGGATATTGCCTCTGCGTATTGAAACAGGTAAGATCAGGGATATTTCCTCTGCGTATTGAAACAGGTCAGATCAGGGATATTGCCTCTGCGTATTGAAACAGGTAAGATCAGGGATATTGCCTCTGCATATTGAAACAGGTTAGATCAGGGATATTGCCACTGCATATTGAAACAGGTCAGATCAGGGATATTGTCTCTGCGTATTGAAACAGGTCAGATCAGGGATATTGTCTCTGCGTATTGAAACAGGTCAGATCAGGGATATTGCCTCTGCGTATTGAAACATGTAAGATCAGGGATATTGCCTCTGTGTATTGAAACAGGTATTGTGGTGAAACGGAAGAGGAAAGACTATGTAACTATTGTGACCTCAAAGAAATAGAGAATGAAACTAATTTTATCCTCTATTGCCCTTTCTACCACGATACACGATACGCTTGCTCTTATTGCAGACAGACCACCAGATATACCCTGGCGTTATGTGGTTGAGCGCTGAGGAGAAACTGAAATGTTTTTTTGTCCATTGGGTATTTCCATTTGCGTATTATTTAGATAAAGGAATTAAAGAAAAAGTGCAACCTAAAATTAAATTGAAAAATAATGAGTTTCTATGTGGTAAATGGTACGTGTGTTTATAGATTGTGTGTAGGCTTGTCTCCTACACAAATCTTCTATTTGCGCCAGACTGGGTTAAAATGCTTTCTGTTTATTTTTTTCTGTATTTATTTATCTAGATATGTTATGTATGCACAGTTGAAGTCTGAAGTTTACATACACCTTAGACAAATAGCAGCACCCACCCGTAACACGCGCTCCAGCAGGTATATCTCACTGGTCACACCCAAAGCCAATTCCTCTATTGGCCGCCTTTCCTTCCAGTTCTCTGCTGCCAATGACTGGAACGAACTACAAAAATCACTGAAGCTGGAGACTCATATCTCCCTCACTAGCTTTAAGCACCAGCTGTCAGAGCAGCTCACAGATCATTGCACCTGTACATAGCCCATCTGTAAATAGCCCATCCTACTACCTCATCCCCATACTGTTATTTATTTATTTTGCTCCTTTGCACCCCAGTAACTTTCACATTTATCTTCTGCACGTCTACCATTCCAGTGTTTAATTGCTATATTGTAATTACCTCGCCACCATGGCCTATTTATTGCCTTACCTCCCTTTTCTTACCTCATTTGCACACACTGTATATAGACTTCGTTTTTTATTTTCATTTTTCTACTGTATTATTGGCTGTATGTCTGTGTATTCCATGTGTTACTCTTTGTTGTTGTATGTATCAAACTGCTGTGCTTTATCTTGGCCAGGTCGCAGTTGTAAATGAGAACTTGTTCTCAACTAGCCTACCTGCTTAAATAAAGGTAAAATAAAATAAATAAAATATATATTTAAACTCAGTTTTTCACAATTCCTTATATTTAATCATAGTAAAAATTGTCGTAGGTCAGTTAGGATCACCACTTTATTTTAAGAATGTGAAATGTCAGAATAAAGGTAGAGAGAATGATTTATTTTAGCTTTTATTTCTTTCATCACATTCCCAGTGGGTCAGAAGTTTACATACACTCAATTAGTATTTGGTAGCATTGCCTTTAAATTGTTTAACTTGGGTCAAACGTTTCGGGTAGCCTTCCACAAGCTTCCCACATTAAGTTGGGTGAATTTTGGCCCATTCTTCCTGACAGAGCTGGTGTAACTGAGTCAGGTTTGTAGGACTCCTTGCTCGCGCACACTTTTTCAGTTCTGCCCACAAATTGTCTACAGAATCGAGGTCAGGGATTTGTGATGGCCACTCCAATACCTTGACTGTGTTGTCCTTAAGCCATTTTGCCACACCTTTGGAAGTATGCTTGGGGTCATTGTCCATTTGGAAGACCCATTTGCGACCAAGCTTTAACTTCCTGACTGATGTCTTGAGATGTTGCTTCAATATATCCACATCCTTTTCCTACCTCATGATGCCATCTATTTTCTGAAGTGCACCAGTCCCTCCTGCAGCAAAGCATCCCCACAACATGATGCTGCCACCCCCGTGCTTCACGGTTGGGATGGTGTTCTTCGGCTTGCAAGCCTCACCCTTTTTCCTCCAAACATAACGATGGTCATTATGGCCAAACAGTTCTATTTTTGTTACTTCAGACCAGAGGACATTTCTCCAAAAAAGTATGATCTTTGTCCCCATGTACAGTTGCAAACCGTAGTCTGTCTTTTTTATGGCGGTTTTGGAGCAGTGGCTTCTTCCTTGCTGAGTGGCCTTTCACGTTATGTCGATATAGGACTTTTATTACTGTGGATATAGATACTTTTGTACCTGTTTCCTCCAGCATCTTCACAAGGTCCTTTGCTGTTGTTCTGGGATTGATTTGCACTTTTCGCACCAAAGTACGTTCATCTCTAGGAGACAGAACGAGTCTCCTTCCTGAGCGGTATGACGGCTGCGTGGTCCCATGGTGTTTATACTTGCGTACTATTGTTTGTGCAGATGAACGTGGTACCTTCAGGCATTTGGAAATTGCTCACAAGGATGAACCAGACTTGAATTTTCCAATCTGTTTAAAGGCACAGTCAACCTAATGTATGTAAACATCTGACCCACTGGATTTGAAAACAGTGAATTCTCTGAGGTCTTGGCTGATTTCTTTAGATTTTCCCATGATGTCAAGCAAAGAGGCACTGAGTTTGAAGGTAGGCCTTGAAATACATCCACAGGTACACCTCCAATTGACTCAAATTATGTCAATTAGCCTATCAGAAGCCATGACATCATATTCTGGAATTTTACAAGCTGTTTAAAGGCACAGTCAACTTAGTGTATGTAAACTTCTGACCCACTGGAATTGTGATCCAGTGAATTATAAGTGAAATAGTCTGTCTGCAATTGTTGTTGGAACAATGTGTTGGAACAATGACTTGTGTCATGCTCAAAGTAGATGTCCTAACCGACTTGCCAAAACTATAGTTTGTTAACAAGAAATTTGTGGAGTAGTTGAAAAATGAGATTTAATGACTCCAACCTAAGTGTATGTAAACTTCCGACTTCAACTGTATGTATGTATGTATGTATGTGTATTATTGTACTGCTCTACGGATGTATTTATTGTTTGGATAGCCTTATTTACTATTATGTATAGATTTTTACCTTAAATTTGTTTCACTCTTAATGTGATGCGCAATGCAGAGAACACTGGAAGAAAAATGATCATTGAATTACCACAGTGAACTATTGTAATGTTTGTTTATGTGTCAGTTAATCCCATAAGGGATAGGCTGACAATTGGCGATTCGACACGAAAATAACATTTCTTTCATTCATTCATCAACATATCAGTTTCCCTCCGTGTAGGAGACCTACTGTATAGTCCTGACCCTCCATGTAGGACACCTGCTGTATAGTCCTGACCCTCCATGTAGGACACCTGCTGTATAGCCCTGACCCTCCATGTAGGACACCTGCTGTATAGCCCTGACCCTCCATGTAGGACACCTGCTGTATAGCCCTGACCCTCCATGTAGGACACCTGCTGTATAGCCCTGACCCTCCATCTAGGACACCTGCTGTATAGCCCTGACCCTCCATGTAGGACACCTGCTGTATAGCCCTGACCCTCCATGTAGGACACCTGCTGTATAGCCCTGACTCTCCATGTAGGACACCTGCTGTATAGCCCTGACCCTCCATGTAGGACACCTGCTGTATAGCCCTGACCCTCCATGTAGGACACCTGCTGTATAGCCCTGACCCTCCATGTAGGACACCTGCTGTATAGCCCTGACCCTCCATGTAGGACACCTGCTGTATAGCCCTGACTCTCCATGTAGGACACCTGCTGTATAGTCCTGACCCTCCATGTAGGACACCTGCTGTATAGCCCTGACCCTCCATGTAGGACACCTGCTGTATAGCCCTGACCCTCCATGTAGGACACCTGCTGTATAGTCCTGACCCTCCATCCTGACCCTCATACTTCTTTACCCTAACCGGGCACTCCGGGGAATTGGGAACGTGGTTGCCATCACAATTACAACATCATACACCCTCAGATCCTTCAACAACATTCCTTCGGCACACACTTGGCACACATACTACTGCATGGTCGGAACTAGAAGCACAAGCATTTCGCTACACTCGCATTAACATCTGCTAACCATGTGTATATGACAAATAACATTTTATTTGATTTGACTTGATACAACTCCATATCTTTTGCAATTCCGTCAAAACACCGGGATGGACACCAAAGTACTCACTGCATATCTAACATATCCCACCTTCACATGTGAAGGGAGATACTCTGATGACTGTTATTTATCTAATCAACTAGCTATGTTTAATTGTTACCCGATTTTTAAATCATGTAACCATTAACTCATTAGGAATTTGGGGCACCACGAGAGCGGTTGTTTTAGAGAGTTACCATCTCCCGAATTAAACTCTAAAGGTCTTTACCTAATCACATCTATAAAACAGTCAACGTATTAAATCATAACCTCTTATCATATCATCATTCTGAACAGTCGCAACCTTCTTGGATCAGCAAAAAAAACCCAGCCTTACTTATGATTCAGTACTACACAAATTGGTTTAATTATTTATTTAATTGGTAACTAAATAATAACACAGAATAAACATACACAATACATGAGAAAAAGGTCCCTAGCGGACTGACAGAACATATGGCGGCTTGTTACACAACGACAGGGAGAGAGAAAAAGAGACTCATCATTGATACATTTTAGGAACTACTCTCACAGTAATCATATACTTTGCACACGAACCGCCGCCCGTTTGGAATACGAAATAATTAATGTATTTACGTGTGCATGCCTTCGTTCGCCGTGGATCGTCACATCCCCCTACTCACTTCTTCTTCCCACCAGTATCTCAAACTCTTCCTACAGCCATCAAACAGCAGCAAAGGGCCAGTTTGAGATAGAGACCCCACCTATCCTTTCTTTGGATTGGTAGATACATCTAATTATTTTAATATTTTTTGAATACTCACTTCTTCTTCCCACCAGTATCTCAAACTTTTCCTACAGCCTTTAAACAGCAGCAAAGGGCCAGTTTGAGATAGAGACCCAACCTATCCTTTCTTTGGATTGGTAGATACATCTAATTATTTTTTATATTTTTTTTGAATATTCGATGAGGGCTGTTGACATCAACCGCCTGTATTCAAGCATGATACCATGAATAGCCATCTTGAGACAACTCAGATATAACGGGGTTTTTTTTCTTCTCAAAGTTGATGTCGGTGATGTCACGTGTCCTATTTATATCAGTACACTGATAACAACCGAAGCATTAGGAAACTTCTATTCGATCAAATAAACCTCACCCAGCAAATAAGCCATACATTTGTTGCTGTTGACCAAATTCAACACTCATTGACCGCCTTACAAAAAACCTCCTTGCATGGTGGGCAACAACAAAAAAGAAAAGCGCCACCTGCTGGAGGGAGATATATTTCCCCACCGAGTTGCTATGTGAGTTTGTGCCTACTCTTTATGCGCTAGTCAATTATGATCGCATGTCTACTTTTATTAAATATATCATTATAAATATACGCCAACTGTATGACAGCTAGCAAAGGATTTAGCTAACTAAAGTGAGCCTGCCTAGCTGGAACTTCTGAAGAAGGAACGTGTTTCATTTATACAATTTCTCAAAAACTAACCAAACAAAAACATAATTACTTTTACGAGACGTGTTTGTGCCATAATGTGCGTTAGTAGTACAATTTATAACTTATTTACATTCGTTTTTTTACATCCGTTTCAGGCCCCGAAGCGAACACAATTGTTACACTCGCAAAGTCCATTAAAAAAACGAGGGCCGACGGGCTTATGTTGCAAACCTCCCTTGCTTGGCTAATCATTTGGACCGACGACATATATGTCCACAGGGGATTCCCCCAAGGGCATAAGGCGAGGGTAAGGGGACCGGGGGAGTGTCTTTCTATGAGTTGGAAACGCAGCCTCTGTTTCAAAGGAAGAAAAGTCAGCCGAAAACCTCAACGTCAGTATGGAGAAGTCAACATACAAGTGTAAGTAAAAACGAATGTACACTACAGTTTAAAAGTTTGGGGTCACTTAGAAATGTCTTTGTTATTGAAAGGAAAGCACATTTTCTGTCCATTTAAAATAACATCAAATTGATCAGAAATACAGTGTAGACATTGTTAATGTTGTAAATGACTATTGTAGCTGGAAACGGCTGATTTTTTTATGGAATATCTACATAGGCGTACAGAGGCCCATTATCAGCAACCATCATTCCTGTGTTCCAATGGCACATTATGTTAGCTAATCCAGGTTTATCATTTTAAAAGGCTAATTGATCATTAGAAAAGCCTTTTGCAATTATGTTAGCACAGCTGAAAACTGTTGTTCTGATTAAAGAAGCAATAAAACTGGCCTTCTTTAGACTAGTTGAGTATCTGGAGCATCAGCATTTGTGGGTTCGATTACAGGCTCAAAATGGCCAGAAACAAAGACCTTTGATTTAAAGTTATTCAAGTGATAGTCTGTTTTAAAACTTTGCAGCGGCAATAAATAAAGCAATTCTTTGCAATTAAGAAACAAGGTGACCCCCGAAAGCCAGATGGAGATGGGTAAATTAGATGCGCATTCTGTCTTTATGTTACTGTAGCATAGGCTAAGCTGCAGCAAATGTACCTGTCTGTCTCTCCATACTGAGATGGCGTGTCTGTCCCTCCATACTGAGATGGGCTGACTGTCCCTCCATACTGAGATGGACTGACTGTCCCTCCATACTGAGATGGGCTGACTGTCCCTCCATACTGAGATGGGCTGACTGTCCCTCCATACTGAGATGGGCTGACTGTCCCTCCATACTGAGATGGGCTGACTGTCCCTCCGTACTGAGATGGGCTGACTGTCCCTCCGTACTGAGATGGGCTGACTGTCCCTCCGTACTGAGATGGGCTGACTGTCCCTCTGTACTGAGATGGGCTGACTGTCCCTCTGTACTGAGATGGGCTGACTGTCCCTCCGTACTGAGATGGGCTGACTGTCCCTCCGTACTGAGATGGGCTGACTGTCCCTTCGTACTGAGATGGGCTGACTGTCCCTTCGTACTGAGATGGGCTGACTGTCCCTTCGTACTGAGATGGGCTGACTGTCCCTTCGCACTGAGATGGGCTGACTGTCCCTTCGCACTGAGATGGGCTGACTGTCCCTTCGCACTGAGATGGGCTGACTGTCCCTTCGCACTGAGATGGGCTGACTGTCCCTTCGCACTGAGATGGGCTGACTGTCCCTTCGCACTGAGATGGGCTGACTGTCCCTTCGCACTGAGATGGGCTGACTGTCCCTTCGTACTGAGATGGGCTGACTGTCCCTTCGTACTGAGATGGGCTGACTGTCCCTTCGTACTGAGATGGGCTGACTGTCCCTTCGTACTGAGATGGGCTGACTGTCCCTTCGTACTGAGATGGGCTGACTGTCCCTCCATACTGAGATGGGCTGACTGTCCCCACCCTGAGCATGAGAAGGGAGGAAAGTGTAATCACAAGACTGAGACTGAGACAGACAAGGCTCAACAGTACATTGAAATTGGTGGGAAAACATCAGACTGGGAGGTGTGATCATTGTCAGGAGGATCTGGAGACAGTGGAACATGTTCTATTTCAGTGCCAGAAATATGTGAGAGAAAGGGAACGATTGTTATTAAATTTGAAGAGTAATGGAGTTGAAGAGCCAAGGGGAAATCTTCAGGGGATGTAGTATTTCATTATGTATTTAGTTTCCATGGGAAGACAAGATTATTGGGTAGGATATATACCTTCCCTGTCTTTGGTCCACACTCCAGGCCAGTTGGTGGTGGTAATACACCTTAAAGTTGATTTCCAACTGCCATTTAAAAAAAAAAAAAAATCAACAGAAGAAGTGGCAGCTGTAAGTGGTGGTCATTAATTCCATCTGTACGTAGTAGATCAGAGCGTCTTGCTTTTGAATATTTCACACAAATGTAATGGCTGGAAACAAAGACAGTTCTGCTGACTCCAAACGTATGACTGGTAATGTATGTTCCCCTTGTTTAATGGGCACTTTAACATTCAACACACCAGTTCTCTGCAAAGCTTCAGTTTACAGACATCATTTACAGAAAATTGTTGAATGGAAAGATGCTTCACATATCCAGAATATCATTTACCTATAATTGATTTGGTCAAGTAAAAATAAGGACACGATGCAGTGTTGCAGCTCTGACACTGAAGGGAGCACTCACACAACAAATCATAGTCAAGCTTTTGCTTCAGCACTTCAATATTTTCAGTAACACATTTTGACGGTCTCTGAATTTGACCAACAATGGAAGGTCAAAAACTGTGTGTAGTCAGTTCCATTTAAACTGTATTACCAATACAACATATGACCATTCTTTTTTTCAATAAAAGGTCATTAGTGAGTCATACATGTTGATTTTGAAATAATGGAAAAGGGGATTTCCTCACCACATCCACAAAATCTAAAATGGCTATATCGTTAAAAAAAATCATGAAAACTAAAATAATATTTTTGGTCATAATTTAAGGTTAGCAATGTGGTTTAAGGGTAGGTTTAAAATCACATTTGGTGCGGCAGGTTAGAGCGTTTGGACCATTAACCGAAAGGTTGCTGGATCGAATCCCTGAGTTGACAAGGTAAACATCTGTCGTTCTGCCCTTGAACAAGGCAGTTAACCCCCTGTTCCTCGGTTGGCCGTCATTGTAAATAAGAATTTTGTTCTTAATATGACTTGCCTAGTTAAATAAAATAAAGGTCACGTTTTAAAAACATTGTAAGAAGCGAAAGTGTAGAAATGGGCGGGGTTTATGACTTTGTGGCTGGGGTAACTAATGACGACAGGCAGGTCGGTGACGTACACACAGGCCCTCTCGCGAGACTTCAGGTTGTCGTCGGTGTTATAAACCGGTTGCAGATCCCTGTCCTTTCCGTTCGTCCTCAGTGCAGGATAACGGAGCAGTAGCTGTCCACAGTAGCGGTGTATTTACACTGAAACAGCGGCGAGATCTTTCGACAAGGCATCTTTTTCCATTTCTTTATTCGTCAGAGGGAAGACCGAAGCACACCGAGCGCGGTAAGAAAACGAATTGATTCGGTTTGGTTCGGTGGTGAACCCGGTAATGCTAGAAGCGGGACTAACCTTGCATGGCTACCCGCAGTCTTTACTCCGGTCAAATGTTAACGTTACATCACGCCCACGGACGTTTAGTTCGCTAACCGGGAGGAAGTATGTATTGAACTAATGTATAGAGCAGCGGGAGAGTCCCGTTCCAGTCGTCGGGCTACCCGGGGTTAACCGGGGCTACCCGGGCTAACGACTGGCGTGTCAGTGCTCTCCGGGATCCTCGGGACGACCATAACTCTGAACATTACTTAACAATCCTAATGATACTATTTAGTATGGTCCATGCTTAGCTTGCTAGTTAACTTACTATATATATATATATATATATATATATATATATATATATATATATATATATAGTATCTCATTTATTAATAATATATCTCATTTATTTAAACTTCTTTTTCCATTTAAAACCCCAACATTTGTGCTCCCGTGCTTCATTGGTTAACATGGTGACCGGTCCCGGTGTTTCTGTCCCCCCCACACCAGGCGGGATCAAGACACGCAGGTTGAAATAGCAAAACGGAATTTGAACCAAATACATTTAATTCGGGTCCGGTCGAAAAGCATTCAACATGCATGGAAAAGACGCTCCTTGCCGAGAAGTGTGGGTGCAGTGATTGAATAACGTGTACACGTATCGGTTGAATAAGGTATTTTGTAACGCAAAATACAGCGGGGTGGTCAGCATGCGAGTTATGACATTGAACATGTAAGAGTAGCTACTTAAACCGGCAGATATGAAACGTTATATTTTCAGCTCACTTGACTTTAATTTGGCCTGTCAGATTACACAGCAATGTAAGTAGTTTGTAAAATACTTTTAAATGTTAAATGTTTTTTTTTTGCAATGATAAAGAAATCATATGGACTGGAATTAGCCAGGACAAACTCCATTTCAACATTTCACTCGTTAAAATAAATACATCGGGCACGTTTTTGGGCTCATGCGGTATACTTTTTTTATTGTTTTTCTTTTTTATCTGCAATATGTAACTTCTTGGGCGACCAGACGAAATTGACATAGAAATGTTATAGATAGATCGTTCTCATTAAGTCTGAGGCGGTAGATGTGTTCTATGTGCGCTTTTTCTTTTTGCCTCTTACGGTAGGTTTTGTACACAAGCTGAAAATACAATATTTTTGGTAATTGAAAATAATCCCTAGGTGTTCATATTACTTTTATTTTGCTAAACTAGTAACTTTTTTTTTTTTAAGAGGGGGTATTATCAACTAGATTCAGACACGGTCCCTGCTGGTGTCCGACACGGTGGTCGTGTCTCCCGCTGGTCGGGTGGCTGGTTTCAGACGGTCCCAGCTGGTGTCCGACACGGTGGTCGTGTCTCCCGCTGGTCGGGTGGCTGGTTTCAGACGGTCCCAGCTGGTGTCCGACACGGTGGTCGTGTCTCCCGCTGGTCGGGTGGCTGGTTTCAGACGGTCCCAGCTGGTGTCCGACACGGTGGTCGTGTCTCCCGCTGGTCGGGTGGCTGGTTTCAGACAGTCCCGCTGGTGAAGAGTGTTGTGGAGGTCCTGGGCTGGCGTGGTTACACTTGGTCTGCGGTTGTGAGGCCAGTTGGTCATACTGTAGAGAAATTAACAGACACTTCTCTGGTAACAGCTCTGGTGGCCATTTCTACAGTCAGCATACCAATTACACGCTCTCTCAACTTGAGACGTCTGTGGCATTGTTTTGTCACTAACCTGCACAGTTGAGTGGCTTTTTATAGTCCCCCAGCACAAGGTGCACCTGGGTAATGATCATGCTGTTTTAATCAGCTTCTTGATATGCCACACCTGTCAGGTGGATGGATCGTCTTGGCAAAGGAGAAATGCTGACTAACAGGGATGTTAACAAATTTTTGTTCAATTAATCATCGTCGATATTGTATGGAAATCTGTGAAACTTTTACAATTCTCTGCTGCTACATGAGCCCTTTGAACTCTACTAAAAGACTTCATGAGAACCTGTAGTAGACATTTATCAACTCCTCTTTGTTCACATTGAGTCATTTAGCTGAGCCACTACAGTAGAGAGTCATTTAGCAGACTCTCTGATCCAGAGCCACTACAGTAGAGAGTCATTTAGCAGACTCTCTGATCCACAGCCACTACAGTAGAGAGTCATTTAGCAGACTCTCTGATCCAGAGCCACTATAGTAGAGTCATGTGGCTCTGGATAAAAGCCTTGCTCAAGGGCACAACGACCAATATTTTTTTCCCCCACACCTAATCAGTTCGGGAATTCAAAACCCAGCGACTTTTCGGTCACTAGTTCTGGCTCAGCGCTCGGAACCTTTAGGCTACCTGTTGGACAGTGTTTACGGGTGACGTCCAAAACAAACAAGGAAACAACACTTCTTTTTTTTTTTTTAATATTTTTTTTGGACTGGATAACTTCAGTGATCTCTCCACAGGTCATTCTACATAGACAGGGATTGGATCTCATTTGAGTGCTGGCCTGATTGTCAAATACGTGTGTTTAGTTTAGTTTTTTTTTAAAGAGAACGCCATAAATATCCTTAGCCATTTGAGTCTGAAATGGACAGCTGCGTTCCAAGTCCTGTGACGGACAGGCGTGTATAAAATCAACAGTACCAAATCAGATGTTAAGATCACTTGGATATTGACAATCTGATGTACAAATTGTGTAATTTCACTCGCTTGTATGAAGTGAAAATGAGAGCTTGTCCTAAGGTAGTAATGTAAACTGTCCCCATTACATTGGGGGGGAAACTGCCGCGTTCTAAAATGTTATACGGCAAAATAATTCAACATGTCAATTTTGAAAGCTGGTATATGTTGCCCACTCCCAAACTATTGCAACAATTACATCTTTACTAAGTTTAAAATGAACTGGTTACAATATTTCAAACACAATTTAATTGTAGGCTGTAGACTAGAGCTTCTGTCTGTGAGCTGCCTGAATGTTTACCGTTCCTACTGGAACAATACGGTCCTAGACGAGACGTGCTTTTTGGAGGTTTCCTTCCTTCCAACTGTAGCAACAGTGCTTTCCAAGGAAGGGAGGCTGTCCTGGAGAACTTGGGCTGCATTCCAAACACCTAAACGACACACCCTAGCCCCTCGGCCCTCAAATTAAGTGGACACTTCTGATGACGTTTGACGAGTATACACTTGCAGGGGTGAGCGGGGAAGGAATTGTTTTTAAATGGACCGCCCTTGCCTGGAAATGTGCCACTTGTTCGTCCCGCGATAATTGTGTTTTCAGCCACCAGTAGCTTGTGGTTGCTTTATATGCGCTAAAGTCAAAGTCACCATTATTAGTCAGTTGTACAACTGAATGCCTTCAACTGAAATGTGTCTTCCGCATTTAACCCAACCCCTCTGAATCAGAGAGGTGCGGGGGGCTGCCTTAATCGACATCCACGTCTTCGGCGCCTGGGAACAGTGGGTTAACTGCCTTGTTCAGGGGCAGAACGACAGATTTTTACCTTGTCAGCTCGGGGATTCGAACTTGCAACCCTCCGGTTACAAGTCCAATGCTCTAACCACTAGTCAATTATGTCAATTATGATTGCAGGTCTACTTACATTTAAATATATAATCATGAATATTCACCTACTGTATGATAGCTAGAAAATGAATTGGTTAATGTTAGCCTGCCTAGCTGGAACCTCTAAAGAGAAAAAATGTTTGATTTTCCAAAAGCTAACCAAACATTACTTTTGAGATGAGACGTGTTTGTGCCGTCATGTGCATTAGTAGCACAATTTCTAATTTATTTTTTTTACTTACACTAATTTCAAAGGAGATTAAAGCCCCAACGATATGTTCATTTGGGTCTGCTGATGGACTGTTTCTACAGCGGGGAAATTAGTGTCATATTTCCACATTGAATTCTCATAAATTGCCATAATAATTGAGTATCCGTTATCGGCCGATACAATGTATAGTGTTATAAGGCCAATATTGTCATACAACATGGCTGTATCGTTTGGGCTCTAAAGGAGAGATGTTTTCTATCCTAATCTTTACCTTTTGTTTTCCCCCTCAGGCTTTGACAATCCACTGTAAGGATGGAGACTTTAATTCGCCGATGCCCATTCCTGTCCCGCGTGCCCCAGTCCTTCCTCCAGCAGGCACGGAAGTCCCTGGTGGTCTATGCCCAGAAATGTCCTGTGATGATGAACCTGGCCTCCAAGCCTCTGGCCCGCTCCCTCTGCTGCTCCTCAGCTAGCTTCCAGAAGGCTGAGGACACTGTGACTTCAGTCCAGACACCAGGTGAGCGGAGGGATATCATCCTATACTGAACCTTGCCGGATTATGTAGAAACAGGAGTTTTAATGGTGGTCAGATCACACCATCAGGGAAAACTCTTGCCCTGAGACATGGTTTTTTGACTTCTATGGGAGTCCAGCTATGTCTCATGGCAAGGAAAACTCTTGACTCCAATAACCAACTCATCAAGCTCTAATTATTTGATTCATCTGTGCAGTTCTAGGGTAAAACTCAAAAACGAGATCCCCCAGGACAGAGCATGGTAAACCCTGGGCTATTGTATGGTGTAGTTTCAAAGCTGTGTGTGTGTGTTGCTCTTCGTCTCCTAACCCTGGTATCTTCCGTCCTTTAGGAGCCAATGGGGGTCCCGCCACCAAGCTGCCTCAGAGCCACCCTATGCCCCCGTCTGGCCAGGCCTCGGGGGCCTCCAAGTGCCCCTTCCTGGCGGCTGAGATGGGCCAGAACAGCGGTGTGGTGCGCCAGGCCAGCATCCAGCTGCAGGAGGATGTGCAGGAGGTCCGCACCGTCCAGAAAGGTACACGACGGGTTAAACCACCTGGAGTTGTGTTCCTTTTGCTACTAATACAATGGGCTTTTATCACAGGTTGAGGTTCACAATTCTACTTTATTATTCAGAGGTACATAACAATAGTCCTAATAACCTGGAGGCTGATGTTATTTGACTAATACAGATGTAGGCCATTTAAAGCTATACTATATGGAAAACGTGTAGTATTGGTCTTTTTGAATGTCCTTCCTCGTCGGGGATGATCTGCCTATTACACTGACATAACTCTTGCTATGGGCTGAACAGTAAACTTAAATACACTATATATTCAGAAGTATGTGGACATCCCTTCAAATTAGTGGATTTGGCTATTTCAGCCACACCCGTTGGTGACAGATTATACAGTTAAAGTCGGAAGTTTACATACGCTTAGGTTGGAGTCATTAACTCGTTTTTCAACCACCCCACAAATTTCAAAACAAACTAGTTTTGGCCAGTCTGTTAGGACATCTACTTTGTGCGTGACACAAGTAATTGTTCCAACAATTGTTTACAGACAGATTTATTTCACCTATAATTCACTATTCCAGTGGGTCAGAAGTTTACATACACTGAGATGGCTGTGCCTTTAAACAGCTTGGAAAATTCCCGAAAAATGAAAGTGCAACTCAATCCCGGAACAGCAAAGGACCTTGTGAAGATGCTGGAGGAAACGGGTACAAAAGTATCTATATCCACAGTAAAACAAGTCCTATATTGACATATCCTGATATGCCGCTCAGCAATGAAGAAGCCACTGCTCCAAAACCACCATTAAAAAAAGCCAGACTACGGCCATCGTTATGTTTGGAGGAAAAAGGCTTGCAAGCCGAATGACACCATCCCAACCGTGAAGCACGGGGGTGGCAGCATCATGTTGTGGGGGTGCTTTGCTGCAGGAGGGACTGGTGCCCTTCATAAAATAGATGGCATCATGAGGAAGGAAAATTATGTGGATATATTGAAGCAACATCTCTAGACATCAGTGAGGAATTTAAAGCTTGGTCGCAAATGGACAATGACCCCAAGCATACTTCCAAAGTTGTGGCTTAAGGACAACAAAGTCAAGGTATTGGAGTGGCCATCACAAAGCCCTGACCTCAATCCTATAGAACATTTGTGGGCAGAACTGAAAAAGCATGTGCGAGCAAGGAGGCCTACAAACCTGACTCAGTTACACCAGCTCTGTCAGGAGGAATGGGCCAAAATTCACCCAACTTATTGTGGAAGGCTACCCAAAACGTTTGACCCAAGTTAAACAATTTAAAGGCAATTCTACCAAATATGAATTGAGTGCATGTAAACATCTGACCCACTGGGAGTGTGATGAAAGAAATCAAAGCTGAAATAAATCATTCTCTCTAATATTATTCTGACATTTCACATTCTTAAAATAAAGTGGTGATCTTAACTGACCTAAGACAGGGATTTTTTTACAAGGATTGAATGTCAGGAATTGTGAAACTGAGTTTAAATGTATTTGGCTAAGGTGTATGTAAACTTCTGCCTTCAACTGTATAAAATCAAGCACACCGCCATGCAATCTCCATAGGCTAGCATTGGCAGTAGAATGGCCTTACTGCAGAGCTCTGTGACTTTCAACGTGGCACCGTCCTAGGATGCCACCTTTCCAACAAGTTGTGACGTGGAAATGTCTAGGAGCAACAACTGCTCAGCCACAGTGGTAGGCCACACAAGCTCACAGAACAGGACTGCTGTAGCGAGTAAACATTGCCTGTCTGAGTTCCCAACTGTCTCTGGAAGCAACGTCAGCACAAGAACTGTTCGTCAGGAGCTTCATGAAATGTGTTTCCGTGGCCGAGAAGCCTAATCACCATGGGCAACGCCAAGCGTCGGCTGGAGTGGTGTTACGCTCGCCGCCATTGGACTCTGGAGCAGTGGAAACGCGTTCTCTGTTGTAATGAATCACACTTCACCATCTGGCAAGTCCAATGGACCAATCTTGGTTTAGCGGATGCCAGGAAAACGCTACCTGCCCGAATGCATAGTGCTAACTGTGAAGTTGGTCTGTGGCTGTTTTTCATGGTTCAGGCTAGGCCCCTTAGTTCCAGTGAAGGGACATCTTAACACTACAGCATGCGATGACATTCTAGACGATTCTGTGCTTCCAACTTTGTGGCTAAAGTATAGCGAAGGCCCTTTCCTGTAGCTGAATGGAACCCATGTTCCAACAAATAGTAGAATGACTTCCCAGAGGTTGTTATAGCAGCAAAGGGGGGGACCAACTCTAATGCCCGTGATTTTTAGAAAGAGATGTTTGACTAGTACATACTTTTGGCCGGTGTCCACATACTTTTGGTTATGTAGGGTCCAGCCATGACTTGTCTGTCAGATACAGCCCATCGACATGAAAAGACCTTTTGGTTTTATTCAGTCGTCACTAATCACACTGTCTCTCCCGATGTGACCCCCCCCAGCCCAGGTCCTGGCCAGCTCCTCTGGTCCAGTCAACGCCTCCAATCTGATGAAGAAGCTGCTGAAGCAACGTCCAACCAGGGCGTCCCAACTGCTGCAGGAAAACATGCCCAGCTGTGAGTCACATGACCAGACTGTTCAAACCAAACTGTATTGTCCCTGTAGGGGAAGTTAATTGTGCAGCCAGGAGCAGGTAAGGCTGTTTTTGGTAGGATTTGCAGTATGTGTCCTGATAAAAGAATTGGTCAATGTTTATGGTCCCTTTTCAAACAACCAAATGTTAACCATTCTTGTCAGCATTGGTCTTTAAAAAAAAAAAAAAAGTGACGTTACGTTTTGAGCATGTTATGGTGACACGACATTGCTTAAATTTCTTCAAGTTCACAAAGTTCGCAGCTCATTACCTTGCAATGTGTTTTCTATTTTATGGTGAATTAAAAAAGTTGACGATGGTTGAACTTATATGTTCTGGTAATTATGAGCCAGCTAGATGACTAATGTTAGTAAGAAACCACAACTTTTGTCTCTAGAGTTGGTTTTAGTTGCCTGGCTTGCTAGATTGACATATTGGCGCAGAGCATGTAGCATTTGATTTTGGACCAGGCTGATGACATGTCAATACGTACTTCTGTTTTTTGTATTTATACTCTCGCATAACGACCAATAATATGTTAATCATTTAATTAGAGCCGACTCTGGTAAGTTATAAGGTGACGTTTTCTACTGCGGGGGTCGGCAGGACTTACCCCAACCATGGCTAGGTTGGTTGGCGGAACTAAAAGTGGAGGTCGTCGGCAATACCTTGCACATATGAAGTTGGCGGGATGCTTAAGTTGTTACAAAATGTTTCCTGTTTCAGTAAACAATCTTTTACCTCGTCTTGTAATCATGTTTCCTTCCTCTCCCTGCAGTCTGTAACTTCCACTACGATGAGTTCTTTGAGAGGAAGATTGAGGAGAAGAAGAGCGACCACACGTACCGTGTCTTTAAGACGGTAAACCGGCGGGCGGTGGACTTCCCCATGGGCGACGACTACACCGATTCCCTTAGCAACAGGAGAGACGTGTCTGTGTGGTGCTCCAATGACTACCTGGGCATGAGCAGACACCCACGGGTCGTCAACTCCATCGCGTAAGTAGCCGGCTGACTGGCGACGAGTGGGTAGATGCATGGGGTGAACAGACAGGCGGTTTTGATGGGTGGGTCGTGTTTAGTAGAGCACACAGTAGGAAAACTCATTTGAAACCAGAAATTGCATTTTTCTTTTCCTCAGTTAGTAGGCAAACTCCCTGTTTTCATTTCATTTTTTTTTCTCATGCTGCCTTCTGAACGCAACCATGGCAACAAGAGACTTAATTGATCCCCGAGGAGAGAGATGACAGAACAGCCCATGTTAGTTTCACTGCCCCTCCCCCCCGAGGACCAATCAACTATCACTTGGGTTATATGTAGATTCCCACAAAGGGCGGTCTGTTAATGACTCAGTGAAGGTGTGAGCTTGTTAATTGGCCTGTTTACCTGGTTGTGTTGGGTAATCGTGGTTCCGGGGCTGCTGTTGACTTTACCCGGTTGTTGTTTCCAGGGAGACGTTGCGTAAGCACGGCAGTGGGGCTGGAGGAACCAGGAACATCTCTGGGACCAGTAAGTTCCATGTGGAACTGGAGCAGGAACTAGCAGACCTCCACAGAAAGGACGCTGCGCTCCTCTTCACTTCCTGCTTCGTAGCCAATGACTCCACCTTGTTCACCCTGGCTAAGATGATGCCAGGTAACCATGCCCCATTACTCACCTGCTCTAGCACCTATAAACTATACTTCCAGGCAACCATGCCCCATTACTCACCTGCTCTAGCACCTATAAACTATACTTCCAGGTAACCATGCCCCATTACTCACCTGCTCTAGCACCTATAAACTATACTTCCAGGTAACAATGGGCAAGTTTTTTTTTTTTTTTTTGCATTGCCCGGTGTGGAGTTTGCTTTTAAAAAAAAAATTAACCTGGGTCATTGTACTGAACAGCCTGTTTATCTCCTCCTGACCTCCAGGCTGTGAGATCTACTCTGACGCAGGGAACCACGCCTCCATGATCCAAGGCATCAGGAACAGCGGAGCCAAGAAGTTCATCTTCCGTCACAATGACCCCATCCATTTGAGGGAGCTGCTGCTGAAGTCAGACCCCTCCTCTCCGAAGATCGTGGCCTTCGAGACGGTCCACTCCATGGATGGTGAGTGGATTTCTCCCAAATGGTACCCTATTCCTTATATAGTGCACTACTTTTGACCAGGGCCCATAGGTCTCTGGTCAAAGTAGTGCACTATATAGGATGGCATTTGGAACACTCATTTGGTTTGTTACTTGATGCAGTAGATATTAAATATATATTGTTTTATGGGGGTGACCTGACCAACTTAACATAGAAATGGGTATATAGATCTGTCATTCTCATTGAAAGCAAGTCTAAGAAGTGGTAGATCTGTTCTATGTGCACTATTCTATGCTTCCTGTAAAAAAAATATATTTATTTTTAATGTTTTGTTCACCAGCTGAATTTCACAGCGGTTTAGATGGTACAACGATTCTCTACACAATGACCTGCTTGTTTTGTCACAATCTGAAATTGGGTGAACTAGAGTTTTAGCAACCAGGAAGTGGCCATGTGATTTCTGCATGGTTCATCTTTTATTATTTTAATGGGGGGGGGACCGACTAAAACTAGAATCATATTGTCCACAGTTTGTCAACTTATAACTAAAGAAGGTTGAAAAGACTAAAATATTGAGATTGCCTGCAATGACGACAAGCTCAGTCCGATGATGCTGTGACACACCGCCCCAGACCGTGACGGACCCTCCACCTCCAAATCGATCCCGCTCCAGAGTACAGGCCTCGGTGTTTTAACGCTCATTCCTTTCTGACAATAAACGCGAATCCGACCATCACCCCTGGTGAGACAACCACAACTCGTCAGTGAAGAGCACTTTTTGCCAGTCCTGTCTGGTCCAGCGACGGTGGGTTTGTGCCCATAGGCGACGTTGTTGCCGGTGATGTCTGGTGAGGACCTGCCTTACAACAGGCCTACAAGCCCTCAGTTCAGCCTCTCAGCCTATTGCGGACACTCTGAGCACTGATGGAGGGACTGTGCATTCCTGGTGTAACTCGGGCAGTTGTTGCCATCCTGTACCTGTCCCGCAGGTGTGATGTTCGGATGTACCGATCCCGTGCAGGTGTTACACGTTGTCTGCCACTGCGAGGATGATCGGCTGTCTTTCCTGTCTCCCTGTAGCGCTGTCTTAGGCGTCTCACAGTACGGACATTGCATTTTATTGCCCTGGCCACATCTGCAGTCCTCATGCCTCCTTGCCTTAGGCATGCTGCATGTTCACGCAGATGAGCAGGGACCCTGGGCATCTTTTGGTGTTTTTCAGAGTCAGTAGAAAGGCCTCTTTTAGTGTCCTAAGTTGTCATAACTGTGACCTTAATTGCCTGCTGTTAGTGTCTTAATGACCATTCCACAGGTGCATGTTCATTAATTATTTATGTTTCATTGAACAAGCATGGGGAAACAGTGTTTAAACCCTTTACAGTGAAGATCTGTGAAGTTATTTGGATTTTTTACGAATTATCTTTGTAAGACCGAGTCGTGAAAAAGGGGAAGTTATATATTCTAAGACTAAAATAGGTTCTAAAATGAACACTGCCCTGTTCATATAATGTTCTTCTATACCTCTATGAAACGGATTATATGATATTCATTGTTTTGTCTCTTAAAGGAGCGCTGTCCCACTGTAGCCTTGTTTTGAAATGCCTACCGGCTGAAATGGTTATACAATACTGTGTATCTTGTCTTTTTTTAAAGGAGCGGTGTGTCCTCTGGATGAGTTGTGTGACGTGGCCCACGAGTTTGGAGCCATCACGTTTGTAGACGAGGTGCATGCGGTGGGGCTGTACGGCGCTCGGGGAGGAGGCATCGGGGACCGAGACGGCATCATGCACAAGATGGACGTCATCTCTGGAACACTGGGTCAGTACTCGACTAACAAGCAAAATGCCCCCAGGGAATTATGTTTAAACCTTCAAGTCCATTCAATTGGCTTTACAAATCATGGATGCGATTTGTCCTGAAAAATGAGGTATTCCTGCTTTATCCTCCGTTCAGTTCTTGTTGAAACTGCCCTATATCTCCTAGACAATTTCTAGATTTTTCTATGTTCCATTCACATCCCTGAACCAGTCTTTGTTTATCTTAAACTCTTGAGACGAAACAGATGTCTGGTCTCTAATACAGCTTGTTGCTTAATGCTCCTTGGGCCACTGGAGAAACAGGAACTAGAATCTGTTCTCCACCTGTTGCTAGGAGACCACGGTGCTTATTAAATTTCCTCTAAGCCCGTGGGACTGCTGAGAGATCAATCTCTCACACACAGGGACAATCTGGAGCAGTGCTTTGTTTGTTGGAATAGAAGCAAGTCAAGATGACCAGAACAGCTGGTGAACACTACGCTGGGGGATTTTCTTAAGGACTAGAAAGAAAGTCTACTTTAACATTCAATAACGCCACAAAAAAAAAACATGGGTTTTTATTTGTTTTGTCCTAATTAGTGTTAATGATCTTGTTCTTCCAGGCAAGGCGTTTGGCTGTGTTGGAGGCTACATCGCCAGTACCGACGCCCTGGTGGACACGGTGCGTAGCTACGCCGCAGGCTTCATATTCACCACCTCTCTACCTCCCATGCTGCTGGCGGGCGCCCGCGACTCCATCCAGATCCTGAAAGGGGAGGAGGGCCGCGCCCTCCGGAGGAAACATCAGCGCAACGTCAAGCTGCTCAGACAGATGCTCATGGACTCTGGGCTGCCCGTGGTCCACTGTCCCTCTCACATCATCCCTGTCAGGGTGAGAATCGCTACAACTTAGGGTTCGGCACTTATAGCGTGAATTACATTTTAAAATTCCATTGTTCCCGCTTTCGTTGAGACTGCGTTCACGGTAAACGCTGTGTATGTATTCAGAAGGTGTTCTTAATGTTTTGTTCACTCGGTGTACCTGACCGGCAGGATGCTGCACATTTTACATGATCATAGCTTAACTAGAGCCCAGAGTTATCCCTGACCAGAACTTCCTCACACCTGGAGAGCATTGTGTTGTCCTCCATCACTCTAGTCACTGTTAATTGACAACTTCAGCGTTATGACACTTTGACCTAAAACATAGTTGTTGTTGTTATTGATAGAACTGTTGTTGTTATCGTTGTCACTACGGACGTACACAACGTGGTTTTACTTGGATGGATTGGTTTATTGCGCGTTGTTTTTTTGATGTTCCTGCAGGTGTCCGATGCGGAGAAGAACACGGAGGTCTCTGACATCATGATGAGTCGTTACAACATCTATGTCCAGGCCATCAACTATCCCACGGTCGCCAGGGGGGAGGAGCTTCTCCGCATCGCCCCCACACCACACCACACCCCCCAGATGATGGCCTACTTTGTCGGTAAGAGATGTTTGGTCTTGCTGGCAAGTAAACGGGAACTGACTGTGGTCAATGGGGGGGTTCTCAATAGTTTTTGTTGTAAACCTCTTGTCGTGTTCAGTACTAAGCACAACTGAAGGGGATGTTTTGATTGGGGGTCAATGGTTCAACTCTCACTAACTCAATGTTTTTATCAAGATATACAACTAAAGTATACTTCTGTGGCTGCACAAGTAATATTTGTGTGAGACCGTGAAGACCCCTGTTTTCAGTAAACATGTAACTTTAGGAAACAACATACTGAAAAAGCCAAGTACATCCTCTTTAAAAAAAAAAAAAAAAAAAATGTATATTTCCCCTCCTACAGAGAAGCTGGTTCAGACGTGGAAGGAGTCCGGTCTACCTCTGAAGTCCCGATCTTCAGCAGAGTGTAACTTCTGCCAGCAGCCACTGCACTTTGAGCTGATGACTGAGCGAGAACGGTCCTACTTCAGAGGCCTGAGCCACTCCATCTCAGCTCACGCATGATGACACTACGGAATATACTCAACCCATTCCTCCATCACCGTCATTGGCACCTTTATTTTATTCCCTTGCTAGTGTGCTACTTTTCACCAGGGGCCATAGGTCTTTCGTCAAAATTAGTGCACTAGCAAGGGAATAGGGTACCGTTTGTGACATCCTAGAATGTATATCTATATTGTATTTTATAAGTGTCATAACTTATTATTGAGTATTCCATGGGCACTAGATTGTCAAAAATAAATATCTTAAACGTTTCTGTGTTGTCATGTTGACTTGGTCACATTAAGGTTGTTTGGTTTGAACATGAAGTCCACTTATATTTCATGATGCATCATGGTAGCCATGATGGCATCCCCCAGACGTCAGGTTTCCTACACGCAGAAGCCTTGCGGCAGTTCTGGGTCCTGACATGGCTCTATAGCTGCATTTTAGACCAGACTAACTCGGATTATACTTTGTCTCTCATTTTTAAATGATCTTTTGACCAGGGGTTGGAACCGGTTCAGTGAACTGAAAACGAAGGGCATTTTTCAAAGAACAGAATCAGAACCAGGAACAAAAGCAATATATACTGTTCCCGGAACAGAACTGTTGTATTTTAAATGCATGGAAACCGGTTAATCTTTTTACATTTCCCAGTCCCACAAACAGAGCCTATGCAAAGCCATCACCCTGTCACTCAAATTTATGAACTGAAAATCTTTCTGTGTATAGGCTACCTGCCCCTCAACCTCCAAAGCATTCACTTTTTCAATGCTAGTTAAGGATACTATAGTCGTCACGTTTCACATTGGATTTAACTACTAAAGTAAATGTTATTTTAATTTGTGCCGCTCTGCACACACAAGCTTGTTTGCTAGCTAGCTACGTCTGGTCCAAAGACGTTTAAAGTTCCTCCATAGAAGCCGCTCCTCCGTAGGGATAATGCATGCCATAAGATGCCTGGCGACTCAAGCCTCCTCCACCCTCTTGCTCTCTCCCCACCACGTAATTAGTCACATCTCGCGCCTTACACCTGTCCAATGCACGTGAACTAGAACTTGCCCACTCCATAGCGTGCTGCTCTATACACCCTGATTGAAGTAATTTATTGTTGCACGAAGTATAAAAAATAAAGGAATGAATCATTTAAAAAAAATTATAATTCGGGAACCAGTTCAGGACTTTATTTTGCAGGTCGGAACAGTGGCACGAAATACTTATTTTCAGAACGAAACAATTGGGAAATAATTTCCCTTCTAACTCCTGCTTTTGACCAGTCAGGACAGCTCTGGAAAAATATCTGATTGGTCAAAAGAACAATATGAATTGGACTGTCTATTTAAATGCAGCCAATGATTCAAAATAAAATTGTGTTAGTCTACACCAGTTTGAAGCATGTGACTAACAGTGAAGTGCTTCCTTACGGGGACCTTCCCACCATGCAGAGAGAGAGATGAGCAAGTAAAACCCGTAGCAATACATACACATGGAGTAGTAACTTGGCTGTATAAAAGGAGTACCAGTACTGAGTTGATGTGCAGGGGTACGAGGTAATTGATGTAGATATGTACATAGAATTAGGATTAAAGTAACACAAACAGTAGCAGTATGTGATGAGTCAAAGTTAGGGGACGGCAGGGTAGCCTAGTGGTTAGTGTTGGACTAGTAACCGAAAGGTTGCTAAATTGAATCCCAGAGCTGACAAGGTAAAAATCTGGCGTCCTGCCCCTGAGCAAGGCAGTTAACCCACTGTTCCCTGGTAGGCCGTCATTGTAAATAAGAAATTGTTCTTAACTGACTTGCCTGGTTAAATAAGGGTCAATGTCCAGGTAACTAATTAGCAGTATTATGGCTTCGGGGTAGAAACTGTTCAGGTTCCTAGCAGAGAGAAACGTCTATGACTTGGGTGAGTCATAGAATTTTCTTTTTTAGAGCCATTCTCTGACACCACCTTGTATAGAGATCCTGGATGGCAGGGATACTCAGTCCTAGTGATGTACTGGGCCGTCCGCACTAAACGCTCTGTAGCGATGCCAAGCAGTTGTCACACCAGGCGGCGATGCAGCCAGTCAAGATGCTCTCAGTGGTGCAGAGGTAGAACATTTTGAGGATCCGAGGGCCCTGCCAAGAGGCGCTATTGTCACCTCTTTACGACTGTTGGTGTGTTTGGTGTTTCCTCGTCTATAAACAGAATGAATGACAAAGACAGTCTTCAGGATGCTGGCCATCTAGGCAGAGTTGCATAGAAAAAGCCATATCTCAGACTGGCCAATAAAAAGAAAAGATTAAGATGGGCAAAAGAACACTGGACAGAGGAACTCTGCCTAGAAGGCCAGCATCCCGGAGTCGCCTCTTCACTGTTGACGTTGAGACTGGTGTTTTGCGGGTACTATTTAATGAAGCTGCCCAGTTGAGGACTTGTGAGGCGTCTGTTTCTCAAACTAGACACTCTAATGTACTTGTCCTCTTGCTCAGTTGTGCACCGGGGCCTCCCACTCCTCTTTCTATTCTGGTTAGAGCCAGTTTGCGCTGTTCTGTGAAGGGAGTAGTACACAGTGTTGTACGAGATCTTCAGTTTCTTGGCAATTTCTTGCATGGAATAGCCTTCATTTCTCAGAACAAGAATAGACTGACGAGTTTCAGAGGAAAGGTCTTTGTTTCTGGCCATTTTGAGCCTGTAACCGAACCCACAAATGCTGATGCTCCAGATACTCAACTAGTCTAAAGAAGGCCAGTTTTATTGCTTCTTTAATCAGGACAACAGTTTTCAGCTGCGCTAACATAATTGCAAAAGGCTTTTCTAATGATCAATTAGCCTTTTAAAATGATAAACTTGGATTAGCTAACACAACGTTCCATTGGAACACAGGAGTGATGGTTGCTGATAATGGGCCTCTGTACGCCTATGTAGATATTCCATAAAAAATCGGCCTTTTCCAGCTACAACAGTCATTTACAACATTAACAAGATCTACACTGTATTTATGATCAAATGTATGTTATTTTAATGTACAAAAAAAATTGCTTTTCTTTCAAATACAAGGACATTTCTAAGTGACCCCAAACTTTTGAACGGTAGTGTATGTACGGTGTATATATATATATATATAAAAAAAATGGTCCACCTGCCCTAAATGACGGGTCGCCACTGATGGCAGCGTTCACACAGGCAGCCCAATTCAGATTTCCCCCCCCCCACTAATTGGTCTTTTGTCCAATCAGATCATCTCTTTGCCAATAATTGGGCAAAAAAATCTGAATTGGACTGCCTATGTAAACAAGTCTGTATATGCAGAAGAATGAGAGGAGACACAGCCCTGTCTCTGAGGAGTAGAGAGGAGACCCAGCCCTGTCTCTGAGGAGACCCAGCCCTGTCTCTGAGGAGACCCAGCCCTGTCTCTGAGGAGTAGAGAGGAGACCCAGCCCTGTCTCTGAGAAGACCCAGCCTTGTCTCTGAGGAGTAGAGAGGAGACCCAGCCCTGTCTCTGAGGAGTAGAGAGGAGACCCAGCCCTATCTCTGAGGAGTAGAGAGGAGACCCAGCCCTGTCTCTGAGGAGTAGAGAGGAGACCCAGCCCTGTCTCTGAGGAGTAGAGAGGAGACCCAGCCCTGTCTCTGAGGAGACCCAGCCTTGTCTCTGAGGAGACCTAGCCCTGTCTCTGAGGAGTAGAGAGGAGACCCAGCCCTGTCTCTGAGGAGACCCAGCCTTGTCTCTGAAGAGTAGAGAGGAGACCCAGCCCTGTCTCTGAGGAGTAGAAAAACTAGGAGGGGACAGGCCCTTCATCTTTAGACAGACTATAGATGAAGGACAGGTCACTCTGACCTTTGTCTTCATAGATGTGGTAAAGAGATCAATGGAATTCTACCAAAACAATGGAAACGCCATGGAAACGCCACATACGAATCCCCCTGTTGGGGGAAGGATTCAGAATCCCCTCATTGCCCCCCCAGCAACATTGGCCTACATTCAGGCAGGTAGCCTAGTGGTTAGAACATTGGACTTGTAACCGGAAGGTTGCAAGGTCGAATCCCCAAGCTGACAAGGTTAAAATCTGTCATTCTGCCCCTGAACAAGGCAGTTAACCCACTGTTCCCCGGGCGCCGAAGACGTGGATGTCGATTAAGGCAGCCACCCCCAGCACCTCTCTGATTCAGAGGGGTTGGGTTAAATGCAGAAGACACATTTCAGTTGAAGGCATTCGGTTGTACAACTGACTTGTTACCCACTTGAAAACAGCTTCCACTACCACCAATGAGTTCTATATGGCTAGCTATACTACCAGCTTATACGATTAGCAGACATTTTATCCAAAACCGAAAAGGACAACTTCTAAATATTATGTAGCGAAAACAACCAAATATATCCAAATCTGATTTTAGTAACCACATTGTGGGCCTGTTAGAACATATAAATCATGATGGATTTGACCATTCCATTTTGTTACATCAGCATCGGTGTCCTTCCACCAGCTGTTGTTTTAACGCATGTAGGCCTATTCACTGAACAAGGAGAGACACAGCTCTGTCTCGTAGACAATTACCAAGGCCTTATTCTGACAGTATATAGCTGAAGAACAGGAAACCCAGCCCTGACTAGGTATTCCACCATGGTCAGTAATGGTGATACTGACCAAGAAGACTGTTCCTAGGGAGTAGAGAGAGTTTACTCAAGGCTAATGAAGCCCAGGCTAAATATGTAATTGACACTTACCTTTATTTAACTAGGCAAGTCAGTTAAGAACACATTCTTATTTACAATGACAGCCTACAGGGGAACAGTGGGTTAACAGGGGAACAACTGCCTTGTTCAGGGGCAGAACAACAGATTTTTACCTTGTCAGCTCAGGGATTTGATCCAGCAACCTTCCAGTTACTAGCCCAATGCTCTAACCACTAGGCTACCTGCTGGTTACTGGTCCAACGCTCTAACCACTAGGCTACCCTGCTGGTTACTAGTTTAACTATCTAACCACTAGGCTACCCTGCTGGTTACTAGTCCAACGCTCTAACCACTAGGCTACCTGCTGGTTACTAGTTCAACTCTCTAACCACTAGGCTACCTGCTGGTTACTAGTCCAACGTTCTAACCACTAGGCTACCTGCTGGTTACTAGTCCAACGCTCTAACCACTAGGCTACCTGCTGGTTACTAGTCCAACGCTCTAACCACTAGGCTACCTGCTGGTTACTAGTTCAACTCTCTAACCACTAGGCTACCTGCTGGTTACTGGTCCAACGCTCTAACCACTAGGCTACCTGCTGGTTACTAGTCCAACACTCTAACCACTAGGCTACCTGCTGGTTACTAGTCCAACGCTCTAACCACTAGGCTACCTGCTGGTTACTAGTTCAACTCTCTAACCACTAGGCTACCCTGCTGGTTACTAGTCCAACGCTCTAACCACTAGACTACCTGCTGGTTACTAGTCCAACGCTCTAACCACTAGGCCACCCTGCTGGTTACTAGTCCAACGTTCTAACCACTAGGCTACCTGCTGGTTACTAGTCCAACGCTCTAACCACTAGGCTACCTGCTGGTTACTAGTACAACTAGTACAACGCTCTAACCACTAGGCTACCTGCTGGTTACTAGTCCAACGCTCTAACCACTAGGCTACCTGCTGGATACTAGTCCAACGCTCTAACCACTAGGCTACCTGCTGGTTACTAGTCCAACGCTCTAACCACTAGGCTACCCTGCTGGTTACTAGTCCAACGCTCTAACCACTAGGCTACCTGCTGGTTACTAGTCCAACGCTCTAACCACAAGGCTACCTGCTGGTTACTAGTCCAACGCTCTAACCACTAGGCTATACTGCTGGTTACTAGTCCAACGCTCTAACCACTAGGCTACCTGCTGGTTACTAGTCCAACGCTCTAACCACTGGGCTACCTGCTGGTTACGAGTCCAACGCTCTAACCACTAGGCTACCTGCTGGTTACTAGTCCAACGCTCTAACCACTAGGCTACCCTCCAACGCTCTAACCACTAGGCTACCTGCTGGTTACTAGCCCAACGCTCTAACCACTAGACTACCTGCTGGTTACTAGTCCAACGCTCTAACCACTAGGCCACCCTGCTGGTTACTAGTCCAACGTTCTAACCACTAGGCTACCTGCTGGTTACTAGTCCAACGCTCTAACCACTAGGCTACCTGCTGGTTACTAGTACAACGCTCTAACCACTAGGCTACCTGCTGGTTACTAGTCCAACGCTCTAACCACTAGGCTACCTGCTGGATACTAGTCCAACGCTCTAACCACTAGGCTACCCTGCTGGTTACTAGTCCAACGCTCTAACCACTAGGCTATACTGCTGGTTACTGGCCCAACGCTCCAACCACTAGGCTATACTGCTGGTTACTAGTCCAACGCTCTAACCACTAGGCTACCTGCTGGTTACTAGTCCAACGCTCTAACCACTAGGCTATACTGCTGGTTACTAGTCCAACGCTCTAACCACTAGGCTACCTGCTGGTTACTAGTCCAACGCTCTAACCACTAGGCTACCTGCTGGTTACGAGTCCAACGCTCTAACCACTAGGCTACCTGCTGGTTACTAGTCCAACGCTCTAACCACTAGGCTACCCTCCAACGCCTAACCACTAGGCTACCCTGCTGGTTACTAGTCCAACGCTCTAACCACTAGGCTACCTGCTGGTTACTAGTCCAACGCTCTAACCACTAGGCTACCTGCTGGTTACTAGTCCAACACTCTAACCACTAGGCTACACTGCTGGTTACTGGCCCAACGCTCTAACCACTAGGCTATACTGCTGGTTACTAGTCCAACGCTCTAACCACTAGACTACCTGCTGGTTACTAGTCCAACGCTCTAACCACTAGGCTACCTGCTGGTTACTGGTCCAACGCTCTAACCACTAGGCTACCTGCTGGTTACTAGTCCAACGCTCTAACCACTAGGCTACCTGCTGGTTACTAGTCCAACGCTCTAACCACTAGGCTACCTGCTGGTTACTAGTCCAACGCTCTAACCACTAGGCTACCCTCCAACGCTCTAACCACTAGGCTACCCTGCTGGTTACTAGTTTAACTCTCTAACCACTAGGCTACCCTGCTGGTTACTAGTCCAACGCTCTAACCACTAGGCTACCTGCTGGTTACTAGTTCAACTCTCTAACCACTAGGCTACCTGCTGGTTACTAGTCCAACGTTCTAACCACTAGGCTACCTGCTGGTTACTAGTCCAACGCTCTAACCACTAGGCTACCTGCTGGTTACTAGTCCAACGCTCTAACCACTAGGCTACCTGCTGGTTACTAGTTCAACTCTCTAACCACTAGGCTACCTGCTGGTTACTGGTCCAACGCTCTAACCACTAGGCTACCTGCTGGTTACTAGTCCAACACTCTAACCACTAGGCTACCTGCTGGTTACTAGTCCAACGCTCTAACCACTAGGCTACCTGCTGGTTACTAGTTCAACTCTCTAACCACTAGGCTACCCTGCTGGTTACTAGTCCAACGCTCTAACCACTAGACTACCTGCTGGTTACTAGTCCAACGCTCTAACCACTAGGCTACCTGCTGGTTACTAGTCCAACGCTCTAACCACTAGGCTACCCTCCAACGCTCTAACCACTAGGCTACCTGCTGGTTACTAGCCCAACGCTCTAACCACTAGACTACCTGCTGGTTACTAGTCCAACGCTCTAACCACTAGGCCACCCTGCTGGTTACTAGTCCAACGTTCTAACCACTAGGCTACCTGCTGGTTACTAGTCCAACGCTCTAACCACTAGGCTACCTGCTGGTTACTAGTACAACGCTCTAACCACTAGGCTACCTGCTGGTTACTAGTCCAACGCTCTAACCACTAGGCTACCTGCTGGATACTAGTCCAACGCTCTAACCACTAGGCTACCCTGCTGGTTACTAGTCCAACGCTCTAACCACTAGGCTATACTGCTGGTTACTGGCCCAACGCTCCAACCACTAGGCTATACTGCTGGTTACTAGTCCAACGCTCTAACCACTAGGCTACCTGCTGGTTACTAGTCCAACGCTCTAACCACTAGGCTATACTGCTGGTTACTAGTCCAACGCTCTAACCACTAGGCTACCTGCTGGTTACTAGTCCAACGCTCTAACCACTAGGCTACCTGCTGGTTACGAGTCCAACGCTCTAACCACTAGGCTACCTGCTGGTTACTAGTCCAACGCTCTAACCACTAGGCTACCCTCCAACGCTCTAACCACTAGGCTACCCTGCTGGTTACTAGTCCAACGCTCTAACCACTAGGCTACCTGCTGGTTACTAGTCCAACGCTCTAACCACTAGGCTACCTGCTGGTTACTAGTCCAACACTCTAACCACTAGGCTACACTGCTGGTTACTGGCCCAACGCTCTAACCACTAGGCTATACTGCTGGTTACTAGTCCAACGCTCTAACCACTAGACTACCTGCTGGTTACTAGTCCAACGCTCTAACCACTAGGCTACCTGCTGGTTACTGGTCCAACGCTCTAACCACTAGGCTACCTGCTGGTTACTAGTCCAACGCTCTAACCACTAGGCTACCTGCTGGTTACTAGTCCAACGCTCTAACCACTAGGCTACCTGCTGGTTACTAGTCCAACGCTCTAACCACTAGGCTACCCTCCAACGCTCTAACCACTAGGCTACCCTGCTGGTTACTAGTCCAACGCTCTAACCACTAGGCTACATACTGCTGGTTACTAGTCCAACACTCTAACCACTAGGCTACCTGCTGGTTACTAGTCCAACGCTCTAACCACTAGGCTACCTGCTGGTTACTAGTCCAACGCTCTAACCACTAGGCTACCTGCTGGTTACTAGTCCAACGCTCTAACCACTAGGCTATACTGCTGGTTACTAGTCCAACGCTCTAACCACTAGGCTACCTGCTGGTTACTAGTCCAACGCTCTAACCACTAGGCTATACTGCTGGTTACTAGTCCAACGCTCTAACCACTAGGCTACCTGCTGGTTACTAGTCCAACGCTCTAACCACTAGGCTACCTGCTGGTTACTAGTCCAACGCTCTAACCACTAGGCTACCTGCTGGTTACTAGTCCAACGCTCTAACCACTAGGCTACCTGCTGGTTACTAGTCCAACGCTCTAACCACTGGGCTACCTGCTGGTTACTAGTCCAACGCTCTAACCACTCAGGCTGCCCTCCCAACGCTCTAACCACTAGGCTACCCTGCTGGTTACTAGTCCAACGCTCTAACCACTAGGCTACCTGCTGGTTACTAGTCCAACGCTCTAACCACTAGGCTATACTGCTGGTTACTAGTCCAACACTCTAACCACTAGGCTACCTGCTGGTTACTAGTCCAACGTTCTAACCACTAGGCTATACTGCTGGTTACTAGTCCAACACTCTAACCACTAGGCTACCTGCTGGTTACTAGTCCAACGCCTAACCACTAGGCTATACTGCGGGTTACTAGTCCAACACTCCCAACCACTAGGCTACCTGCTGGTTACTAGTCCAACGCCCAACCACTAGGCTATACTGCTGGTTACTAGTCCAACACTCTAACCACTAGGCTACCTGCTGGTTACTAGTCCAACGCTCTAACCACTAGGCTATACTGCTGGTTACTAGTCCAACGCTCTAACCACTAGGCTACCTGCTGGTTACTAGTCCAACGCTCTAACCACTAGGCTACCTGCTGGTTACTAGTCCAACGCTCTAACCACTAGGCTACCTGCTGGTTACTAGTCCAACGCTCTAACCACTAGGTTACCTGCTGGTTACTAGTCCAACGCTCTAACCACTAGGCTACCTGCTGGTTACTAGTCCAACGCTCTAACCACTAGGCTACCCTCCAACGCTCTAACCACTATGCTACCCTGCTGGTTACTAGTCCAACGCTCTAACCACTAGGCTACCTGCTGGTTACTAGTCCAACGCTCTAACCACTAGGCTACCTGCTGGTTACTAGTCCAACGCTCTAACCACTAGGCTGCCCTCCAACGCTCTAACCACTAGGCTACCTGCTGGTTACTAGTCCATCGCTCTAACCACTAGGCTACCTGCTGGTTACTAGTCCAACGCTCTAACCACTAGGCTACCCTCCAACGCTCTAACCACTAGGCTACCTGCTGGTTACTAGTCCATCGCTCTAACCACTAGGCTACCTGCTGGTTACTAGTCCAACGCTCTAACCACTAGGCTACCTGCTGGTTACTAGTCCAACGCTCTAACCACTAGGCTACCCTCCAACGCTCTAACCACTAGGCTACCTGCTGGTTACTAGTCCAACGCTCTAACCACTAGGCTACCTGCTGGTTACTAGTCCAACGCTCTAACCACTAGGCTACCCTCCAACGCTCTAACCACTAGGCTATACTGCTGGTTACTAGTCCAACGTTCTAACCACTAGGCTACCTGCTGGTTACCAGTCCAACGCTCTAACCACTAGGCTACCTGCTGGTTACTGGCCCAACGCTCCAACCACTAGGCTATACTGCTGGTTACTGGCCCAACGCTCCAACCACTAGGCTATACTGCTGGTTACTAGTCCAACGCTCTAACCACTAGGCTACCCTGCCGCCCCCTGATCTCTAAGATGACCCAGATTCAAAGTGAAAACATAGTGGGCCAGAATCAACACAACACCACCTTTACACAACAGCAATAACACACCATAAAAACCGTTCTCAGTCTGAAATGTAGGGCAGCTTCTTAACTGCGTATCAAAATACAACACAGCCATTTGGTGGAGTGTGTTCATAGTAACAGAAAATGCTGCCTGGCTAGGCTGCTCTACTGTCTCTGAAAGGGCTCAACTAACTGTCTGTCTGTCCTACACTACCTGGCTCACAGACATTACAGTAACACTGGACTCAACTCAGTTGTACCATTTAAGTAGACAAAGAAGCTGAATTGTGGGTGTTTAAATGTCGAGTGGACATGTAGAGTACACTGTGTTGAAAATGCAGGGAAGCTCACCAGTCTCAAATTAAAATACTGGATATCTGTACGTGCTGGTTTAGGGCACACATACACAACAGTGTCAAACCAGGAGTTGGCTTAACTTCCTACATCTCTGATGGTTAACATTGTGTAAGGTTCCAGTTTCAAGGTTGCTTCAACGTCTCTTTAAAAATAAAAAGGAACTATGTCTTTGTGGAAGTACCCGATGTGAAATATAGGTGATTTGGTTTGATGTATTGTGAGTCTGATGTGTATGGTTTAAATAATGTTTTATCAGTCATATTATTACAAGGCCTACTGACCTGACAACGGATACTGCTACCTATAAGCCTTCTTCCTATTCTGGTTGCCTCATTTGGCCTCTGATATATAGCTGTGTCTAGACGTGTTTAACCTGGCTAGCAACTGTTGCCCAAGTCCCTAATTGCAAAACAATTCAGTTAGGAGCCGGAGGGAGGGAGGGAGGGAGGGAGGGAGGGAGAGAGAGAGAGAGAGAGAGAGAGAGAGAGAGATTGCCAGGGTTGCAATCTGAGCCCTGCACTCTTCAATATTTACATCAACGAATTGGCCACTATTCTAGAAGAATCCTCTGCCCCTGGTGTTAGTCTCCACAATTCAGAGGTTAAATGCCTACTCTTCGCAGATGACCTATGCCTGCTGTCACCCACACCACATGGCCTACAGCAGAGCCTGGACCTGCTAGAGCAGTACTGCCAGACCTGGGCCCTGGCAGTAAACCCCAAAAAGACTAAAATAATGATTTTTCAGAGAAGATCCAGATCTCAGGGAATTAGACCAAAGTTCTCAATTGGTACAAAATATATAGAGTACTGCACACACTACAACTACTTAGGTTTAAAAATAAGCTCAACTGGACACCTTAATGAGGCAGTGAATGAACTGAGAGAGAAAGCACGCAGGGCATTCTACGCCATTAAAAAACAAATTCAAATTGAAATACCTATTAAAATTTGGCTAAAACTTATTGAATGTGTCATTGAACCAATTGCACTTTATGGCAGCGAGGTGTGGGGTCCACTTGCAAAACAAGATTTCACCCAATGGGACAAACACCCCATTGAAACCCTGCATGCAGAGTTCTGTAAGATTCTCCTACATGTCCAGAGGAAAACTACAAACAATGCATGCAGGGCAGAATTAGGCCAATATCCACTAATAATAAAAACTCAAAAAAGAGCAATTAAGTTTTGGAAACATCTAAAATACAGTGACCCCTCTCATATCATTACCAAGCCCTGCAATGCCAAGAGCTGAGCAAAGAAAAGAGTCCCCTCATCCAGCTGGTCCTGGGGCTGAGTTCACAAACCTGTTCTACTAACACACTGAAGCCTCAGGACCAGAACATCCAATCAATCAGAATAAACCAAATTACATCACAATCAAAACAAAACTACATTGCTCATTGGGAAACACAAGCACAAGCACAAAGCAAAATGCAGTGCTATCTGGCCCTAAATCGACAGTACACCGTGGCAAACTATTTGACCATGGTTACTGATCAAAACCTTAGAAAAACCTTGACAAAGTACAGGCTCAGTGAGCACAGCCTTGCCATTGAGAAGGGTAGACACAGGAAAACCTGGCTCCCTGTAGAGGAAAGGCTGTGCAACCACTGCACCACAGCAGAACCTGAGACAGAGCTGCATTTCCTGACAACATGTAAAAAATATAAAACAATTAGAGAGTGTCATTTCCCCAAATTTGGAAACCCATATTCAAGGTTTCAAAGACCTCTCTGATGAGAATAGGCTACCCATCCTGTTGGGGGAGGAAGCAGAAAGTTGTGGGTTGGCAGCGCACTACATCGCTGCCTGCCATAAGATGAGGGACAGTGTCTGACAGACCAATCAACCTGCACATGTCTTCTACTGTATGCTTATTGTTGTTGTTCAATGTGGTTATTTTGGTTATTGTTGTTACTGTTGTCCTGTTGACAATTTTGATTGTCATTATTTTCATATTGTAAATATCAAAAGTAAGCTTTGGCAATATGTACCTTGTTACGTCATGCCAATAAAGCAAATTGAATTGAATTGAATTGAATTGAAAATTGAATTGAGAGAGAGAGAGAGAGAGAGAGAGAGAGAGAGAGAGAGAGAGAGAGAGAGAGAGAGAGAGAGAGAATATAATTACTTGACACATTGGAAAGAAATAAAAAAACAAAGCAGACTAATAGAATGCTATTTGGAATAAAAATAGAGATTATACAGCGGAAGAAAGGGAACGGGAAAGGGGGGTACCTAGTCAGTTGTAAAGGGAAAGGGGGGTACCTAGTCAGTAGTAAAGGGAAAGGGGGTACCTAGTCAGTTGTAAAGGGAAAGGGGGTACCTAGTCAGTTGTAAAGGGAAAGGGGGTACCTAGTCAGTTGTAAAGGGAAAGGGGGTACCTAGTCAGTTGTAAAGGGAAAGGGGGTACCTAGTCAGTTGTAAAGGGAAAGGGGGTACCTAGTCAGTTGTAAAGGAAAGGGGGTACCTAGTCAGTTGTAAAGGAAAGGGGGTACCTAGTCAGTTGTAAAGGGAAAGGGGGGTACCTAGTCAGTTGTAAAGGGAAAGGGGGTACCTAGTCAGTTGTAAAGGGAAAGGGGGGTACCTAGTCAGTTGTAAAGGGAAAGGGGGTACCTAGTCAGTTGTAAAGGGGGGTACCTAGTCAGTTGTAAAGGGAAAGGGGGGTACCTAGTCAGTTGTAAAGGGAAAGGGGGTACCTAGTCAGTTGTAAAGGGAAAGGGGGGTACCTAGTCAGTTGTAAAGGGGAAAGGGGGTACCTAGTCAGTTGTAAAGGGAAAGGGGGTACCTAGTCAGTTGTAAAGGGAAAGGGGGTACCTAGTCAGTTGTAAAGGGAAGCGAGGTACCTAGTCGGTTGTAAAGGGGGATGCCTAGTCAGTTGTAAAGGGAAAGGGGATGCCTAGTCAGTTGTAAAGGGGATGCCTAGTCAGTATTGTAAGGGAAAGGGGTACCTAGTCAGTAGTAAATGCCTAGTCAGTTGTATAGGAAAGGGGGTACCTAGTCAGTAGTAAAGGGAAAGGGGGTACCTAGTCAGTTGTAAAGGGAAAGGGGTACCTAGTCAGTTGTAAAGGGAAAGGGGGTACCTAGTCAGTTGTAAAGGGAAAGGGGGTACCTAGTCAGTTGTAAAGGGAAAGGGGGTACCTAGTCAGTTGTAAAGGGAAAGGGGGTACCTAGTCAGCTGTAGCAGGATGCCTGAAACAGAAGGAAAGGGGGTACCTAGTCAGTTGTAAAGGGAAAGGGGGTACCTAGTCAGTTGTAAAGGGAAAGGGGGTACCTAGTCAGTTGTAAAGGGAAAGGGGGGTACCTAGTCAGTTGTAAAGGGGGGTACCTAGTCAGTTGTAAAGGGAAAGGGGGGTACCTAGTCAGTTGTAAAGGGAAAGGGGGGTACCTAGTCAGTTGTAAAGGGAAAGGGGGTACCTAGTAAGTTGTAAAGGATACCTAGTCAGTTGTAAAGGAAAGGGGGTACCTAGTCAGTTGTAAAGGGAAAGGTACCTAGTCAGTTGTAGTACCTAGTCAGTTGTAAAGGGAAAGGGGGTACCTAGTCAGTTGTAAAGGGGGTACCTAGTCAGTTGTAAAGGAATACCTAGTCTGTTGTTACCTAGTCAGTAAAGGGAAAGGGGGTACCTAGTCAGTTGTAAAGGGAAAGGGGGGTACCTAGTCAGTTGTAAAGGGAAAGGGGGATACCTAGTCAGTTGTAAAGGGGGATGCCTAGTCAGTAGTAAAGGGAAAGGGGGGTACCTAGTCAGTTGTAAAGGGGGATGCCTAGTCAGTTGTATAGGGAAAGGGGGGTACCTAGTCAGTAGTAAAGGGAAAGGGGGTACCTAGTCAGTTGTAAAGGGAAAGGGGGGTACCTAGTCAGTTGTAAAGGGAAAGGGGGATACCTAGTCAGTTGTAAAGGAAAGGGGGTACCTAGTCAGTTGTAAAGGGAAAGGGGGTACCTAGTCAGTTGTAAAGGGAAAGGGGGTACCTAGTCAGTTGTAAAGGGAAAGGGGGTACCTAGTCAGTTGTAAAGGGAAAGGGGGTACCTAGTCAGTTGTAAAGGGAAAGGGGGTACCTAGTCAGTTGTAAAGGGAAAGGGGTACCTAGTCAGTTGTAAAGGGAAAGGGGGTACCTAGTCAGTTGTAAAGGGAAAGGGGGTACCTAGTCAGTTGTAAAGGGAAAGGGGGTACCTAGTCAGTTGTAAAGGGAAAGGGGGTACCTAGTCAGTTGTAAAGGAAGGGGTACTAGTCAGTAAAGGGAAAGGGGGTACCTAGTCAGTTGTGAGTACCTAGTCAGTTGTAGGAAAGGAAAGGGGGTACCTAGTCAGTTGTAAAGGGAAAGGGGGTACCTAGTCAGTTGTAAAGGGAAAGGGGATACCTAGTCAGTTGTAAAGGGGATGCCTAGTCAGTAGTAAAGGGAAAGGGGGTACCTAGTCAGTTGTAAAGGAAAGGATGCCTAGTCAGTTGTATAGGGAAAGGGGGTACCTAGTCAGTAGTAAAGGGAAAGGGGGTACCTAGTCAGTAGTAAAGGGAAAGGGGGTACCTAGTCAGTTGTAAAGGGAAAGGGGGTACCTAGTCAGTAGTAAAGGGAAAGGGGGTACCTAGTCAGTTGTAAAGGGAAAGGGGGTACCTAGTCAGTTGTAAAGGGAAAGGGGGTACCTAGTCAGTTGTAAAGGAAAGGGGGTACCTAGTCAGTTGTAAAGGGAAAGGGGGTACCTAGTCAGTTGTAAAGGGAAAGGGGGTACCTAGTCAGTTGTAAAGGAAAGGGGGTACCTAGTCAGTTGTAAAGGGAAAGGGGGGGTACCTAGTCAGTTGTAAAGGAAAAGGGGGGTACCTAGTCAGTTGTAAAGGGAAAGGGGGTACCTAGTCAGTTGTAAAGGGAAAGGGGATACCTAGTCAGTTGTAAAGGGAAAGGGGGTACCTAGTCAGTTGTAAAGGAAAGGGGTACCTAGTCAGTTGTAAAGGGAAAGGGGGTACCTAGTCAGTTGTAAGGGAAGGGGGATACCTAGTCAGTTGTAAAGGAAAGGGGGTACCTAGTCAGTTGTAAAGGGAAAGGGGGTACCTAGTCAGTTGTAAAGGGAAAGGGGATACCTAGTCAGTTGTAAAGGGAAAGGGGGTACCTAGTCAGTTGTAAAGGGAAAGGGGGTACCTAGTCAGTTGTAAAGGGAAGGGGGTACCTAGTCAGTTGTAAAGGGAAAGGGGGTACCTAGTCAGTTGTAAAGGGATGCCTAGTCGAGTTAGTAAAGGGAAAAGAGGGTACCTAGTCAGTTGTAAGGGAAGCAAGAGTGTTGTAAAGAAGAGGGTACCTAGTCAGTTGTAAAGGGAAAGGGGGTACCTAGTCAGTAGTAAAGGAAAGGGGGTACCTAGTCAGTTGTAAAGGGAAAGGGGGTACCTAGTCAGTAGTAAAGGGAAAGGGGGTACCTAGTCAGTTGTAAAGTGAAAGGGGGTACCTAGTCAGTTGTAAAGGGAAAGGGGGTACCTAGTCAGTTGTAAAGGGAAAGGGGGTACCTAGTCAGTAGTAAAGGGAAAGGGGGTAAATTTCTTAGTCAGTTTTAGCAAAGTGTGAAGAGTGCCTAGTCAGTTGTAAAGGGAAAGGGGGTACCTAGTCAGTTGTAAAGGGAAAGGGGGTACCTAGTCAGTTGTAAAGGGAAAGGGGTACCTAGTCAGTTGTAAAGGGAAAGGGGGTACCTAGTCAGTAGTAAAGGGAAAGGGGGTACCTAGTCAGTTGTAAAGGGAAAGGGGATGCCTAGTCAGTTGTAAAGGGAAAGGGGATGCCTAGTCAGTAGTAAAGGGAAAGGGGGTACCTAGTCAGTTGTAAAGGGAAAGGGGGTACCTAGTCAGTTGTAAAGGGAAAGGGGATGCCTAGTCAGTAGTAAAGGGAAAGGGGGTACCTAGTCAGTTGTAAAGGGAAAGGGGGTACCTAGTCAGTTGTAAAGGGAAAGGGGGTACCTAGTCAGTTGTAAAGGGAAAGGGGGTACCTAGTCAGTAGTAAAGGGAAAGGGGGCACTCTAGTCAGTAGTATAGGGAAAGGGGGTACCTAGTCAGTTGTAAAGGGGAAAGGGGGTACCTAGTCAGTAGTATAGGGAAAGGGGGTACCTAGTCAGTAGTAAAGGGGGGTACCTAGTCAGTTGTAAAGGGAAAGGGGGTACCTAGTCAGTAGTAAAGGGGGTACCTAGTCAGTAGTAAAGGAAAAGGTAAAGAAAACCTAGTCATGTGAAGGGCGGGATGCCTAGTCAGTAGTAAAGGGAAAGGGGGTACCTAGTCAGTTGTATAGGGAAAGGGGGTACCTAGTCAGTTGTAAAGGGAAAGGAGGGTACCTAGTCAGTAGTAAAGGGAAAGGGGGTACCTAGTCAGTAGTAAAGGGGGTACCTAGTCAGTAGTAAAGGGAAAGGGGGTACCTAGTCAGTTGTATAGGGAAAGGGGGTACCTAGTCAGTAGTAAAGGGGGTACCTAGTCAGTTGTATAGGGAAAGGGGGTACCTAGTCAGTAGTAAAGGGGGTACCTAGTCAGTTGTAAAGGGAAAGGGGGTACCTAGTCAGTTGTAAAGGGAAAGGGGGTACCTAGTCAGTTGTAAAGGGAAAGGGGGTACCTAGTCAGTTGTAAAGGGAAAGGGGGTACCTAGTCAGTTGTATAGGGAAAGGGGGTACCTAGTCAGTTGTAAAGGGAAAGGGGGTACCTAGTCAGTTGTATAGGGAAAGGGGGTACCTAGTCAGTTGTAAAGGGAAAGGGGGTACCTAGTCAGTAGTAAAGGGAAAGGGGGTACCTAGTCAGTTGTATAGGGAAAGGGGGTACCTAGTCAGTTGTATAGGGAAAGGGGGTACCTAGTCAGTAGTAAAGGGAAAGGGGGTACCTAGTCAGTTGTATAGGGAAAGGGGGTACCTAGTCAGTTGTATAGGGAAAGGGGGTACCTAGTCAGTTGTAAAGGGAAAGGGGGTACCTAGTCAGTTGTATAGGGAAAGGGGGTACCTAGTCAGTTGTATAGGGAAAGGGGGTACCTAGTCAGTTGTATAGGGAAAGGGGGTACCTAGTCAGTTGTATAGGGAAAGGGGGGTACCTAGTCAGTTGTATAGGGAAAGGGGGGTACCTAGTCAGTAGTAAAGGGAAAGGGGGGTACCTAGTCAGTTGTACAACTGAATGCATTCAACTGAAATATGTCTTCCGCATTTAACCACTGTGACTGTCCCAAACTTAAGGAAAGCTTTGACTATGTACAGATTCAGTGAGCATAGCCTTGCTATTGAGACAGGCTATGTGCACACTGCCCACAAAATGAGGTGGAAACTGACCTGCACTTCCTAACCTCCTGCCAAATTTATTTCCACATTAGAGACACATATTTCCCTCAGAATACACAGACCCACAAATATTTTAAAAACAAATACAATCTTGATAACCTCCCATATCTACTGGGTGAAATACCACAGTGTTCCATCACAGCAGCAAGATGTGGGACCTGTTGCCACAAGAAAAGGGCAACCAGTGAAGAACAAACACCATTGTAAATACAACCCATATTTATGTTTATTTATTTCTTCCTTTTTCCTTTAACCATTTGCACGTCGTTACAACACTGGATATAGACATAATATGACATTTGAAATGGCTTTATTCTTTTGGAACTTCTGTGAGTGTAATGTTTACTGTTCATTTTTATTGTTTATTTCACTTTTGTTTATTATCTATTTCACTTTCTTTGGCAATGTTAACATACCAATAAAGCCCATAAATTGAAATTGAATTGAGAGAGAAAGAGAGAGCGAGCGAGAAGCAGACAGACAGACAGTGACAGAAACGGAGAGCGACAGACAAATAAACAGACAGACAGAGAGACAGGCAGACAGAGACAGAAATAGAGGCAGACAGGCAGACAGACAGAGACAGAAATAGACAGACAGACAGACAGTAATAAAGAAGGACAGACAGAGAAAGAAATAGAGACAGACAGGCAGAGAGACAGAGACAGAAATAGAGAGAGAAGCAGACAGAGACAGTAATAGAGAAGGACAGACAGAGAAAGAAATAGAGACAGACAGATTGTATTATTATTATTTAATTAGGCAAGTCAGTTAAGAACAAATTCTTGTTTACAATGACGGCCTAGGAACATTGGGTTAACTGCCTTGTTCAGGGGCAGAAAGACAGATTTTTACCTTGTCAGCTCGGGGATTCAATCTTGCAACCTTTCGGTTACTAGTCCAATGCTCTAACCACTAGGCTACCTGCCGCCCCACACAGTGACAGAAATAGGGCCAGACAGAAATTCAGACAGACAGACAGACAGAGAGAGAGAGAGAGACAAATAGAGAGAGAGAGAGACTGTGACATTTTCTGTACTAGATCACTGACTGATATAGGCTACGTGACATCCACCTCCACCACCTCAGCTGCTTGGCTGGGTTTGGTTTGGTCAGCCTCCCCTGGCCGGTGGAGCTGGAAGGACTTCAATATGGAGTCTAGCCACACACCTCTCGTTTCACACACATACACACGTATACACACACACGTATACACACACACACCACTGCCACTCATCTCATCTCCATGGTGAATAATCAGGTTGAAGAATATTATTTACATCTGGTCTCTCTCAATTCAATTCAATTCAATTCAAGGGGCTTTATTGGTATGGGAAACATGCCTTCGTCAGCCTTTCTCAATAGCAAGGCTGTGCTCACTGAGTCTGTACATAGTCAAAGCTTTCCTTAAGTTTGGGTCAGTCACAGTGGTCAGGTATTCTGCCACTGTGTACTCTCTGTTTAAGGCCAAATAGCATTCTAGTTTGCTCGTTTTTTGTTTGTTAATTCTTTCCAATGTGTAAAGTAATTTTCTTTTTTTGTTTTCTCATGATTTGGTTGGGTCTAATTGTGTTGCTGTGCTGGGGCTCTGTGGGGTCTGTTTGTGTTTGTGAACAGAGCCCCAGGACCAGCTTGCTTAGGGGACTCTTCTCCAGGTTCATCTCTCTGTAGGTGATGGCTTTGTTATGGAAGGTTTGGGAATTACTTCCTTTTAGGTGGTTGTAGAATTCAACGGCTCTTTTCTGGATTTTGATCATTAGCGGGTATCGGCCTAATTCTGCTCTGCATGCATTATTTGGTGTTTTACGTTACACATGGAGGATATTTTTGCAGAATTCTGCATGCAGAGTCTCAATTTGGTGTTTGTTACATTTAGTGAATTCTTGGTTGGTGAGTGGACCCCAGACCTCACAACCATAAAGGGCAATGGGTTCTATAACTGATTTAAGTATTTTTAGCCAGATCCTAATTGGTATGTCGGCATAGAAGGCTCTTCTTGCCTTGTCTCTCAGATCATTTACCACTTAGTGGAAGTTACCTGTGGCGCTCATGTTTAGGCCGAGGTTTGGATAGTTTTCTGTGTGCTCCAGGGCAATGGTGTCTAGATGGAATTTGTATTTGTGGTCCTGGCAGCTGGACCTTTTTTGGAATACCATTATTTTTGTCTTACTGAGATTCACTGATTCACAGGGCCCAGGTCTGACAGAGTCTGTGCAGAAGATCTAGGTGCTGCTGTAGGTCCTCCTTGGTTGGGGACAGAAGCACCAGACCAGTTCTAGTGCCCTCGTCAATTCATTGATACACATGTTGAAGAGGGTGTGGCTTAAGCTGCATCCCTGTCTCACGGGGAGAATTTTTTGTTTTTTGCCAATTTTAACCGCACACTTGCTGTTTGTGAACATAGATTTTATAATGTCGTATGTATTTCCCCCAACACAACAATGCCAAATTGAGTCGAAGGTTTTTTTTTAATCAACAAAGTAAAGACTTTGCCTTTTGTTATGGTTTGTTTGTTTGTCAATTAGGGTGTGCAGGGTGAATATGTGGTCTGTCATACGGTAATATGGTAAGAAGCCAATTTGACATTTGCTCAGTACATTGTTTTCACTGAGGAAATTAACTAGTCTGCTGTTAATGATAATGCAGAGGATTTTCCCAAGGTTGCTCTCTCTCTCTCTCTCTCTCTCTCTCTCTCTCTCTCTCTCTCTCTCTCTCTCTCTCTCTCTCTCTCTCTCCCTCTCTCCCTCTCTCTCTGTCTTTCTCTTCACCTCTCTCCACTAAGAGGCGTTTTAAAGCACACATTTCCTATCAAGTCAGTCAGGTCAATGAACCGTAGCCAACATGCAAATGTTGCTCTGTGCTTATCTTATTCTAAAGGTCATTTCCCTCTCTATTTACAGGTGGTGCCAACAGGGCAGGACAGGCAGAGGACCCTGGGTTAGGACATGTGGAGCAATCACAGAGAGGGAGAGGGAGAGGGAGAGGGGGAGAGAGAGAGAGAGAGACAGAGAGAGAGAGAGAGAGAGAGAGAGAGAGAGAGAGAGAGAGAGAGAGAGAGAGAGAGAGAGAGAGAGAGAGAGAGAGAGAGAGAGAGACAGAGAGAACTCTGTAGTGCAGACGGTCTGTTTCATCTTTATTATTCCAAACTGATGATAAAGTTCCAGACCCACGCTATGTACCTGCATCTAGGGAACAATGATCCTCTTTACCATCCAGAAGAATGCTCAGTCACTGACACTAAGACATTACCTCTCTAATGAAACATTCTGTCATAATGAAACGATCTGTCACAATGAAACAATCTGTCATAATGAAACATTCTGTCACAATGAAACGATCTGTCATAATGAAACGATCTGTCACAATGAAACGATCTGTCACAATGAAACGATCTGTCACAATGAAACGATCTGTCACAATGAAACAATCTGTCATAATGAAACATTCTGTCACAATGAAACGATCTGTCATAATGAAACGATCTGTCACAATGAAACGATCTGTCACAATGAAACGATCTGTCACAATGAAACAATCTGTCATAATGAAACAATCTGTCACAATGAAACTATCTGTCATAATAACTCAATATGGTGTGTGTGTGTCTGCGTGTGTACTAGCTGACTGTAACAGTGAATTCATTCTCAGTTGTTCTGGTCTCATCATGGTCCTGTTATCAATGAATCTGTGAGATCATGTGTAGGAATGTCATCCTCTCTGCCCCAGAGCCATCCAGCCAGTAGACTAACCAGCCAGAGGTAGTGGAGTATGTTTTCACTAAACTCTGACTTTGGCCTGCTGCTGATGTCATATGGTGGATTTCGCTGAATGTAGAGTTAAATTGTGTTGGGATTAGAACCAGCAACACCAGGAAAGAGAAGGAATGTACCTCTAGTGTGTTGGGATTGGAAAAGGTACATCCTCATGTTTTTTTCTCACAGAAAATAAGGAAAACAAGTGTCACAATACTCAGATAAGAGGAAACCTTGTAGAACTCAACTGACCATGACTACAGTATTTCGGTAAACTTTGACCGAGACTTGCCAAACCAGCTTTTTTTTGTCATTGTGAGACGTAGGAAATTATTCCATTATTACGAGACAAGATAAAGACACACAGACATACAACGAGTAACTGTTCCCCTATTACAGGAAGGGCATGTGTTCAACCAGGAAACAATTCAAATAGTTCCCCACGTTTTGTCACCACATTTCATTTGTTTAAGTGCAGAGCAAAGGGCGGATCGTTGGGATGCGAGGTATTTCCTATTTTTTCCACATTTGACTTCCTTCATTCTTTGACAATGTCGGTCAGTCTAAACTTCCTTGAACTCTGTTCTTTTGTTCATACAGGCATTTATAACAGCATGCTGGACTGTAAAAAAAAAATATATATTTTTTTTAAGTTAGAAGTCATTTGTTAACTTTACGCAACATGAAGTTATGCTAAGAGGGAAATTAACATGACATCTGTAATTTAAAGTATTTTTTTGTTGGGGCGACTACAGGTACAAAATACTAAATCACATAATTTCATATTCAGTTCATATCGTATTGACCTGTGGGCTGCCATTCATAAAGGATCATACATATGATCAGTCTGATCATGTTTCGGAGTTAATAAGTAATAATAGAAGGGGCTTCCAACATGTCTCCATCCTCCTCCTCCATCTAGCACCAGTCATTCTCTCTGTCCATAATTCTCTTATGACTTCTAATAGTAACTGTATCCACTGGTGAATTGGGAGAGAGTGAGGCGATTGCCTTCTAAGAGCCAACATCATTTTTTTGCCAGTAAGTCGTCTCTGATTGATTGAGAGATTCAAGGAGCTATCATTGTTAAGTAACATAGTAGATGCAAACCATTGAAAATTAATCTTTTGTAACTTTGTCCCAGAAACATTTAATTGCAGGGCATTCCCACATATGAAGGAATGTGCCTACCTGATTTAGGGGACACAGTGAAAAGTTTGGACTTCTCTTCCCACAGACAGTAAAACTGCTGAAATATGATGAGGCTGAGACCTGCTGAACTATAATGAGGCTGAGAGAACTGCTGAACTATAATGAAGCTGAGAGAACTGCTGAACTATAATGAGGCTGAGAGACCTGCTGAACTATAATGAGGCTGAGAGAACTGCTGAACTATAATGAGCCTGAGATAACTGCTGAACTATAATGAGGCTGAGGCCTGCTGAACTATAATGAGGCTGAGAGACCTGCTGAACTATAATGAGGCTGAGACCTGCTGAACTATAATGAGGCTGAGAGAACTGATGAACTATAATGAAGCTGAGAGAACTGCTGAACTATAATGCTGAGAGAACTGCTGAACTATAATGAGGCTGAGGACTGCTGAACTATAATGAGGCTGAGAACTGCTGAACTATAATGAGGCTGAGAACTGCTGAACTTCAATGAGGCTGAGAGACCTGCTGAACTATAATGAGGCTGAGGACTGCTGAACTATAATGAGGCTGAGAGGCCTGCCGAACTATAATGAGGCTGAGGCCTGCTGAACTATAATGAGGCTGAGAGAACTGCTGAACTATAATGAGGCTGAGAGAACTGCTGAACTATAATGAGGGTGAGGCCTGCTGAACTATAATGAGACTCAGAGACCTGCTGAACTATAATGAGGCTGAGAGAACTGCTGAACTATAATGAAGCTGAGAGAACTGCTGAACTATAATGAGGCTGAGACCTGCTGAACTATAATGAGGCTGAGGCCAGCTGAACTATAATGAGGCTGAGAGAACTGCTGAACTATAATTAGGCTGAGAGAACTGCTGAACTATAATGAGGCTGAGAGAACTGCTGAACTATGATGAGGCTGAGAGACCTGTTGAACTATAATGAGGCTGAGAGACCTGCTGAACTATAATGAGGCTGAGAGAACTGCTGAACTATAATGAGGCTGAGGACTGCTGAACTATAATGAGGCTGAGACCTATTGAACTATAATGAGGCTGAGAGAACTGCTGAACTATAATGCCCAGAAGAGGCTTGTTGAATAGCTGTGAGTTTGTGAGGGCTGAACGCTGAGTGCTAATATGATGTCGCTGTTCTGTTTCTGTTTTAGTGGAGGGGTGTTGGATGGGGTTATACTGTTCTACTGGAGGAGGTTGGATGGGATTATACTGTTCTACTGGAGGAGGTTGGATGGGATTATACTGTTCTACTGGAGGAGGTTGGATGGGATTATACTGTTCTACTGGAGGAGGTTGGAAGGGATTATACTGCCCTACTGGAGGGGTGTTGGATGGGATTATACTGCCCTACTGGAGGGGTGTTGGATGGGATTATACTGTTCTACTGGAGGGGTGTTGGATGGGATTATACTGTTCTACTGGAGGGGTGTTGGATGGGATTATACTATTCTATTGGAGGGGTGTTGGATGGGATTATACTGTTCTACTGGAGGGGTGTTGGATGGGATTATACTATTCTACTGGAGGGGTGTTGGATTTAATTCTACTGTTCTACTGGAGGGGTGCTGGATGGAATTATACTGTTCTACTGGAGGGGTGTTGCATGGGATTATACTGTTCTACTGGAGGTGTGTTGGATGGGATCATACTGTTCTACTGGAGAGGTGTTGGATGGGATTATACTATTCTACTGGAGGGGTGTTGGATGGAATTATACTGTTCTACTGGAGGGGTGTTGGATGGAATTATACTGTTCTACTGGAGGGGTGTTGGATGGGATTATACTGTTCTACTGGAGGGGTGTTGGATGGGATTATACTGTTCTACTGGAGGGGTGTTGGATTGGATTATACTGTTCTACTGGAGGGGTGTTGGATGGGATTATACTGTTCTACTGGAGGGGTGTTGGATTGGATTATACTGTTCTACTGGAGGGGTGTTGGATGGGATTATACTGTTCTACTGGAGGGGTGTTGGATGGGATTATACTATTCTACTGGAGGGGTGTTGGATTTAATTCTACTGTTCTACTGGAGGGATGTTGGATGGAATTATACTGTTCTACTGGAGGGGTGTTGCATGGGATTATACTGTTCTACTGGAGAGGTGTTGGATGGGATTATACTATTCTACTGGAGGGGTGTTGGATTGGATTCTACTGTTCTACTGGAGGGGTGTTGGATGGAATTATACTGTTCTACTGGAGGGGTGTTGGATGGGATTATACTGTTCTACTGGAGGGGTGTTGGATGGGATTATACTGTTCTACTGGAGGTGTGTTGGATTGGATTATACTGTTCTACTGGAGGGGTGTTGGATGGGATAATACTATTCTACTGGATGGGTGTTGGATTGGATTCTACTGTTCTATTGGAGGGGTGTTGGATGGAATTATACTGTTCTACTGGAGGGGTGTTGGATGGGATTATACTGTTCTACTGGAGGGTGGTTGGATGGGATAATACTGTTCAACTGGAGGGGTGTTGGATGGAATTATACTGTTCTACTGGAGGGGTGTTGGATGGGATTATACTGTTCTACTGGAGGGGTGTTGGATTGGATTATACTATTCTACTGGATGGGTGTTGGATTGGATTCTACTGTTCTATTGGAGGGGTGTTGGATGGGATTCTACTGTTCTACTCAAGGGGTGTTGGATGGGATTCTACTGTCCTACTGGAGGTGGTTGGATGGGATTATACTGTTCTACTGGAGGTGTGTTGGATGGAATTTTACTGTTCTACTGGAGGGGTGTTGGATGGGATTATACTGTTCTACTGGAGGGGTGTTGGATGGGATTCTACTGTTCTACTGGAGGGGTGTTGGATGGGATTCTACTGTCCTACTGGAGGAGGTTGGATGGGATTATACTGTTCTACTGGAGGTGTGTTGGATGGGATTAAACTGTTCTACTGGAGGGGTGTTGGATGGGATTATACTGTTCTACTGGAGGGTGGTTGGATGGGATAATACTGTTCAACTGGAGGGGTGTTGGATGGAATTATACTGTTCTACTGGAGGGGTGTTGGATGGGATTATACTGTTGTACTGGAAGAGGTTGGATGGGATTATACTGTTCTACTGGAGAGGTGTTGGATGGAATTATACTGTTCTACTGGAGGGGTGTTGGATGGGATTATACTGTTCTACTGGAGGGGTGTTGGATGGGATTATACTGTTCTACTGGAGTGGTGTTGGATTGGATTATACTGTTCTACTGGAGGGGTGTTGGATGGGATTATACTATTCTACTGGATGGGTGTTGGATTGGATTCTACTGTTCTATTGGAGGGGTGTTGGATGGAATTATACTGTTCTACTGGAGGGGTGTTGGATGGGATAATACTGTTCTACTGGAGGGGTGTTGGATGGAATTATACTGTTCTACTGGAGGGGTGTTGGATGGGATTATACTGTTCTACTGGAGGGGTGTTGGAATGGAATTATACTGTTCTACTGGAAGAGGTTGGATGGGATCATACTGTTCTACTGGAGGGGTGTTGGATGGGATTCTACTGTTCTACTCAAGGGGTGTTGGATGGGATTCTACTGTCCTACTGGAGGTGGTTGGATGGGATTATACTGTTCTACTGGAGGTGTGTTGGATGGAATTATACTGTTCTACTGGAGGGGTGTTGGATGGGATTATACTGTTCTACTGGAGGGGTGTTGGAATGGAATTATACTGTTCTACTGGAGGGGTGTTGGAATGGAATTATACTGTTCTACTGGAAGAGGTTGGATGGGATCATACTGTTCTACTGGAGGGGTGTTGGATGGGATTCTACTGTTCTACTCAAGGGGTGTTGGATGGGATTCTACTGTCCTACTGGAGGTGGTTGGATGGGATTATACTGTTCTACTGGAGGTGTGTTGGATGGAATTATACTGTTCTACTGGAGGGTTGTTGGATGGGATTATACTGTTCTACTGGAGGGGTGTTGGAATGGAATTATACTGTTCTACTGGAAGAGGTTGGATGGGATCATACTGTTCTACTGGAGGGGTGTTGGATGGGATTCTACTGTTCTACTCAAGGGGTGTTGGATGGGATTCTACTGTCCTACTGGAGGTGGTTGGATGGGATTATACTGTTCTACTGGAGGTGTGTTGGATGGAATTTTACTGTTCTACTGGAGGGGTGTTGGATGGGATTATACTGTTCTACTGGAGGGGTGTTGGATGGGATTCTACTGTTCTACTGGAGGGGTGTTGGATGGGATTCTACTGTCCTACTGGAGGAGGTTGGATGGGATTATACTGTTCTACTGGAGGTGTGTTGGATGGGATTAAACTGTTCTATTGGAGGGGTGTTGGATGGGATTCTACTGTTCTACTGGAGGGGTGTTGGATGGGATTCTACTGTCCTAATGGAGGGGTGTTGGATGGAATTCTACTGTTCTACTGGAGGAGTGTTGGATGGGATTCAACTATTCTACTTGAGGAGTGTTGGATTGGATTCTACTGACAGGTGCACACACACACACACACACACACACACACACACACACACACACACACACACACACACACACACACACACACACACACACACACACACACACACACACACACACACACACACACACACACACACACACACACACACAATCTCTCTCTTCTGCCACACGCAGGACCCTCCAGGCCCAATGAGGCCCTGACCTGGCTGACATAGATGGGATTCAGGCCAGTATAACCAGCTGGACATTCCCCTGGCCGCCCTCTCAGGCCCCATCAGAAAGGCTGGGGGGGAGGGGGGGATGTCTCAGATGGCACCCTATTCCCTGTATAGTGCACTACTTTTGACCTTTTGTCCATAGGGAATAGAGTCCAATTTGGGACACAACCTCCACGTGGTCAGCTAGTGAACAGAACATCTAGTGAAGAGTAAATGCATCACCATTTCGGCCCTTTAGTTAATGCATTGCCAGGAACAAGGGTAACATGCTGTATGTTTCTATTGGCTATAAATAAAAAGGCAATCCATGCCCTAGACATTTCTAGTAAGAACAGGATCCAGACATCACATACATGGATGACAGAGATGGAGTTTTCAACTGACCAGGGGGGATACCAGAGATTAGAGGTGAAAGGTCACCAGAGGTCAAATCTAGATGGGATACGTCTGCAAAAAGCTTTAACCTAATTAAGCTAACCGGAAATGTTAATTATCCTAACCTGCTACGAAAATACAATTCTGACATAAACTTTACACTATCTAGTTGTGACTAATCTACAGCCACTTCCTCATTCTCACCGAACAAAGACTGGTTACAGGCCACTACCCGTAAAATGTCACACTTCACAATACAGCTGAACTTTCAGCAATGTAGAAATGGCCTGCAGCCATGTTGAGTTGACATCCATTCTTCAGCATCGGTCAGATCTAAGAAGCTCAATTCAACTCTACTGGAACAATGAGTAGACACACATTATGTGGGGTTTCTAATGCTAAGAGGCAAACCACAGAAATAATTATATCATTTAAATTTTTATGGTATAACTCTCTCTCTTAATACCTGTGTAACTAACTAACAAACCAACCAACTTACCAACCAACTAACCAACCAACTAACCAACTAACCAACCAACCAACCAACCAACTAACCAACCAACCAACCAACCAACCAACCAACTAACCAACCAACCAACCAACCAACCAACCAACCAACCAACTAACCAACCAACCAACCAACCAACCAACTAACCAACCAACTAACTAACTAACCAACCAACCAACCAACCAACCAACCAACCAACCAACCAACCAACCAACTAACCAACTAACCAACCAACCAACTAACCAACCAACCAACCAACCAACTAACCAACCAACCAACCAACCAACCAACCAACCAACCAACCAACCAATAAACCAACCAACTAACCAACCAACCAACCAACCAACCAACCAACCAACCAACCAACCAATCAACCAACCAACCAACCAACCAACCAACTAACCAACCAACCAACCAACCAACCAATCAACCAACCAACCAACCAACCAACCAACCAACCAACCAACCAACCAACCAACCAACCAACCAACCAACCAACCAACCAACCAACTAACCAACCAACCAACCAACCAACCAACCAACCAACCAACCAACCAACCAACCAACTAACCAACCAACCAACCAACCAACCAACCAACCAACTAACCAACCAACCAACCAACCAACCAACCAACCAACCAACCAACCAACCAACCAACCAACCAACCAACCAACCAACCAACTAACCAACCAACCAACCAACCAACCAACCAACCAACCAACCAAAAAACCAACCAACCAACCAACCAACTAACCAACCAACCAACCAATCAACCAACCAACCAACCAATCAACCAACCAACCAACCAACCAACTAACCAACCAACCAACCAATCAACCAACCAACCAACCAACCAACCAACCAACCAACCAACCAACCAACCAACCAATAAACCAACCAACCAACTAACCAACCAACCAACCAACCAACCAACTAACCAACCAACCAACCAACCAACCAACCAACCAACCAATCAACCAACCAACCAACCAACCAACTAACCAACCAACCAACCAACCAACCAACTAACCAACTAACCAACTAACCAACCAACAAACCAACCAACTAACCAACTAACTAAACAACTAAACAACTAACCAACCAACCAACCAACCAACCAACTAACTAACTAACCAACCAACCAACCAACCAAACAACTAACCAACTAACCAACTAACCAACCAACCAACCAACCAACCAAACAACCAACCAACCAACCAACCAACCAACCAACCAACCAACCAACCAACCAACCAACCAACTAACCAACCAACCAACCAAACAACCAACCAATAAACCAACCAACTAACCAACCAACCAACCAATCAACCAACCAACCAACCAACCAACCAACCAACCAACTAACCAACCAACCAACCAACCAACCAACCAACCAACCAATCAACCAACCAACCAATCAACCAACCAACCAACCAACCAACTAACCAACCAACTAACCAACCAACTAAC